>CM037033.1:103372173-103972173 GCA_020882235.1 Schizaphis graminum
TGGGATGCACAGTATTTTTAACAACAACTCTGGCCAAAAGTCTTTCACCAAACGCATGACTAGACCAAAAGTATCTTACAACACAGTAACACACGTATTAAATGTGAGCACTCGGGTTAAGCTAAAACTAAGACCCATAATTATACAGTCAATAATACGGAAAACAGCAGTGCCATTAAGAAAATATTGGGACATAAATGTATAGTGGGATCTAGCGAATGTCATAATCTTATTATTTTACAATTATAAGGACAACATAATATACAAATTATTTTCGTGCAAAATGAAACTCAATAAGATTAAAAGATAAACTGAAACAAATATAACATTTATCCATCTGATTAACTTATCATACATCTTTAATTTTTTGCATGTACAATTTTTGGAAATTTTATTTTTTAAATGTTGTAAAATAGTTAATAGTGTGTGAAAAATATCTAACTACCCCACTGCTATAAAATGTACATGATGTATCAATTATTTAATTTATACCTATTATCTGCAGGTACACCATCATTATTTCAGAAATTATCAAATAAAACTTAACATTTCAAGCCTTTCTAATTATAAAGGACATAGGTGTATTTGACTTTCATGTTAATAATAAAACTGCATTTACAAAACTATCCAAACATATGTTTATTGTACACATGAACTCTGCTGATCATATTATTTAAATTTTAATACAATTATCGCAATGTATATACTCATATAACCATCTACAATCTCACTTTTAAAATATTATGAAATTTCAAAGTCAATAGTTTTATAATATTCTCTACATATCCTATTGTAATGAATTTGCATATTTTATTGTTTTGAAGAAATTACGACAAACTAGACAATATAGCTACTAAAAACAACAAATACAATACAAATACAACAACTATAACATTTAATTTAAACATTCACGATAATATTCAATTATATGTTTTAATATTTTCTGGTGAGTAATAATATTATGTGAATAAATTATTATGTTTGTTATTGTATTTATTATGGTTGATCAATTTAAGTATTATCAATATTTTATTACTTTTAATTTCAGTTTTGGTAACAAACCTTATCGAAATGACGACTATATTTCACATAGCCTTAAGACCTATTTTAATTTTATCTAAGTCTATTGGCTTAATCGATATTACATATACAGTTGAACCATCTGGGTTATTGGTTCATAATAAAAACTCTACGTTTCATGCAGTTTTAGAAATAACTCGAATAATTGTGTTGTTGATATGCACTTTTTTATATTTTCATCAATTTGATCCAAAAGTTCATATACTTCAAATATTAAATACTATAAAATTTTGGATTGTCATTATCGCAGCCAGACTATCAACAAAACGGATAATCAAGTATATATTAACTATTTTCATAAATGAGCAGTCTTGTAAAAGATACTTTTAAAATTGTATTTAGATACATATACTCAAATACTTTACAAGACTGTAAATGAGACATAAATTACTAAAGGACGTAATATTTGTTTGTTAGCTTTGATTTCACATATTTAATAAAATTTGGATTTTTTTTTAAGTACCTAAAATACATGCCATAGAGAAAACACTACAGACAGCAATATCAGAAATATGTATAATATGTTTGTTCAATCGTTCAACTGCCCCATAATAACAAAACCCTAAAATATTTAACTAAAATTAAACCATACAAAAAATTGAAGTAAATATTAGTGATAATTTTTATAACCTTAACCTATTTAAAATTTTCACTTTTGTATTATAACAACAAATAAAAATCAATGATGTCAAAATGCTATTATATAATTATTACCTACATTCATATATTTCCAATTTGTTAATTTAGTTTTTTCATCAAAACCATCTTCTAACTTAAAGATTGAAAAATTTATCTGTATTATAATATGCAATAGTGAGTTAACAAATATGTCACCTGCGGGCAGATTTTAAAACTCCATCTTTTACAACCCTTCTACATGTATATAAAAAAAAATTAATCTTATTTAATCTTATAATCTATATCTTATAAAATTAATTTTGATTTATTCTTCATATAAAATAAACAATAAAAAAAAATTTTTTAAATAAAATTTTAATTTCAAGTACTATATTATAATCCGTTAAATAAAATTTCGCAATATTACAATAATACTTATTAATAATAAGTTATTATATTATACTAACCTTCCGTTGTACTCGTAATTAATAGAAAAATTATATATTTATATATTTTTACATATACACACTTTTCATTTGCCAAGTTAGTGACACAGTTTTTTGTGTACTTACTTAAATTAATACTTTTCAGTGATAATAGCTGTATTCAAATTAAATGTATTAAAAGAAATATTATCATTAGGGCTCGGAAGTTGATGCATATTGCATTTTTTTTTTTAGAAATTTTTAGACGATACTCTCCTGGCCACAAACGTGTTTCATTAACATGTAAATCTGAACCACTAATTTTTATTTTGCATTTTTTGGTGTTTAATACTTTTTTAATCTTTTTTACTGACTTCACATTAGTTCACTTTTTATCATTATGACGATAACTTACTTAGAGCTTTGAAATTGCTACGGACTAAAATTAGTACCTATCCAATTTTATCTCACCAATTACAGTCATCGTTGTATTGTTGTAGTGAATATTATTACACCAAAATTTTATTATTTTTTTGTAATATTTTCGAAATGCCCAAAAAATTTTTATTTAATTTTTAATGACATTTTGAGTAATTTTGATGTCATATTTTGAGTAATATGTAAGTTTTGATAAATATATATAGAATTTTATAGTAAAATAGTATACAATTTAAAAAAATATATATTTTTATTAATTTAAAACAAATATTTGTAATTTTTTTAGGTCATTTTTAATGTTTTTAAGGTCATCAACTTCCGAGCCCTAGATTTATCACATAGTAACTAACAACATTGATACGTTTTTATTATTGTTGTTGTTTTCAGATTTATTAATGGTATTATCGAGTTTGATCGAAAAATTAAACCACTTGCAACAAATTTACTGACCATGAAGCGTTTATGGAGTAAAAAACGATGGAATATGATTTTTTTATCAATATTCGTATACTTTATTGGATTCAAATGTTTTTTTATTTATATTAGGTTCCTAAAAATACATAACATCGTGTCGTTGTTACATTATGCATTGTTCAGTATACCATATGTTATGGATTATGTAATTACGATCACTTCGTGTTTCTTTCTTCAAAACATGTTCGTCAGATTCCAGACGTTAAACGATGTTTGGAATTGTCTTCCTGCCGACTTAGCGGTCGTTCCTGGCCAATGGACACACGACAGAATAGTGGATGTCATGGAAAACACGCGGCTGTTACACTCCGAACTGTGCGGCTTGTTAAAAGCGTTCACTCTTGGCTACGGCCCAATGCTTTTGGGTTTCTTCTCGTCCAGCTTTATTAATATGCTTCTCTGTGTTTATTTTATTATTATCAACGACAAAGAATCCACTAGTTCACATCCGACAAAAAGTTTCTGGGAAAAAATATTACCATTGATCGTTCACGTACAAATCGTCATGTTTTTGCTGTCAGTTATCGTTATTGTTTCATTCATAAACGACAAGGTAGGTAATCAATGGGTTATTCAACCTTGCCACCGTCATATTATTATTTTCGTTCATTAAACCTTAATTTATTCATTTTCTGATTTTTAACTTTAAGCTTTTCTTAATAAAATATATTATTAAATAGGTACCTACTTATATTCTATATATATTATAGGTACCTATATATTACTAGGTAGTTTTTTTCTCCAAAGAATACGTTTAATAACACTCATATTTTAAATTCTTGTACAGATGATTATATTTAAAAATTTAATAGCATACTTATTATTGAACTACTACCTATTTATTTAGTGATCTTTAGGTACCTAGTATGGATACTATAAATTTATTGATTACATAAAGATAAAGAGTATATGATGTACTAAAAATTAAAGCAATATTCATTGTATTTAAATAAACCTTCGAAAAATATAAACTTAAAATACCTATCGTATTATATTTAATGTCAATAATTTTGTTAATATCCTTACTATAAAATACATACCTGCATTAAATACCTAACTATAATAAACTACGAATATAACTATGAATAGTTATTTAATTTTAGATGCATTACATCAGGGGTCTTCAACCTTTTTATGCAGCGGGCCACGTATTATTTTTTAATAATCTTGCGGGCCGCATTCGTAGTAAAAACATGTATTTTATACACAAATTCAGTTTTATTATTAAAATTTTCATGATTACATTTTAAATTACAAATTATTATTATTATTATTATTATTATTAAAACATATATAGATAAACATTTTTTGTTAATTACAAATTTTTATTTTATTTTTAGTGTGATAACTGACACTGTTTTTCACTAACTAATTTGTTTGTATTTGGTTGGATCTGCGACGAGGCAATTCTGAGTGAACTTTCCAAGTGACTCTAGTTTTCGATTTGACAATTTTCATTCGTGAAAAAATATGTTCACAAGTGTAAGTACTGCCAAAAAGAGACATAATTCTTAATGCGTTGTTTCGAAGATTAGGATATGTTAGGTTAGGTTAGCATTTAATTAAATAGGATGGCTTAGCCGTTATAATTTTATCGAAATAGAAAATATACATGCTTAATTTCAAATGTGATCGCGGGCCGCGGGTTGAAGACCCCTGCATTACATATTCAATAAAACATTTGGGTACAGTTACGAAATGTGAGATATGAATATATTATGATCGTCTTGAAAATAAATAATTACAGTAAAATTGTACCTATTCTATTCTCATTATAAGAATTTTTATTTTTTATTTTAAAAATGTTATTAGAATCGTGTTGTTCATAAGAGAATTTGATTCCCTGTATTTTTAGTGTTTTCTTTAATTATTTTATTCCGTGAAATATAAAATAAATAAAAAACTACGGATTGAAATAAATTAACTTTCGGTCAGATTAAAAAATTATTTAAACATAAAGATAAATATTTTATATCTAAACTGTATTGAGGTTAATTCCATAAAAAAAAAAGTTTTATTAAATTAATTTTACAGAGATTGAAGATTATATCATACCTACGATTATATCAAATTTCCAATTTACACTTGGACATTAAACAACAAGTAATAAATATACATATTTTGTATTTTATATTATTAATTTAAATTTTTATGTATAAAACTATACTAGTTTTTTTTTTATTTCGTCATTATACCTTTTAGTATTTTATTATTTAGATCAAAATGTTTATGAATCAAATATCAGCTTACGATTCGGACCAAATTTCAGCATTTGGATTTTTTTATATCAATTTGAATCTTGTTACATCAGTAAGTACCTACTCGTTTTTTCATCTATTATATTAAAAATTGTATATTTATATACATATATATCGATATATCGTTTGATTTATCATTGTACGTTTAATCAAATAGATTTTAATCGTTTTATATTCACGCAATATTTTCATTAACAATATATTATTTCCTACATTAATATGTCTTCGAATTCCCGTTGAAAATCTTAAGACTCTAATATTTTTATACGTTTTTTATACTATGCCTGACAATTCAACAATTATTTTATTTTGTACTTGTTTTACGTGTTTTGATCAGTTAACGTGAATTAGTTTTTCTTTTACAGATTCTTGTATTATTGATTAGTGGAATAATTACTTTGATACAGATGAAAAATCACCCTGTTATATTACAATTTAACAACGACACTAAATCCTATTTGGGAAAGTTATAAATTAAAAAATCTAATAGTTTGAGTAAATATTAAAATTATTTATTTATATATTATAGTTTATTTTCTCAACATTTATTGACATTTTTAATTATAACCAAGTTACAAAATTGTAAAATATTATATTATCAACTCTATATCTACTGTTATAAAATGTGTATATTATAATAATTTAAGTTGGAGAAACATATAAATATTATATTATAATCAATGAAAACTTTGATTTATATGAGAAGTTACTAAATTTATGTAATTTGTTTGCAATCAATTAGCAAAAATTTTCAACATATTAAACGAATATTATATTGAAATTTAAAATTCGATAATTGTATATCCTTCTTTTTTTTGACGACAGTACGACACTATTTAGGCATATGCGGCACTTTTTTATATGGTTCAACGTCGCAGCGTAGATACACGTGATATTACGATAAAAAATATTATGGTTGTTGTGCTTCAGCTGTAGCTATCTATATTGTAAAATTGTCTCGTGGTGAGTGGAGTCACTAACCGGCAACCACACGTTTGATTGGTACACTACGCACACAACTTTACTATAATAATAAGTTGTTCATTGTTTTATAATGTAAAAACATATTTTGTATAAGTTATTAATAAAGTAGTCATCAAAATAATTCTATAAATCAAATGTATTAATATTAAATTGAATTTATGTACATATATATATTATATTATATTGTATTTATATTTTATTTTCATGTAATTTGTACCCACCAAGTTAATTATAGCATGATCGTAACTCAACATAATTTACAACGACCCTGCGCCGGTCTATTTACCATTTTTCCCACACCGAAATATTTTTCTAATCTGCCCCTGATATATGGTCTATAAAAAAAAACAATTAGTACAGCAAAGGGATAATTTAATAATATCAAAAATGAAATAATAAACGTCAATAAAGGTACTTATTGAGCTACAAATTATGTTGCTAAATAAATGTATGAAAATTAATGTAGAATAAATTTAAAATATGTCCTCGGTTAATGGCGGAACGCCTAATCACAATATATAACATTCATAACATATTACATCAACACGTTGTGCCTGCACCGATTATAAATACGTAAATGATTAAAATAATACAATATTAAGATATATCATAATTAGTGCTAGGATTTATATGCATTTGCATAATTTTTTCCTTAAGTCCAAATTTAATGGTTGTCAGATTTGTCCACGATTTGGCTTATTCTCGTTTAAATAGAACCAAATTTTTGTTGCATAATATTTTTGCATATTTTGAACACAATGCATATAATTGCATATTTATAGATTTTTGGGATTTTTATTTTTTTTAACTTAAATTTTCAAATTTTTCAAATTTATTGTTAATTTTAAATGGTGTTTTTTTTTTCATAAAATCGATAGTTTTTGGTTTATCCATCAAATTATTGTAAATATAGAATATAAATATTATCTAAGATATCGATATTAATTTAACTCCAGGACAAATCGCGTTATTTAAATATGCACCATATAACCTCGTGTGATGTGGAAAGGAGTTTTAGTCGGTATAAATCTATTTTACGTTCAAATATTTCGTATTTGAAAATTATTGAAACAACACATTATAGTAGCATAATGTTGCAAATAATAATATAATATTAACTAATATTTAATATTTTAATGTAATAATAATAAATTTTGAACTATGATAAATAATAATATTCTAGAAATAATAAAAATTTGTTTTTGCATATTTTTGAATATTTTGGTAAATAAAATGCATATTTTGCAATTTTTTATTGCATATAAATCCTAGCCCTAATCATAATATACTACCATATGTATATTAATTATATGTTTAGTTAGTTTTGTGTAGAATGTAACTATGGATATAAGTCAATGAAATACTAATACTATACAATTCTATATTCAATTACTAAAACAACAATTTATCAATTTAGATACTAGTGGGTTATAGGTGGTAGTGAAAAGAAAAAATAATATTTGGGATCATTCATTTATTTATTTAAAATTTAAATTCAAACATAATATTTTTACTGTATTTAGTCAAAAAAAATACACTATTATATTTAATTTAAACATACAATTGTATATAAATGAATACATTCACATTCATAATTCACAATGTAAAAACTGAAGATACTCACACATTCATTCGATCATTTCATGAATTGAATGCATTCATTCCAAACCCTGCAAATTATTTACTAATATGATTACAGAAGATTATACAATCATTTTCATATTCAATCTCACCATCCTACCCACCATCATATAACCAGCACCCATATTACTTGTCTTCGGAATCCCTGTTTAACTTAATCCTATAACTATAATTTTCAAAAATTACATTATCTATATTTTTAAAATAAATTAAAATAGTTTTTATAGTGATGCAAAATACCTACTATGTAGATAATTATATAATTTCTGTGTATAAAATTGTTATTTAGTTATATACATTTTTGTTATAATTACCCAACTATATTTTTTCTTTTACTATAACTCTACAATATGTTTTTTTTTATTATCATTATTATTTTGTGCGTGGGTGTGCATAGTATGAAAAAATTTTTCTAGTAGAAAAAAATTCTTAAGCCATCACCATGCCACCATGGTTTCTAATTGCAAATTTTATGTTAGAATTGATCTAAATTTTACTTTGGGGAACAAAAAGAAATTCACGGTACTTTTCACAGTAATTGGGATTAAAAAAAAATATACATAGATAAATTGTATTATTATTAAAATAATTGTTTGGTGACCTAATAGTAGTAATTTAGGTGCTGATCTATTTCAATTATCCTAATAAAAAATTTCTTAACTTGCCTAAAACTTAAAATATAGTTAAAAGCCCATGAGAGATTACAAATAATCAAGTTTAAATTTGATAATAGATAAAATCCCTAAAATACAAAATTGGAACTTAATTTAAATGTACTACCCATACTGTTAATTTGAAAGACGCAGACAGCATAAAGATACAAATGAGTATGGCATAATTTTAAGAAATAATACTGTAATATATATTATTAAATAAAATATATTAATTTTAATAAATAAAACTTTAAAAATATATGTGTAATGTACTGAAATAATTGATCATAGATAATAAATCAATAAAATTATAAAATACATTTTACATAAAAACCAAACAAATAACAAATATTAAAAATATATAAACAAAGATAACATCAGTATAATATATAGTATACATAAAAAAGTATTTTGTTAAATTATCGTAAAATAATTAAATCAAATTTTTAATTCTGAAAATTTTAAATATTGATTAATTTTTTTATTCTTGATAGTTAAAAAAATCTTGAGCAAAATAGCAACATAATAAATAAATGTTAAGTACAAAATTAAATATCTAATCAATTACTTTAATTACAATTGTAAAGTTGTCAAGGATATAATATTAGGTATATATTTTAACTTGAATAAAAAATCTAATTAATTAAAATTATCTAAGAATTATCAACTTCAAAAACATTTTGAAGACCTTTAAAATGGTTTATATTCTATCTAATATTCTATCTTTATTCACTAAGCTATGGATGTTTGAAAATTATGCCTATGATACAACTGCATGACACATTGGACAGTAATCCTAAAAGAGAAAATAAAGTAAAATTATAAAAAACAACAAAAATTAAATAATATACAATTTAATTAATTAAAACATTTTTGTACAAATTGAATTTGTAATTGATAGAATAGACTTTGTATTACTGTAATAGGCAGCTTTTGTGAACTAGTTACTTAAACAACAATTAGTAAGTTAAATTATTAAAATAATTTTAAAAATATTTACTCAAAATTGTTATTTAAATGATTTTTAAAAAAAAGTACTCAAACATAAAATTTTAATATTTTTTAAAGTACCTGTGTTCAAAATCAAGTACCAACTAATAATTACTGTTAAAAGGACGTAGTACCAGCTTTTGTTGTCTCCGTCTTATACACGTACAACATAGCAAATTTTCGTTCACTAGTTTCAATATTGTGCTGTTAGTTTTGATATTTGAGCGAACTGACCTATTATAAAATTTAAAAATAAGATTATTATCTAGGTTTCACAGAAGCCTTTTATTGATATTACTATTCTTAAATAAGTTACGATCTTTTTGAAACTACATATTTTAAAATGATCATAATTCACTTAAAAATATTAATATCAATAAAAGGCTTTCATAAGGCCCTGGATAATAATCTTACCTTTAAATTTTATGATAGGTCAGTTCACACTAATATCAAAACTAACGGCACAATATTGAAACTGGTTAACAAAAATTTGCGATGTTATATGTTTTGACGGAGACAACACATGCAGGTATTACATCCTCTTAGCATATTACTTTAAAATAATTTTATATATTAAAATACATTACATTTGTTCTGCAGTATTCGCCATACTTGAGTAATAACTTTATTGATTTATTTCATATTATTAATTATAACAAAAATATATTAAATAATTATTTACCTGTAAATAGAGCCATTTACGCAGACATGTACCATGGTAAAAATGATTGCAATTGGTAATTTTTGCTGAAACCATTTTTTGAAAACATATAGGACAATTATCAATAATTTCTGATGATTGTTCATTATTAGGTGCATCAGCTAATGATTCAACTTTGAGCATAGCTAGACGACGTCTAATGAATATTCTCCATCCGTCCCTAATGCCACACCATATTATTAAATATGCATCTAAACACATCAAGGGTGTATGGATTATACTATCAGATACAAAAGCTGTATTATAAACACCATTTAGAAAAATACAGACTCCAAAACAAAAATTCACCTAAAATAAAAATTTTAATCTTAACTATGAAAAAATTTAAAGAAATTCTAAAATTACCACACTGCCAAATGATTTAATATAGAACACATAATCATCCAATTTCTCATCAAATATTATATAATATTCATTAATTATATTTAATGAATAGATAGCTAATGTTACCAATACTTTTATAATAATTTGAATGTTTAATGAAGAAAATGCTAGTAGCCAATTGTTCAATAAATGGTAAGACCATAAGTATGTCAATATATTATATGAAAGCACTAAAAGAAGTCCGCAAACTAAAAGAGGTCTTAAATGCCTAAAAAAATTAAATAAAATTAATTTTTAAATAATATTATTGATAATAATTAATATAATACCTATTAAGTGAGGAATTTTGAGAAATACTCAAAGATAATAATAATGGATGAATTAAACTGTGGACATAAATTAATAGGATACCACAAGTTAAACAAAAATTTCGATAGAGTTGTATAAAACGCTCTTCTGGCTTTATGACCGTTAGTCCAGTTTGTATAGCTAGTAAATAAAATAATACTGCCAACACATTTTCAATATTAATCTGTTCCACGTCTTCAGTCAATAGTATCTAAATAAATAAACTATTACAAATATTTTAATATTTAAATCCATTTTAAAATCTTAGTTATCTTACCCATCGAATGAATGCTCCTAGATAATAGAAAAAATATGATACAAAACTTGTCATTCCTAAAACTGCAGTAAATGTATTACAACCTTTAATCAACAAATATTTTACAACTTTAAACAAAGTTTCATTTTTTATTTCTTTCTGAGTTAACAAGTATGCCATTTGTTTCAATACTCGCATAGCCCAAAATATTCGTAAAACACTTGGGATATTGAGACGAGACCATTCAATCATAATAAGGTTATTTATTTCATAATTACTGGAACAAAATACTTAATTCATCAAATAGTCTGCATAGAATATGTTAAGATTATAGTTATTATAGACATATATGATTATAAAACTATGTATAAAATGATCTTACTTAATGGTCAATCGGATATGATTATATCCATGGCAAAATAAATCTATTATTGTAAATATATTTAGCAATAATGTTTTTAGCATGATAAACAATGGCAACAATGTTAATAACACAGATACTGTATTTAAAAATGCATGCGAACCAGGTATTAATGCTATTATAGTAGGCATAATAAAACCTAAATTAAAAACCTGAAAAATTAAAAATATTATTTCTATTCAAAATAGAAGTTAATTTAAATGGATATTTACTTTATGGTTGGAATGATTAGTGGTACAAACTTGTAAAAAGTCAAATACTTGTGATAGAAAAATCTGTAGCATTACATTAAAGAATAACAAGTATAGGACATTTACTATTTGTAGTTGCTTAAAATGATGTATAATTATATCTATATCCCATGTTACAGCTCCATTTATCATAATTGTTATAAAATGTTCATATTTCTCCGATAAAACATTTAGTGTTTCTGTATTTGCCCAATAAGATAAAAGTACAATACAAACAGAAACTGAATGTAAGTATACTAAGTATAAGTACCGGGTAGGTAGAGCCAATAAACATAACGATGAACAAAATACTAATAAAATAATACTAAATTAATGGATAATGTTTCTATTGTATTTTAAAATGAAAATGTATTATACTTACTTAAACAAGATACTATTATTTTAGCGAAGAATAGAAATATGAGCTTGTAGTATTGTGTAAAGTCACCATTCTTGGAGGTAATATTCAAATTAATTATCATACTTTCAAGATTTTCAAACCCGAAACTAATTTTGAAAATTTGGTCCATAATAAATAAAGCTGGGACTCTCAAGAAATCACAGAGTCTCATGATGGCAGTCGTATTAAATATTTAATCAAATAACACAGAGTAATAGAACCTGAAAGTAAACACCAAAGTTTCGAATATTTTGTTAACATAGACATATTAAATCGAACAAAATAATATAATAATACATACTTTAAAGTCACTCAGAAATCGACATTAAACAACCACAAGTACAACTAACAATGACGAGAGAAATAATGGTTCTCGCTCGCACAGAAGCTTCTGGGCGATAAATAAACTAATATTTAACTCAGATAGGTGTAGAAAGATAAGCGTATGCGTAGGTTTGTTCCAATCTATGTATTTACACGAAAGTAGAAAAGACGCAATGAAGTTGTTATGTATTGTGAGGTTAACAGTGGGATATCAGTTGTGTCGGCTAACGGAGTATTGGATTACAATGTCATTAATTCAATATCATGATTCAATTCTAACCTCATCACCTTTACAGCTCCGACCTCAAACTGCGGAACTCGAACGTTTCGAACATAAAACGACAGTCACCTACGAGCCTATAGTGCGTATAGTCTGTACAGCGCTGAATGATTCAAAACCGTTGTAATTTATGAACTCAAATCAGTTGGTGTTATCTTCGTCGTGATGATAACGGCGGTTACTGCGCACTAGTCTTTACCACGGGTTAACATATTGTGTTAACCGCGGTTTTCTGTTTGGTACCGACTAACCTATAATGTGCTAATATTATGATAATATTATTAATATTACAATATTATTACATAATAACAAAACTAATACTAAATACATTATGAAAATTAAATGAATATGTGTTACTTGCACAGTGTAATCGTCAAATTGGGTAGGTACTACTCGATTGATACTGTCATACTGATACATTGTCTAAGGCAGTGTTTTCCAACTGGTGTTTTCCTAAGGGTTCTGTCAGCCGGTGCCAAGGGTTCCGTGAAAAATTTGGGAAAATATAAATTAATTAACTATATTTTTGATTTGAATTATGATTTGAACATAGAAAATCCCCAAAAATTATATGGGGGTCCCACAAAACGTTCAAACTCCTGCAAAGGTTCCGCGAGTAAAAAAAGTTGGGAAACACTGGTCTAAGGCCTATACAAATTAAAATGACGTGTAGGTCAGCACCGGTTTACAACTGATGCCATTGTTAACCACAATATTCCGTTACAATTTTTTTAACTCTTATTTAAACGTTAGTATGTATTAATCGTTTTTACATGTTTTAATCGAAACTTCCATACTTCCATAGTGCTAGTGATAGTGAACTATCGTTTTTCTCTCAATTGTGTATACTAAAAAGCATAAGTATGTCAAATGAAAATGGAAAATGCTGTATCCATTTACCCATTGACCCATTACCTGCAATGTTTAATATAAATAAAATTATTAGCTGTTATTTTCTGGTCACAATATAGTTAATTATTATATTATGTACTATAATTCATGATAAATTGTCTATATCTGTCTTATAGTTACAAGCATACTCCAAGTATCAGGGACGTATTTATACTAGGGCTAACCAGGGCTGTAGCCCTGGGCGGCAAATTATGAAGGGCACCAAAATGTTGAGTAATTTGGTGATTTAAAAAAAAAATTTATTTTATTTTATTTACATTTTTTATACATCATACATAATAGATTGCTTTTATTTTTTTATCAAATTATTTTTGTATACTTAATACTATTGATTATAAATACTATAATCAATGTTAATACGTATACAAAATAAATGTAAAAGAAACTATAGCTGAATAAAAACAAGTTATAGTAAAACTATACTACAGAGGCAGAAATATTTTTAATTCTTGACTCTTATTGTTTATCTATTTTTAACGAAACATTGATATTTGATATTTTTTCTTCGAGTTCGGTTTAGCGACAATCGTCGACCGCCGATCATTGATTATTATTTATTATGATTATAATTAGAAAATTATACACGTCTTGTTTAAAATAAAATAACTATTTTTAGTCTTATGTAGGTACAAAACTACAAAATGTATTATATTCCAAAGGGCAAAGACCATTTTTATTTGTTATGTTTTGTACTCTTGTAGTCTTGTGTACAAACGTTCATCGATTACGAGTCACTTAACGTGTGTTTATGATTTTTGGTGTGTTATTTTTATAATATTAAATTTATTTAAATAATTAAACAAGTTATCTTGATTAGAGGATATAATTAACGAATTTGCTTGTAAAAAAATCACGCCGTATAATTTTTTAAGTATCTACATACTTGATATTATTGTATACATTTTGTAAATTTTTATTTTGTCATGACCAAAGTTATAAATCAAATATTTAGGATATTTTTATTATGAGTACTTGTTTTTATTTAATAAAGGATATAATTCATGTTAAATGTTACTGTATTTTGTTTATAAATTGTAAAATATACGTATACTGATATTATACTTATGAATCCCGGAATAAAAATCCCCGACCCTAGGAAAAAAAATCCGGAATCCCCAGATTACATTATTGCATTACATTAATATCTATTAATTCTTTTTATTTGTATAACACATTAAGTATTAACTAGCTATCATAAACCTACTTTTCTAAAAATCTCATTAAAAAATTTGCATTATTCTTTGAACGAAAATTAACTTAATTTAGATGTTTGAATAAAATTAACTTATACATATAATATATATTATATAATAGCCTGAAATAAAATAAAATATTACATCTTCTATAACATTTTGACCATATTGTATAGATATGAGAACTTCAAATGTTACAGTAATTGTTATATCATTATGTGGTGTAGTGTGTACCTTTGATATTATATAAAATAAGGTAATAAGTAACATTTATTACATTTTTAACATTTATTTATTTAGTATTATTTAAAATTATTTATAGGTACCAAATATTATATAATATATTGATTTTTATTTTTTGACTGAACACTATAATAATATATAGTATACTTATTTGTAATTACATATTTTTTTATTACTATTTTTTTTTTTTTTAATACAGAATTTATTTAAAATTATTTATAGGTACCAAATATTATATAATTTTTTTTTTTTTTTTTTATTTATTAAATTTTCTTTATATGAACAATAAATCCTATAAATAAAGAAATATATCTACTCCTTTAAGCCTAAGCTTGTGATGGAGTAATAATAATATATTGACTTTTTTATTTTTTGACTGAAAACTATAATATATAGTATACTTATTTGTAATTACATATTTTTTACCTATTTGTAATTAAATATTAAAATCATTTTATATTGTGGTTGTGAGTAATATTGTAATCTTGGGATTTTTTTTCCTAGGGTCGGGGATTTTTATTCCGATTACCATACTGATATATATACTGATATTGAAGATGGGGGCGGTAAAAATTATTAGCCCTAGGCCAAAAAAACTTGAAATACATCTCTGCCGAGTATAATCTGTGTCAGCGGGCGGTGGTAAACTCTCCCGATTTTTAAAAATAGTAAACTCTCCCGATGGTAAACTCTCCCGGGTTAATATTATGTTCACCTGAAGTAAATGTGTAAACTCTCCCGGATCAAAATTATGTTTACCTGAAGTAAAAGTGTAAACTCTCTAAACTTTATAGTTACTTGTAGGAAGTATGTAAGCTCTCCCGAGTTGATTTTTTGAAATTTTATTTTTTATTGTATTTCGACTATAATATCATGTTCATAGCAGCTAAAGACATTAATTTATATTGTTATTATTGTTATTATTATTATTAGATATGATTGACTATTTTTAAACGAAACTTAAATGTAAGTATATTAAATTTATTTTATGATTTTTACTAGACCCGGGAGAGTTTACATGTTTCCGTTAGGTAGTACAGGAATAAATCCGGGAGAGTTTACACGTTTCCGTCAGGTAGTACTGTAGTAGACCCGGGAGAGTTTACACGTTGCCATCAGGTAGTACTGGAGTAGACCCGGGAGAGTGTACCATCGGGAGAGTTTACCATCGGGAGAGCTTACAATCGCCCGTGTCAGCTACTATAGGCACCTTAAATCATCGTAATTATAACCTAAGGTTTGTAGGTAGGTACCAAGATTTAAGACAGTATCGTATAGTAGCCAGTAGGTACCTACTACATTTTTAGCAAAAATACTACCTTTCGAAAAACTCTTATGATAAAAATTAGGTACTTTGATAAATACGACCTTTTAGAAATTGTTGGTCATTAATCATTATTTAAATTATTACCATATTTTTACAACACTGCATTACTCAGTCTTAACCTAATGTCGATTCTACAATAATTACATACCTATTATCATTAATATATATATACTCAATGCTATTATGTATTTATGTCATTTATTTATATGATATTTATCGGCAATCCGCCGTCATCACTCTATGGCCCTATCTACTTCTCTCTTCTAATTACGCCATTACGCGATTTAAAAACTATTAACAATTACTCGTTAATATTTATCGGCAATCCGCCGTCATCACTCTATGGCCCTATCTACTTCTCTCTCTTCTAATTACGCCATTACGCGATGTAAAAACTATTAACAATTACTCGTTAATATCATCTGTTACTGCTATAAATTATATCATGATCACAGCATTCGAAAAGTCACAATAATATGTATTAGTCATAATTTGTTCAATTGTCAAAATGTGTTCTCTTTAGAATTTTTCTTCGTTTTGCGGATATAATTATTTTTATACTACCCAAGTAAGTCATATACGCGTATTTATTTTAACGCTGGCGCTATGTATTTTTAAAAACTCGTCGTTTCCGTCGACTGGTATCGTGTACGGCGTTATACGACCATATTATCGTCCAAAGTCCATAGTCGTTAGGGCGGCAATCAATAGTAGACATATTTGTCATTTACGTAGTGTCAATACTCTAAACTGAATGGGGTGTTTGTCTAATAGGGACCGCCCTTGGACAGACGCCCTTACATTGTAAGTTGGGATTATTCTTGAGGTTAGGCTCCGAGTATATTATGTTTTGCTGATATGACCGCTTTTAACAATGTGTTGTGTGAAAAGATCTTATAATAGCCAGAGCATCGAGAGAATAATTGTAACAGTAGCATTGTCGTTATTTAACTTTTGGTGAAGTGTATATTTTGTAGCTTTATAGTGTTAATTGTATGCTGTGTTTAGATTGCTTAGGCATTTATACGATTTTTCTTTAAAGTAGTCTTCATAGACATTGATTTATTAAACACGGCATAAAATCATTTAAATTAATAATTTTAATATTGTGTTTTGAGTACAACCTAAACTTAACAAACTTTTATCACATAATAGGTACTTTACGGTATTAATCAGACAAGTACAACACTATTTAGGTACTAGAAAACACACTATTTCAGTTATATACTTACTTTTTACTTTTATTGTATATATCAAAATTTAGCACTCGGCTGTAGCTCATTTCATTTGCTTATTATTATCATTTTAGTGAGTATTAATAATTGATACAATTATTTTCAAATATTTATAAATGATATATTATTAAATATATACATTTTAGTTTTAAATTAAAACCATTCAAAAAAGATGTAGACATGTATGTTAGAAAATACTTAATATGAAATAATTGGTTTAATACTAAATTATAAAATATATGGGAAATGACTAAATTAAAATTAAAAATTATTATTTACCTCAATGTTAAAATTGATATTAAAGTCCAATTTTAATTCTGTTTTTTTAATATTTTTTTATAAAAATTTAATTTAAAAAGTTAAAACATGGTATAAGTTCTATGATACTTAAACAATTCTTATTTATGTTACTGTGATAAGTTATGATTACTATTCATAATAATTTGTTTTAAATAAGTTCAATTATTTGATAGTTAGCTTATCACTAATAATTTGGTTTCTTGGTTTGTACAAGCAATGAATAATGATACAGTTTTTAATAAAACTAATTTATTTCCATTTTATTTATTTTAATAATTGAAAGATGTATTTACTCTAAATTTACTTAATATTTATAGTATTTATGAATTTTGACTATTGTCTACTGGTAATAAGTATAGATATTTAGGTACCTCATAGACCATATGTCCATATTATTGGTTAATGATTATCTATTTACCTATTATTACTTTGTTAGTTATCTCTGAACTGGCTTATAGTAAGAGATTATCATTATTATACAGTAGATTCACGCTAAGAGAGTTACCACTAAATATTCCAGTTGGATGATCTTGTATTTTTTTTTCTTCTATCTAGAAAATCAAATTAAAATACAATTTACAATATAATACATTTTGATTAATTTATACCCCAGTAAACATAGCTTGTGGTGGGACAAATGAATTACTTATTTATTAACTTAAAATAAATATATAAAAAAGAGAACAAAATAGATCAAATAAGATAAAGTAAAAAGAAAAAAAATTAAAATATAAGTTCAATTATTACAAGATTAATTTTCTATAAGTAAAGCAATGACTAAAAGTCTATAAGTTAAGATTTTATATTAATACAATTTTTTTATTACATAAATAACCTAGTTTTCTTCAAGTGTTATGAAAAACATATTTTTTTTTAGATGTAAAGGTATAGAATAGTTGGACCTAGATAGTTTATGAAATGTCAACCAAAATCTTTTTTAATGTATAATATTTTAATATTATATGCTTTTATTTCACGAGTATTAATAACTTTTTTGTTTTCTAATTTTTTAAACTCATGTAATATATCAAATTGCTTGTATAGAGACATGTCAAGAAGTACATTAAGTTCTATATAATATTTTTTGGAGGAACCTATTAAATTTTTTTTATTGAAACAAATTCTTACCATTCGATTTTGTTAATTTTGTAATTAGAAAAAACTTTTAATGTAAAAATTGTTTAGAAAAAATACCTTATCCGAATCTGTAAAAACAAAAATTGGTGTTACAACCTCATCACCATTTTAATTTCCTGAATTTCTAGCTGATTGCCTTTGGATAAAAATAAAGTAATACCAGGATTTCAACAATGGCCAGTGAAATTGTTGTTGATGCTCTTCCATACATTGATCAAGGGTATAACGATCCAGACATTCTTGAAGTTGTAAGTAGTTTTGATATATCCATATTGTTTTTGTAACTAACACTAATTATCCACTTCAATATTTACTGATAGGCAACTAGTATGGTAGAAGATGAGAAACATAATTACAGGCCATCGAAAAACTATCTTGAACATTTGCCAGCACTCAATACATCAGTGTTTGAAGTAATTATTTTAATTTTAAGATCAAGTATTTATATCTTCATAATTAGTAAATTATTAACTGGTATCACCACGATACCATCATAGAGTATAAAATATGTTGAGGATTATTTAGTTTTATATATTTACTAATTTAATTGCCTAATACATCATGTTGAAAATTATAATAATGACATATTGTTATTAATCAATAGACAGAAATGATGCGCGCAGAATTTGATAGACTTGAGAGGAATTTTCCTGTGAAAATAATGAATATGAAACGCTATGAGCTACTTCCACCGCCAGCTGGAAAACTTTCAGATATGTCTGCTTGGAATGATTGCTTAGAAAATTCAATGGCTCAGCTCAAAAATCAAGCTACAAGGTATTTTATATTATAATTTTTTAGGTTACAGACTATTTAGGTCCTTTAATAACAATTCTACCAGTCTTCCCAGTTACGTATTTAATTTAGGTCCCCATACCAATTGAATCTCAAATCTGCCATGTCTCTTAATTACACTCAACTAATGTGGCTTAAACTATCCTGCTTAATATCCATTAACGTTATTGTAAATATTATAATTGAACATTAAAAAAAAAACAATAAAAAAACTATTTTTACACTCCTTACACAGAAATGTTTAATGGGAAGAACTCAGCAAGGTACACAATTTAAAAAAAAATAACTATGTTTTAACCTACAGGGTGCATATAAAGTTTTTGGACTTCCATTGTTTCTACAATAGGTGAAATCTCTGGGGTGTAAATTTGTGGCTGAACTACCATAGATTTGTATTCAATTTTTATTAATTCTCAAATAATCATAGTCAGCCCCAAGTACACTCATATTTTTTTTTTAATGAAAGCACAAAAAGGAGTAGAAAATTACTGCAATAAACTAATTATAATGGTAATAAATATTTTTATTTTTTACTCATAATGAATCTATCCATAGATACAGTATAATACACTCTACGCATTATCTCAATTTTCAATATTTTGTGACGTTATGTAATTTCATAAATTGGTTGTTCAATTATACTAGTCATTATATTTACTCATTATTTACTGATTTTACTATACTCTAAATATGAGATCTATTTATGACCTTCTTTTACTAAAGCCTTATTTAAGTAGATTATGTACTAAAAATACTTTTGTCTAACAGAATTACGAACCTAAAACCAATGACGGATTATGATATGGATGCTTGGAAATCTTATTTAGAAGTTCTAATGAAATGTATTACTGCTACGCAGACACAAGTAACTAAGTTGAAGTAAATATACATTTTTAAGACTATAGTTATGTGCTATTATATTAATTATTAATAAATTGTTTTTTTTTTTTTTTAGAAAACTTATTGAAAAAATAAATTTCCAACAATTGAATGTGCAGTTGCAAATAGCTGAACAATTACGAGAATTAAAAGCCAATTGGGTAGGATTGGTAAACATGTATTTTGAAATAGAATTGGCATGTGCTAATTTGGAAAAACAAATAAGAACTTATGAATCAGCCAAACCACAAAGAATGAATACTGCAGATTAAAAAATGTTATTTTAACTTTTTTCACTATTGTGTATTTTCGTGTAAAAAAAATGTGCAAAAATAAATCATTTTACCTATATCAAACAACTTAAAAACCATGAGTATCAAAACTGTTTGATAGTTGTACTGTCATGATAAATTTCACTAGTTATGTATATATTATACTATAGTTTGATTTGCTAATCATAAGCTGTAAGAACAGAATAAGTACACTATTGTTTAGTACCTACATATTATTATTATTTTATGTAATGGCTACATAAATATTGTAGCTTAATAAATTTCTAGAATAATTCTTATTATTAGATTGTAAAGTGTTGGTTACAGCTTGACGGTACTTATTACATTGTACTTAAATTATACATATCAGAAAGTACTAAAATAAAGCCTAGTAATGCTCATTAATTTCAAGCTGAGAATATAAAAAAAATGTATCTTACACAAATAATATAACTGGTTAACTTTATTCAAAAGTATATTATATAATATTTAAACTTATTTTTTTTATATTTATATTTATTGTAATGCTCATTAATTTCAAGCTGAGAATATAAAAAAAATGTATCTTACACAAATAATATAACTGGTTAACTTTATTCAAAAGTATATTATATAATATTTAAACTTATTATTTTTATATTTATATTTATTTTATTACTAAAATAACTTATTACCTAAGAACAACTCAATCAGGACAAAAAGTAAATTTATTCTGGGTGTGAAAGGGTTAACTAGTAATTATGTCACATATAATTATACAAATAATAGATTGTATATACACTGCATACTTAAAGGAAGTGTATCTAATGTGGGGATTGAATAATAGGAAATATTAGTGACAGATTCTTGAAGGTTCTATGACGTTGTATAAACTATAAACAGTGCGACAGTCTTATGAAGTTACGACTTATAGCAACTGCTAAATATAATAACAAATACAGATAAATATATATGTATTAGAAGTTTATGTATAATGAAAGTTTTAATTACATAATATACTTATGTGTGTATAATATTTAAAAAAATGTAGGTTTCCTTCCTTTATCTCTTATCTAAAGAAGAGAAAATATATTAATAATATGTATAAGTATACGTACTATACTACTATGTAATAAGTCAAGCATCAAAATCCATAATTGAATGCATCCTGCAGTATCTATGTATTATTCATTAATTATTTATTTATGATAATTTTTTGTAATAATTTTAGGTTAAAATAAAATATGATAACATTGAAAAATAAACTTGTTAGTTACAATGTATACTGTATAATAATATAATATAGCCATTAATCTTTAGATAAACTTATTACTCATTACACACCTAAAGTCATATAGGTTATCTTACGTTAATTTATCATAGCCATTTCAATTGTCGAAAGTTACCAAACCATTATATAAACATATAAACATTCAATATCAATATTCCACTTTATTTTAAATTCTAAACGGAGTGATGAATGTATTGATTTTACAACGATGTGTTTTTTTTTTGTCTGTGTACAGCATAACTAGTCGAAATAATGCTTCAATTTTAAACTTTGGGGGTGGTTTCCGATGGCAAAGTGGATATCCTTGGTGCATTATAGAAGTGAAAAGTAAACATTTTCCAACAGTTTTCAAAAAAATCGAAAAAAAATGACAGAAAAACGGGAATTTTTACGCAAAAACAGTTTTCGACCAAATCGATTTTTTTATATGGTTGTATTGTAATTCAAAAACTAATAACTGTAAATACTTGAAATTTTCACCAAATTTTTATATTAGTGTTATCTATATACAGTTAAATTTTCAAAGTATTTTGACTTTTTTTGAGGTATTTGTAGACAATTGAAATTTTTATTTTTTATTTATTTTTTTAATACGGATGGAAAGAAATATCTTTATGTGCTTAATAAGTATTTGCCGATAATTTAAGAATTAATAACTAATAATTTTAGATTCTGAACGGAGTGATGAATGTATTGATTTTACAATGATGTGTGTTTTTTTTTTTGTGTGTCTGTCGACAACATTTGGAGCAGTAAAAATGCTTCGATTTTTTACTTCAGCCCCTCTTTGAAAAGGAAATCGAATCAAGTTGGTACTTTGGGAGGTCAAAAGTTAAAAATTTTCAATATTTTTTAAATGAGTCGGGAAAAACCCTAAAAAAATGACGGAAAAACGGGATTTTTTACGCAAAACCAGTTTTCGATTAAATCGAATTTTTTATTTTGCTATAACTCAAAAACTAATCGATGTAAATACTTGAAATTTTCACCAAATGTTTATATTAGCGTTCTCTATACACAGATAAATTTTCAAAGAATTTTGACTTTTTTTAAGCTATTTATAGACAATTGAAATTTTTAATTTTTTTTAGTATTTTTTTTTAAAATAACGATAAAAATTTTTTGGCCGGCCAGAAAATCTTGAAAAATTATACAAGGATTCTTATAAGTTGTTCTTAATGTGATAAAAAAAAAAAATCCGAGATCGTTGGTCACAATTTTTTTTTATAAGTGCTTAAAGTTCGAATTTATATGAAATATGTCAAAATTGCGAAAATTGGCAAGTAATTTTGTGGTCTAAAAATCGTAAAATTTTTTGCTTTTTTAACTAAGTTTTGAAAATTTGGTACAAGGTTCTCCATACATTTTTCTTCAAATATCTGTAAAAAAAACTCTACCGGATTCAGACAAAAATTTTTTATGAGTGTTTGAAATTTAAATTTTTACAAAACTGCGTTAAATAACGGTGTAGCCTCAAACGGGTTTTGATATTTGTTGTTATTCAAACAGTATAAGTCGTAAATACTTGAAAATTTTACCAGTTATTTAGATTTCCATTTTCTTTACGTGATTTGATTTTCAAAACTTTTTGACTTTTTTGAGCTATTTATAGACAATTGAAATTTTAAAATTTTTTTTATTTTATTTTTATAAACGTTGATAAAAAAAATTTAGCTGGGACAAATTGCTTGAAAATTTAATTGAAGGGTCCACATAACTTGTTCTAACTCTCATTCAAAAATTATAAAAATACATAGGCACAATTTTTTTTTATTAGCATTTGAAGTTCAAATATTGACAAAAATTTGTCAAAATCATGAATATTTTTAACTATTTGGTAGTTAAAAATTTATAAATATTTTTCTATCAAATGCTAAAAATTGAAAATTTAATACTATGCTGTCCATAAGTTAAGCTTAGAATAATTATAAAAAAGTTTGATGATTATTCAATTTAAAAAATTTTACGAGTGTTTAAAGTTTTAATTTTAATTTGAAATCAAAAATACACGTGTAAAATAACATTTTACTAATAAATAATTTTCGATTTTTGTTATTTTTAAAAAATTACTTGACGTATGATCTTGAAACTTTTATACTTAAATGTTTGAATTTGTTTCAAAATAGAATACATGACATTATTTAAATATAATATATCCTAGACTGATAAATCATCTCCGTTCTGAATCGTTTTTCGTATACAATGATACCTATCATTGCAGTCAAATTTAACCTACCCTAGTTCGAGGTCCACTCCACCCCCTAATGTGCAGTAGAACGATACTCACTTACCCGCTTTTTTTATATATAAGTACATTGATAAAATACACATAATATACATTACATATACTCATATATTTAACCAATGATAAGTACAAAAAATAAAAATGTTTAATTAGTTGACATTCTTTTAGAAAAAGACCAAAATAGCCAATTATTAAATCTAATTTTTAGAAATAATTTATGGTAAAAATATTTAAATTAAGTAATTTATTTTTTATAATTACTTAAAATGTCAATGTTTTTTTGGAACAAATTAATTTTACAGATAAAAACTTTTTCTAAAATATTATTTTGCACGAGTAAATCTTAAATTATTTATTAGTCATATAATTTTCATATTTTTTTTCATACATTTAACTTTTATTCATTTTTATTTGTTTGGTCTTTATGTTACATACTTACATTATGTATAATGTATATATTAATTTAACAATTTTATCTATATGTATACTTGGTTTATTTTTTTGATATTTTCCCATTCTTTGTTCTTCGATATAACTTTGTTGAATTTATCCGGTATCATTTTAACCACTTCGCATATTGAAAAACAGAATAAAATAAACGTGGAAAATTGCCGACAAATATTCAAAAAATTATCAATATTAAATAATATACAGGGGATAATCAAATGAAATACAATATCGCATAGATCAAGACGTGTTTATTGAAAATATGTTATAAATTTATAATATGTAATATATTGATATTATATTATGTTATATAGAAAATCGTATGTATAATTATACATATTATTAACTTTCATTATGTTGACTGTTGCACAGGCGGCACGCCGATCGGTGCAAATCTACAAATACATATGAATATTATATATATAATATAGCTGCGAGCCGTCGCCGTAGTCGAACGAGTGTTCCGGTCGGAAGTGTCACGTCATTAGGTCGTCGGGGAGCGGCCTGCAAACGCACGGCTCGACGGACTTGTTTAGTTCGGACTCGTCCGACAGACTGCCGCGGTCGTCGGACGTACACCCTTCCAGCGAACCGCAGCAATCGTCGTCGAGACTCTGGACGGTCAGCGGTTGCGAACACACCGAGCTCAAGTCGTCCAGCGCCTGCGTGAGCCACTGTTCGGACGACGCGACCGCGGCCGACTCGTCGACGCACACGCTCGGCTGTTCCGGCACGACCGCCGCTATGTCACCGTCGTCCGTATGATTGTCGAGCGTGTCGTCAACGCTGCCGCCGTCGTCTGTGCCGCGCAGCCTGTCGAGTGAGCCGTCAACGCCGCCGCCGTCGTCAGTGATGTCGGGCAGCGTGTCACGCGACAGCGACGAGTCAACGACGGCCACCCCCGCCGGATCCTCGTCGACGGTGTGCCGGCGGCCATTCCGGTCATCGTCCCACGACGGCGACGGCCGCACGTCGAAAGCTTGGTTCCGCCGAGGAATCCGCGCCGGCGCCGGTCCCGGTCGAATTATCACGGGAAGTCGGGAACCGACGTACAGGTCCACCGGCCGGTCATGTCTGACGGGCGGTTCGGGCCGGCTAGGACAGGGCACCGGTATCCTGGACAGCGTCTGTCCGGCGCACTGGTTCCGGGACTGCACGAACCTCAGCGGGGACAATCGGCCACGGCGGCCATAACGGCTATGGGTGCCCCAGATCGGAGAACGTCTGCCGTCCCGACCAGGCTGCAGTTCGTCGCTTCCGGCGGCGATGCAGTTATTATCGGTTCCGGCACCGGACCACTCGTCATGATTACACCGACCGCCGCCCTGCAAGATGCAGCACGGCGATCGCGACGGCTGACCTGTCGGGTCAACCGACGTCGTGGTTTTTGGTTGGGCCGCGTACGGTGCGGCGCAAAGTTGACGTTGGCCGACAGGCTCTGGAAACGCGCAGTGTACAACAATATCATAATAATAATAATATATACCTACCGGCGAAACTATATAATGTAAAGACTAATCACTGATGATATAATGGAGTACTTGTATAACTGCAGTCGCTCACGATATTCGTCCGTTTCGTAAGCGTATTCGTGACGGGATCGTCTTCGTCATAGACGTCGTTCGGACGTGGTTCGAGGACGATTCGTACACTTCCGATGTATATTGTGCAGTTTGTCGTGTTAATAGTATGATCGTCTGACATTTTTATGACGTATTGTACCTAATATTGAGCAATAATGACATAATATATATTTATTTATTTATTTATTGTTAAAATATTGAACTGAAGTGTTTGTATTATATTAAACGACTTGTTGTGAAGAAATAAATTCTACACGTGCAGTGATTTTTAGCCAACGCATATTATAATAGCAAAAAAACAGAATGATAAAATCAATTAAAAATACTTGATTGCCTATGTTAGTATTATAGGTACATCCAGTGGCGTATTTACGGGGGGGGGGGTCCCCGGGTCTCGACCCCCCCCAGAAATTTTTTTTTCAAATATTATATAAATAATATCAATAATAAGTATCATAATTAAATTAACTCGTATGTATTTTATTATAATGTTATAAACTTATACTTAATACTAGGACCCCCCCCACAAAAAAATTGAAAATACGCCACTGGGTACATCGGCAATATTATAATATTAATAAATTAGTGTTCATAAAATATAATTAATTTAAATGACAAACAAATGAATTCCCTAGTCTATCGATCAATCTATTGCTATAATTGTTTTATT
Organism: Schizaphis graminum; assembly: GCA_020882235.1. Classification (NCBI taxonomy): domain Eukaryota; kingdom Metazoa; phylum Arthropoda; class Insecta; order Hemiptera; family Aphididae; genus Schizaphis; species Schizaphis graminum. The sequence continues at coordinate 103,399,547 of CM037033.1, forward strand.
TATACCGTATACTCGTATTCATTATTAATTATTATCATAATTATATATTATTATATACCTAAGTATATATCTGTTTTCTAATGGTATTATCCATAATGTAAAACGAATCCTATTATCAGCTCAATGGTAAATGCAAAATATGAATTTTAGAGGCTTCCAAAAAAAAACCCTAGTTCAAAAAATATTAGAAACACATTTTTTTTAAACTACTTATGTACATACTATATTACAGTGCCGCAGCCAGAGGAGAGGGCGCTGGGGCACGTGCCCTTCCCCCCTAAAAAAATATTCTGTGAGTACTATATGACATATTAGTTTATTTAATTAAATATTTATGTAAATATCATACTATAGTATCACTTAGGAAAGTTGTCTGAGAGAGGGTGGAGGTCCATGTGTCCTCTGGCTTCGCTACTGCAAACTTTTTCATTCGTACTAAAACGCCTTTACGGCCGTTGTTTAATGTTTAGAATCTATTGCAGTTAGACCAGGGACGGCGCCAAGGGGGGGCGAGGGTGGGCGATCGCCCACCCAGGATAAGTTCTCGCCCTGCTCTCGCCCCCCCAGATATTTTAACTCCTATTAATTGATGTGTGACTGCAGTGGAGCACTAGAAAAAGCTAGTTCCCCAACGACCCCAAGTACCAACTTTTGTAATATAAACGATTTTTGAACACAAGTAATATTCTTCACCAAATGTTTATATTAGCGTTCTCTATACACAGTTAAATTTTCAAAGAATTTTGACTTTTTTTTAGCTATTTATAGACAATTGAAATTTTCAATTTTTCTAAGTATTTTTTTTTTTAAAATAACGATAAAAATTTTTTGGCCGGCCAGAAAATCTTAAAAATTTAATGCAAGGTTTCTTATGAGTTGTTCTTAAAGTGATGAAAAAAAATCCGAAATCGTTAGTCACAATTTTTTTTTATAAGTGCTTAAAGTTCGAATTTATACGAAATATGTAAAAATTGCGAAAATTTGCAAGTAATTTTGTGGTTGAAAAATCGTAAAAATGTTTTCTTTTATAACTAAGATTTGAAAATTTGGTACAAGGTTCTCCATACATTTTTCTTCAAATATCTTTAAAAAAACTCTACCGGACTAAGACAAAAAAATTTTATGAGTGTTTGAAATTTAAATTTTTACAAAACCGCGTTAAATAACGGTTTTGCCTCAAACGATTTTTGATATTTGTTGTTATTCAAATAGTATAAGTCGTAAATACTTGAAAATTTTACCAGTTTTTTAGATTGCCATTCTCTTTACGTGATTTGATTTTCAAAATATTTTGACTTTTTTTGAGCTATTTATAGGCATTTTAAATAATCAATTTTTTTTTATAAATGTTGATAAAAAAAATTTAGCTGGGACAAATTACTTTAAAATTTAATAGAAGGGTCTACATAACTTGTTCTAACTCTCATTTAAAAATTATAAAAACTCATAGGCACAATTTTTTTTTATTAGCATTTGAAGTTCAAATATTGACACAAATTCGTCAAAATCATGAATATTTTTCACTATTTGGTTGTAAAAAATTTATAAATATTTTACTATCAAATATCAATAGCTAAGAATTGAAAATTTAATACTATGCTGTCCATAAGTTAAGCTTAGAATAATCATAAAAATGTTTGAGGATTATTCAATTTAAAAAATTTTATGAGTGTTTAAAGTTTTAATTTTAATTTGAAATCAAAAATACACATGTAAAATTACGTTTTACTAATAAATAATTTTCGATTTTTGTTATTTTTAAAAAATTATCAAACGTAAGATCTTGAAGCTTTTACTTAAATGTTTGAATTTGTAAATTTTTTTCAAAATAGAATATATGACAATATTTAAATATAATATATCCCAGACTGACAAATCATCTCCGTTCAGAATCGTTTTTCGTATACAATGATACCTATCATTGCATTCAAATTTAACCTACGAGGTCCGAGGTCCACCCCACCCCTAATGTACAGCAGAGCGATACTCACTTACCCGCTTTTTTTTTGTTGTTATTGAAAGAAGTAAAATTGTTGAACTTGCCCCTTCAAAAAATTGTCTTGCCCTTTACCGCCCCCCTAGAAAAAAAATTCTGGCGCCGTGCCTGAGTTAGACATATTTGATAGTTGACAGTGTTGAGTATTGATACTACATAATTATATTATACTATTATAGTGTGTATTCACTGTGTATAATAATAATTATAATTTATAGGTACCTATTACTGGTACTAGGTAGATACGTAATATCTTTATAATTATATATTAAAGCATTTAAAACTTGAGGCGATTTCTTAGAACAGTTATATCTGAAGTTATACTAGGATCGATTTTCAGAAATCTCATGTACTTATAACCTATCAATTAAATAGTTTTTGGAAGTATTTAGTTTTCCATTTAGTTGCGTTGTTGCGTAGTGATGTGAATTGATTGCTGCATGCACACACACACACACACACATCTTTACAGCTCCCTGTTGCTCCCACTACGCTTGCCTCTACAAAATTACTGCCACTTCGTCGTCGTTGGCGGTGACGAAATGGGTTACTGTCTGGCGTATACGCCATTGTGCATATTATCATACTTTGTGACAGTGTGGGGTGTGGCACCGGCACGCACTACGCACATATCCTACCGGCTACCTCTGCTGCTACGTTACAGTCGTCGAAAAATCCAATAATAAATAAATAAAAACACTATTTCCGATTTTGTGTATAGCACTTATAACAGAAAACACTGAGTTAACTAAACTAAACTTATTAGTGAAAATGTTATATAATAGCAAATAGGTATACTAAAAGTCTTTTTAGTACTTTTAACTGGCCAGCGTATTTTATTGCCTAGAATTGATTTGACCCCGTTAGATTCTAATCTTCCCTTTTCATTTACTACCTAGTACAAGACGTTTATTTCGTTAAAAATAGCTTTTACTATGACTATAAACAAAGTACAAGGTCAAACATTGAATAAAGTAAGGTTGTATTTACCCCAACTTGTACCTACTTAATGGTGGTCACCTTTATGTTGCCGTCTCCAAAGTTATTTTTTTTTTGAAAAATTAAAAATGCAAATAATACTAAATAACAAAAAAGATACAATGAATATAGTTTAGAAAGAAATTCTTTAATATAATACAAATTCACTGCAATTTTAATTTATTTATTTCAGATATGTATAAATGTTATTAAAAAAAAAAAAAACCACACATCATTATAAAATCAATACATTCATCACTACTCCGTTCAGAATCTAAAAAAAGAAAATATTAAAAATGTATGTGGTCAATACACAGGAAGTATTCTTCTTTATAGAACATAATATAATTAATGCCTTTACCCTTATAGTCCAGTCAAATTAGCAAAAAGTTCGGAACTAATTCCACGAAAGCTGAATTTTGGTTTTTTTTTTAGTTTATATCTTACTTATAAACATACAAAAAGCCCTGACACCTATTCCTTGTGCGTAGCCATCCACTCCTCTTCAAACGGTGGTGCGCCCCTTTTACTGTTTTCGCTTATAACTCGTCAGATTTTCAAGTTACAATAAAAATACCCATTACCAAAATTTAAATTTAAATTACTAAAATTTTCTATAACAACAGATTATTTTATTTGACATATGTTTATAAAATTAAACATCAATTATAAATGAAATATAAAAAAAAGTTAATTATAAAATAACTATTAATTACAATAATATTTAAAGTAATTACAAAAATTAAAAATTATACATATATACTTATATGATATTTTTGGACTTGGAACCATTGCTAGCATGGCCCCACCAATATCGTTAAGTGGAGAAATAAATTTAAAAACTGGGATAATAATTGGTACACACAACTGATCTGGTGCTATAATTAAAAAAAAAAAGTCAAAAACTTATTTTAAAAAATTGTAATAAACTAATAACATTATTAATTTACTTATAATTGAACACAAAACTATTCCAACAACTGAAAATACATTAAACATTACTAAGAATATAACAAACAACCACGGTTTTATTAAAAATAAAAATATAATAATGTATCTTTTCTAATGATCTTTTAAATGTCTATTCACCTGATAATCCATTCTTATCGTGTTTAAAAAATGAATAGTCTAATATTATTGAAAAATTAATATATTATTAACCCATATATATTATATCCATACTTCACTCTAACTCTTTCTCTTCCTATTTTATACAACAAATGGTAACATATTTAATATTTATATAATATTTTAGTTAAAAAAAGAACATATTTTGTAATTATTGATTAATGCTTATACATTGATATGTATTACTGATTAGAAATGTAAAGCAACTACTACTGCAATTTATATAATATTGTTCAAACTCAAGCTTTAAATGTGATAAAAATGAAATTAGTTTTATTAATTTATGTCTTACAGATGATTTAAAACCATAATTGCTTAGTGAGGAAGTTAAAGAGGAACAGGTTAAATATTTAGACATATATAAGTTGTACATACATGAGATTAGAGGTTGTTTACAATATTAATTTTTGTAAGAAAATTTAAGATTCTAATAGAGTTGTCTTCATTTAGAGCTTCATCTAAGTTGTTTGCTATTGAATAAGTGTTCAGTGTTTTAAAAAATATGGGCAGTTTTAAATGATATTTTGGATGGTATGATCTTCATGGTATTTATCTTATTAAACTTATATGGGTGTTGAATCTTTGCTGATTAAAAATGCGTAGGTCAAAACATAATGTTCAATTCTCGCTCTGGTTAGAGATTTCTTTTCGTCCATTTAAGCTTTGGAAAATATGCTACTTTTTGATGCATTTTTTAACATTTTATAATTTGTAGGAAGGTGGAACAGAAGCCCAGTAACTTTGACAAGCCATGTTAATTTTTTGTTTTATTGATTTCATTTTTTTAAATAATTATGTTCTTTCATATTTGCAGAATATGCTTGATAATATTATTTTTTACTAAATAATATAATATGAAAAATAAACATTGAAACAAACTTCAATTTACCACGTATTTTAATTTTTTTTTTTAATTTAAACAATCAATTATTATTAATAAGGAGTAATATTGTTGTTTTAATGAAAAGTATTTTGATTTTAAATTAAATCTTAAGAAAATATACAAGGAAAGTTATCAAGAAATTTTTTTGCTGCATTTCCTGGTATATAATATAGCATATTATTTTGATAATGACTGAATATAATATCATCTAGATATAAAAATGAGGAAATAACTTCATCGGTTATTTTGTTATCAATCACTTTTTCATAAAAAATAGTAATTTTTCATAGATAAATATGGAAATTCCATAAGATATTCGACAATCATCAATATTCTCTTCTAACTCTAAAGAGTTGGAATTTTAACTTGATTACCTATATATTCAATTTTTGTATAGCATTTAACAATAATATACCATCTAAATTGTAAGGCGGAAGGATTATTGTTCCACCTACCAATTGACTTTATGTACGAGGATGTTATTTCCACATCATCTTCTGATGTCTTATAAGTTATAAGGTAGGAAGTAACAAATGGACCATTCTTGTTTTTTAAGTAAATCAAGATCTAAATTTTTATACCTCATAATATTAATAAGGAAATGCGATGCAAATGTTTTTCAATGATGTAAAATATTTTCATATGACGTCAGCTGGTCACTTCCTCCCTGAATACATTGTATATTCAAAGGAAATTCTATCTTTGGAATGTGATAAACTTGATTTAGCCATACAGTTGCAACAGACTTTCATTACGTCATGGCATGGATCTAAAAAACAATAGATGATGTTAGTTAATATGAGGGACTTCTGGATGAGTGAAAAAAAATTTTTTAATATATTTTTATAAGTTTTTAAATTTATGTTTATTCTATAACTAGTTAAAAATCTAATTATATTTCAAGATTCATTAAGAACTGAAATAACAGTAAGTACCAACTGACTGTACAGTTGTATTAATTTTATTAATAAAGAAATATGCTACAAAACACTTGAATTTCTCACTCGGACTATTAATTATGAATATTAAAAATTATTTAGTTAACTCTATTATGTTATATGTGAAAATGCAGGTATTTAAGTTTTAAGTTTGTGTTTAAAAATATATTCCATAACTTAATATAAAACACCAAGATTGCAGTGTCTATTACCAACTATATACAAATTACGGGCGGGCAGATTAGATAGTACACTACTTTAGCGTATAAAATCTCGGTAGTAAGATCGGGGAGAATAAAAATGAAATGTTCAGCAAAATTCATGAATTTCTTCAGAGTAGGTTACCTGCGTTTTGCTTGATTTTTTTTACATTTGCAATTTTATGTTTAAATAGTATGAATAAGTAGTAAGGAATTAAATTAATTTTTATAAATATTTTCTACAATAACTTCAATTAAATTATTTTATCTTAATAAATTTAACTTTTTTCTTATATTACTTACTTGATTATCTCTTCTCATAAGTTTTAGTTAAAAATATTTTATTTTTTCGTTGTAAATCATGTATTGTCTTATTCAATTCTTAACCAGTTAGTTTTGTCTGGACACTAAAATTAACAAAAATTTTTTTTGTAGCATCTGAAGCATGTACATTTGTATTACTTTGAACAGGTTTTAATACATCCTATACAAATATTTATCAGTATAATATGTATTATGAAAATAAATTTTAATAAATATGCTAATAAGCACTATAAATTACATTATCTGTAAACTTAAATACCTATGTTTTTTTTTAATGTGTTTATTACTTGAAGGTCGAATCATTTTATATTAATAATTGTATTCTTATTTATTAAATTATTATTAAATATTTAAATATAAAGTGAAAAGTTAATATATGATAAAATTAAAAAATGTTTACAGAGATTTTATATTAATGTTAATTGTTTTATATTATTCATATCATTTATGTATTATTTTTTAATATACAATAATAAATAATAATTTTATACCTAATAAATTATTAGTATATTAAATAAATAATTATAAACAATCCTTACTTGAATTTCAACATGCTGTTTCATAACTTGCTTTTCTTTACCTTACAGCAGATAGACCAAACAGCCTGGATTAGCTTTTTTAAGTGCACCCCAGAGTATAATGTCCAAACTGGACAAAGAAGACTATTGTATAACAACGATTTATTTTTAGATTCTGAACGGAGTGATGAATGTATTGATTTTACAATGATGTGAGTTTTTTTTTTATCTTTGTACAGCATAACTAGTCGAAATAATGCTTCAATACTTTGGGGGTGGTTTCCGATGTCAAAGTGAATATCCTTGATATATTATAGAAGTGAGAAGTAAACATTTTCCAACAGTTTTCAAAAATAAAATTGATTTTTTTAAATGGTTGTTATTCAAAAACTAATAACTGTAAATACTTGAAATTTTCACCAATTTTTTATATTAGTGTTATCTATATACAGTTAAATTTTCAAAGTATTTTGACTTTTTTTGAGGTATTTATTTTAAAACTGACCAGGATGGAAACTGTGAAATGAGATCTTAAATTTCATCACAACTCCCTGTGGTAACCAAAACTAACAATATATCCAAACCATTGTACTGTGTTCCAATCCACATGCATATGCAGAAGTATAATCGTATAGATTTTTTTGATTAACAGTTTAACCCAAATGCAAATTTCAAATATACTTTTATATTATATGCTGTACTTAAATAAGATTCTTTAGTATTTTTTGTGAACATTTTTTTTTTTATGTAAAAGGAAGTCTATTCACTGCTAACTATAGTTACTATGGTTACTATGGTACTACTAACTATTTTGAGTTCTACATTTTAACAAGGCTGATTGTATTGTTTAATTATCTTTTTTTTGTAATCTCATTGAGCTGTTGTATAATATGTTTATAACTTCAAATAGCATTCTAAATAATTATATTTTTATTTTTGGTAATTATATTTTTTGATTTTAATTGACATTATGTATTAGATTTTACTCCAAATTTTGTATGGAAAGTGAAAACCCGAATATTTTCTGTTGTATAAATCGACAGTCTGAGTTGATAACAGTTACTTCCTTAAATTAGAGGACAGGGACATCAGATGAAGGGTACTAATTTTATTTCACTTCAAGCAGTGAAATACATTTTTTTCTTTAGTTGCTTTATAAGCATTTCATGAGCTCATAACAAGTTGTAATAACTGAAATACTATTTGGCCTTAAAAGAAGACTAGAATAGTAATAAATAATAATAAATAATAATTATAGTTATAGCCATGATATAATAAAAAAATTAAACCATTATAAAATATTTGCAATTGAAAACTTTTGAAGGTGAGAATAAGGTAGAGAACCAGCAGCTCAGGCCTATGTAAATGAAATTTAGTTGATTATCAAAGACAGTAGACATAAATAATTTTTCGACAAAATAGATTTTATGTCTTATGCCTTAAATTTGTTTGCATTTTAATATCACACTTAATTTCATTTCAGAAAGAAATGTTTTACTTATGTAATTACAATATAAAATCCTTAAATATTGTTTTACAATGGGCCATTATAGTACAAATTTGGATTTCATGTACTTTTTAATATTAATATTAAATCTGATTAATGGTCTAAGGTCTAAGCAAGAATCTACGGTTTAACTTTTTATATTTATCTTTGTAGTGAGGACCTCAGGTGAGTCTTCTAACCAGTATAAGACTCAGCTAACTAACTTGGGAAAAGTGAAGTATCACAAAGTTGTTCATAAAGATCTATAAGCAGAGTTGTAGTAGTAATGAAGTAATATGTGCGATGAGTGGGTCTTGGATTCATTAGGTTAGGTCAGTGGTTTTCAACCGGTGTGCCGTGAGTGCTCTTGAAGTGTGCCGCGAAAAATCTGTTAATAGTTTTATTAGTATGTATTTATATGTATATATAGATATATATATAAAATATGCTTAACATATTATACGGATTGGTGTGCCGCGAAAATTTTGTAGGATATTAAGTGTGCCGTATGGTTAAAAAGGTTGAAAACTACTGGGTTAGGTTATATTTTTGCGATAAAACCAATAGATATTGATTAAGTAACTTCTACAATGCGATAGATCAAAAGTTATTTAATTTGGAAAGTTAAAATATCAAATTTTAAAACAGTTGTAACTGTTTTTTTTTTTATTAATGATATCAAATAAGTAAAAACGTCGCGACTCAGAAAATACTATTTTTATTTAGTGTATAAAAATTTAGTGTCGTACTAGGACTAAAGAGTGGTTCTATTGTTTTAATTTGCGCACTAGAGTTTTTACTAAAATAAATTGCAAGTGCATGGTATTATGTTCATAATTAATACACTTTAACAATAGCACACTGACACACCAAGTCAGATGCTTTGGAGTCGAAGACTCCCTTCAAAAATATATATTTTTTTAAATTAAACATTATTATATGGTATATTGTTTCATCACAAATATATTACAGATTACAATTTTTGTTCTTTTTTGACAACAAAGGAGGCTCTATGTAAGCAATACTATTCCAAACCTCTGCCACAAATTACAACCTAAGCTAGGAAATAAGAAAATATTTGTAAGCTTCCCTTTACTTGAAAAAATTTCAAGTGCATAACCTGTCTATAAAATTTAAACAATGTTGAACTAAATAAATTTAAATTGAAAGAGAGTGGATTCTAGTAAACTTCACAATGTAGTTTCAGAAACTGTATCGGATAAAAATTGACACTTTTAGGTAAAATAATTGACATTTATGATGGGTATCGTTCGGCTATTTCTGTTTATATTTACATACAAATGATAACAATACATAACTAGGCATAGACGAATAAACAACAAACGGTATGTACACAGGCATATATAGGAAAATGTCGCTACAAAAACATTTGGTACCAAACCCCAAACATCTAAATGTACTAAACAAAACCATTTTCTGAAGAACAAATATTTATTTTTGAACTAAGTTTGCTTAGTTGAACTATTATTCTTATTTATGGAAAATAGTGATTGTAATTTGTAATACTAATATTAGAAATGGATTTATCGTTTTGGGTAATGATTTAAATTTAGTAGATCTTAATATGTAGGTAGTAGATATAAAGATTAAAAATAATAGATTAGAAGAAATACAACTAGTGCCATTGCCTAAATTATAGAGCAATATTTATCTGCAGGGTCCGAGTTTAAAAATATCACTATTTTACTTGCTTATGTTAGTCACAGCGCTGACATTGAAAAATTAATAAATAAAAGTTATTAACTGTAAAATTTTAATAAATCAATAAACTTTCAAAGTTTGTATGTAAAAACACTGGAAATGGAAAATTGATATATTTTTATTCAATTTAATATGCCTGGCGTCTACTCTTCAAAATTGAGATTGAAGACTAGCAATACTAGTATAGATTTAGAAATTATGAAATAATGAAAAAATAAATAAATAAATGATAAATTACGAATTTTGTATAATCGTATCAAAGACTCATGTGCTGAAGCCAAAGAACAAAAATAGTTTAATGGGATTATTATGGTAATTTCAAAAAGAAAATCTAATTATGACTAAAGATAAAAACTGAAAACAATTTTTAAATAAACCATTCTAACATTGTGTTGTGTTATATTAATTACAAAAAAAGTAAAATAGACATTAATTAAAATAAAATATTTTAAATGCAAAACACGAATGTTTATTATTTTATTTCTTATTAATAGATTAAATTTTAAATTATTTCACCTAAAAGCTAAAAATGTTATCATTTTTACTATAATATCTGATATTAAATTTCGATTTATAGTTCTATTTTAATAGGCTTATTTTTTAAACAAAGTTCGTAATTGATTAAAATTTTTAAAATAAGCCCTGTATCACTCATTGGGTATATTAATATTTTCAATCTAATTCAATTACACAATTTAGGGATAAACTCATAACACAAATATAGCATTTATAAGTAACTAGATGTCAAGCTATTTCTTGAACTTAACTCCAGAATTTAAAGTTTATCAAACATGGCAATGATTTATAGTTAATAAACTACACAGGTAATATATAAGTAATACAAATTAAAACAGATTTTGTTTGGGTTTTTTTTATTTGTATAATATATTGAAAACACATTTTTTTTTTTTATAAATTACATTAAATTGTTCATTATAGCGTACATAATAATAAAAATAAGGAAAATAAATATAAAAAGCATTTTTTAATTTGATTAACTTATTATAAGTATTATAGTTATAAAATATTAAATGGCTTATATTTCATCTTAAGATAAAGAAAAAATTATAAAATAAATGTATTTATGTAGTGATATTATGATAGATCAAAAAGGCTTCAAAAAAAAATTGTATCATTATCCAGTTATTGAAGGTACTAAAGTATATAAATAGTATTATTCTAAATGATTGCTAAAACTTCATTATCGGTACAATAATTTAACAATTCACTAAAATAAAATTGGAATAAATTATAGGATATTATTCAGAATGGTCCCCATAAGCTACAAGGTAAATACAAAAAATGAGGAAACCCTAGATCATTCTATGTATTTAATTGTATTTAAGAAGACAATTAAAGCAAACATAATTTTTTTATAAAAGTAAAATTTAAACTTTGTTAACAATTTTTAATTTTGTATAATTCTGACATTTTAGATTATTTTTGGAATTGAAAAATGATGTTATTGAAAAACCATCTTTAACATATTATTATATTGTTTGTATAGTACATATTTACTTTAAGATAAGAATTAATTTTTAAGATACTTCAGTAAAAACCCCATGGATTTTAAATTAAAAATAAAATTTACTTTATATGTTTGCATCACATACCACCGGTTCTCTCTTGGTATATTTCAATAACATCATCATTCATCATGCCTAATGATTTTGGAGTATCATCGTCAGTTATTCGATGACCATCAAACATAAAACGTAATTCATTCACTTGAAAACCCAATTTGCTGCAGTATGAACGTTTCAGACGAAGCAAAGCTGTGGCGGCTTTTACACGAAAGTGTACTTCATTAGTCATATCAGCAGTGATTACACGCAGGCGGATGTACTCTTCGGTAGGGGCCGAAAACTTTTGTTCGACTGCCTCTGGCGCACTAGCATCTGGATCAGCCACAGACGTGCTTTGGATTTGGGAGTCGATACCATTGGCTTTATCCGTGGAGCTGGTAGCTACGTCTGTTGCCTTCGAGGTGGATGGTTCTGTATTTGGCATTTTCTTGACGCTCGACATTCTTTACAGACATTAAAAAACACATTATTATGACTTATATGTCTATAAAATTATAAGCTAGTTAAATGTTATGTATGTGTCCGTCCAAAATATCGCTAATTCCATTAATACTCACCGCTACGGTTTGTTGACGTTCTGAAGTCTAATGTTGTTTTCGTTTTTGGTGCTGGACTCGGGGTAACGCTTATGGCTGCCAATCAAAGTTAATTCAGCTACCTATAACGCTATACAACAATTACAGAATTACAATATGTTTAATACGACGCCTAACGGGCGATAATAGACATACGTTAACTGTATTCTACGGGAGAGAATACAGTACTGGTATTAACTAGTTTAGACGCTAGACTAGTAGTTACAATAAACTACAACTGTAACAAATTACAACGAACAGCGTTCGGTACCTAATGGCGTACTAACAAGAAATAACGATAGCAACGCATGGGCGCACAGTATTAGTTTACAAGTGTCAGTGTGTACCTACCTATTGTATTGATGTATAATATTATTATCAGAGTAAGAGCTGCTCGGCAACAACAATACAACATTAGTATTAGTTTCACACTTATTACCGCGCACGTACAGCCTAAAATCAATGGACTCCGCGTCTGCGCGTACAGCTTAGAGAAACCGTCAACAAACATTGGACAAAGGGGATACAGCCTGCAGCAGTGCAGCAGCAGCAGGCTACACGATGGGAAAAACAGTGTAACCAAAACAGAATTATGTGAAATTGAAATTAATAATTTCAGAGGACGTCACACAGAAAGTAAAACGAATACAGTGACGCTCCAGAGATGGCGTTGCGCGCCGACGCGGCTGGCTGTGACCGCGCCTATTGTCTACGAGACCGCGGTCCGCGGCTTCGTAATCCCGGGCGACTCGGCGAGGTACATTGGATGTTCACGGACGGTCCCGCCGTCCGGGACGTCCCCCGTCGATGCAGTAGACCGTATCTTATATTTTGATTTCGCAAACTTATTTCCAATAAGCACACGGCGCACTCGCCAGTCACGACTTACTAGATCTCTTGTTTAATTTGATATGACGTGTTCCGATAAATGAAGTACTATAACTTTTACAGAACAGCATTTACGTTTGTATAGACTTATAGTTACGAACCAACCCTGAATGATACCAACTTATTTTCTGTATGTTTCTAAAATGTGCCCGCTCTTAATTACTAATTCATATAATTACCAAACATATTAAATATATCATACAATAATTCGTTTTAAATGTTTTAATAATATTATTTTTTAGTTCTCTTGCACGATTATAAAGCACACAAAAAAACAACACATTTTTTTTTTTTTTAATTTTAATTTTCACCAATATTTGATCTAATAATATAACTGAATTTAACATACGTTTCAAATATTGAGGATTGATTATTTCCGGCAACAAAATATTCCATATAAAACCTAATACAATAATATTATTTATTATAATAAATAATAAAGTTTACATGAGATCATTTAAAATTCGATTAGATATTTAGATTTGAAAGTATAGAAGACAGAAGTAACAATACATATTATTCAATAAAAATAAGTATTACATTTTCAATTGTTTTACCATTTATCCATCCAAAAATCATTGTCATACTCAGTTTCTTCGACATTAATCCAATTTTTTTGTATATACTACGAAAAAACATTTTTGTTGACAAGTTGCTCGTAGTTGTCTTAGTTGACTTGGTAGAAATACAAGTGGTCTTTTTTAAAAAATAATTTTGTTGTCTACAACTTTGCAGTATTTCAACTGTAATTAAATTACAAATAAGACAATGAAGTTTTTTTTTTAATAATAATGGTTAATAATTTGTTAAATTTTGTTAGTAACTTATTGTATTAAGTACCTAATAAATTAATACAAATTAAAAACCATAGTAAAACCTATTTATTATTTATGGCATCGATCGCATTTTCTGTATTCTGTGTTTAATATGAACACTTAATCTCAACAAAGTATCTTTTACAATCAAACCATCTGAAAGTATAAACATATTGTTGATAGATCGTAAAATGAAAAAATATTAATAAATATCCAGACTAAAATTATTACAGAAAAACATTTTATGTTATCGGTAATGTTGTTATATCAAAATTAACTAGAGATACTGAACATTATTTGAGTATAAAATGATAATTATTATTTCAAATCAGTCATCGAATACATGTTCAAAGTCGATCGTTTCGTATAAAATCGCGATTTCGCGATGGATAATATCACAAAGCAACGTACGAGTATTAAATTTTGTTTCAAAATTGGTAAAAATGCTACGGAAACTTTTGAATTGATAAAATTGACTTTTGGAGATATCTCACTAAGTCGTTGTGTAAGTTTTGACTGGTTCAAACGTTTTAAAGCAGGTCGGATATTCACTAAAAATTACCATCGTCCTAGGCACTCATCAACATAAAAAACAAACGATACCGTTACTCTTGTTTGAAATAAAATAAATACGAGTATACGACCGAAGATTAACTGTTAGAGAAGTAGCCAATGAAGTTGAAATATCAATTGGTACTTGTCATTCAATTTTATCAGATGAATTGGGTATGAAAAAAGTGCCCGCAAAATTAGTGCCGAGATTGTTAATCGAAAACCAAATGGAACATCTCATTGAAGTGTGTTTAGAACTAAAAAATCAGGTATCAAATGATCCAAGTTTTATAAAATCAATTATTACGGGTGATAAAACGGACACATACTAGTTGCGGACAAATTATTTTAGGTCAATATTATAACATAACAATTGCGGACACACGTGTCGTTGTCATAATACTAATTGCGTACAGAGATTATTTTTAATAAAAACCATGTGAGTTACGGACACAAATATTTCCCTTCACCACTTTTCAGAACTTAGGACAAGCTACCAAAAAATTGGTAGGTGGGGTTAAAATATACATGTCTTGCAAAAGTGCAATCGTTATTTTTAAATTTTTTTAAAATTAAGTTACTATATTATATATTATTTAAAGTTTTAACCTAACTCTTTAAGTTTTTCACTATACATTTTTATACAGAAAAATAGAAAATAAACGAACAGAAAGATGATACTACGACAGTACGACAGATATTAAGCAAGCGAGTAAGGTTGTCGATAAACTGATTAAACATATTTTTTGACAGCCGTTTCAAAAGTACCTGCACAATCTTAATGCTGTTAAATAATATATATATTTATATATATAAATCGTTAATATTGAACAATAATTTCCCAACGTCCACAATCGTTAATATCAAAAATAATAATTGGATATTTGTCCGCAATTCGTATCTTATATTTGTGTCCGCAATTCGTAAGTTACCTTTTTAGATTTCGTCCGCAACTCGCATGGTTTTTGTCACTTTGTCCGCAATTCGGAATCACCGGATAAAACATGGGTATATGGATATGATCCTGAAACCAAAGTGCAATAATCGCAATGGAAGACCGCAAATTCACCTCGTCTAAAAAAATGTTGTTAGGTTCGGTCAACAATGCTCATTGTTTTTTTCGATTTTTTTGGTTTAGTCCATTTTGAGTTCGTACCTACGGTAGTTTGACCATTAGCCATCTGCAACAACAGTTATAATTGGTATATCATCTACATCCACATTCCACTTCGCTACACTTTAGTTACTAGAGTAGCCTAACCTACTAGAGTCTAGTAGGCACAATTTTTTTCTTCTTCGCCCGCTTATTTCATCTCATCCCACGCAGTACCATGGACAGTGTCTGATACTCCTTCTTGAATTTTTAAATAACTTGTTTCTGATACTGTAAGAATTTCAGAGTTCTGATAATTGTCTGTAACCAATACCAATTGTTTGATAAGCATGCACAGCAGCTTTATTTACGGGACATTTTTCCGTCTTTAGATTTTCGGTGTAAATTTTAGTTCAATGTTACACATTTTATACTTAAATGTTAAAATTGACTGATAACCCATTATTTTTTCAGATTGATACTCCATGCTCATAAATGAGCAATCGAAACCGCCATCGTGTACCATCGTTTGTATTTGATTGATAAAATAAAAAATGTCAACAATTCTTTGGCCATTTAAATGTATAAGTTAATATTAAAAAATATATATAAGATAATAACCATAGGCAACTATAATTAATGTGAACTTATACTCGGTAACGTTTATATATAAATCATCAATGACGGACTGAATTTTAGTCAAATCTTCACAATAATTATCCGAATTAACTATTAAGCGATGTTGTATTAGTTAGGTACAAAATAAAAATAAAGTATCGAATGGATATTAAAATAAAACTGTAGGTATAAGAAAAATAGTATTACATCTTTGTTAACTCAATCGAGAACATGAGGCCTGATCGTATTCAGGACTAATCAATGTTGCATCTAAATTACTTCATAAAATAACAAAATTAGTCGATATATTCATAATTTAACTTAAATTAGTTTTAATATTTACATGTTATATCCGATGATAATGTATTCAATATAAACGATACAGATGTTTCATCAAGATCTAAATCGTGGACTAAAACACTGCATGCAAAAAAATATGATCGATTAAAATATAATCTAAAGAAAATACAAATACGCATACTTACTTATTGGAAACAATTGTTGAATTATAGTTCAAAATCATATTTTCTGTATTAGAAGACGGAATTACAGTATTTAATTCATTAATTAAATCTTAATTTCTAAATAAGTATAAAATCAAAACAAATATGGAAAAAAATAAATAGCTTAGTCCATGTCCCTAAATATTCGCTATCTCTTTCAACACACTTGTTGAGTTTTATTTACATTAGTTGTAGTATATGCTATAAACGTTCCAATAATATTAATAATTTATTCTAAGTTATTATACAGTTTAATGCTTAAGACTAGGATGTATACTATAACATAAATGTTATCAGTGTTATCATACTTTGATTTTAAGCGACTAATATAGGTAATTTTATACAAAATTAAAGAAAATTTGATCCAGCAAAGATCCATTCATGTATAGTGTTATTACCACTTACCGCTTATTTTGTAACTAACGTGAATTTTATCGTTTGTTAAGTGTTAATTATTTATATTTTTTCATTATTCTCTTTGTATTTATATTATACGTTTTTTCGACCATCTGTATTTTTTATTTAATATGTTCCTTGGTGTACCTACTTTTTAATCGATCTTGTTTCAATGGCGTCATTTTAGTTTTCGAGAGGAGGGGCAAAAGTTTTGACGAGCCCATAAAAAAAAATTCATTCGTTAACAATTTGGGGGGGGGGGGGGGGGTGCGTGACTTTGGGAACTTAGTCCCAAAAAATTGAAGTTAATATGTTATACTTGTGTACAGAAAGGGGTGGCGAGAACGAAGCCCCTGCAGCTCATTTTACATAGAATTATTATAGCCCCCCTAAAAATTCAATCAAACGTCTACCTAAGCTTCTTATATAATTTTATACATATACAAGGGTAATAACTAGAAGTTACTATCACGGTTATCTGAGATAACCGTGATTACTTTAGGCATAAATAATTAAAATAACACATTTCTTTGAAAAATAATAATGACTAAATAATAGGTACATGTATAATATTGTATATTCAATGCTATTAGCTACTATATATGATGACTTATTTTGTGGGGAATTTTACCTCAAAGTATGTCCTATTTGCGTCAAATATGAGTATAAAGGCATCTACAAAAAATAAAACAAAAAATATCAAAACTATCACATACTCGGCCCTGCCGACCTGCTAATGACAAAGGGGGCAAATGCCCATCCCGCCACCCCCTAAATGACCATGACGCTACTGTTTTGTTATCCTCCTCCTCTGACGAGTAAAACTAACAAACTAGTTCTCTTTTGACCTTTATGCTTGTTACTTTTGTAGTCGTAAATCGTCATTACAACACATGTGCTTAAGTCATTGAGCCTCCATTATGTTTTATGTCTTGTCTCAAGATCTAAACTATTTTTATTTTTGTAGAATAATAAACGTTGATTCAGCACAAACACGTTATCCTCTAAAAAAGTGGTTTACTCTTATAAAATTAAGCTAGCCTCGTGTCAACATATAGATCAGCCAGATCTTTATTTGTGCTTTTGTGTACGCTGAATGCTGATTCCATGAAGGCAATTACATTTACTTTGCTCACGCCCAGCACATCCACACTGAAGCCAAACGGATGTAGTTAATATGTTTGCGACACTTTGCGTATGATAAAGTGGCAACAAAATTGTCTCACCAAATTCATTGAAAAATCAAGTTTTGGAGTTAGATTACGCATGATACAACTGACTGAAGTCAGTGAACCCAGATATTGCTTTCATACTTTATTTTAAATAACAATGTTAATTGTAATAATACAATTCGATGTTTATACGAGCAATACATATACCCGCTCTTCATTTTTTCGTTTTTTAGAATAGAAACAATTACTCTCGTACGCAGTGGCGTAGCCAGGATTTTTTTTAGGGGGGGTTTTTTAGTAATAAAATAAAATAAATCTACAACCGTATTTAAATAATAAAATAATTGAATGATAATGATTATTATCACCAGTGCAGTCGATAACGTGAATACGGCATGACAGAATACATTTCACCACGAATAAATGATTTTATTTCTATATTATAAACATTATATTTTTGTTAAAAATACGGCCGAAGGGGGAGGGGTTCAACCCCCAACCACCCCCCTGGCTACGCCACTGCTCGTACGGTACTGTAAAGAATTAAAAATGTGGTAAATAGTGGTATTTAATATTATGAGATAATATTTTGATTATTTAGAATGTTACTTATTTATCTAATGTTTTATCTTTAACTCATTACTTTATAAAAGATATATTACGGGGTTAGGTAAGAGAGTTTTCCTTTTTGAATAAATTTAAGTATGAGAGATATCTGTTATGTAAATTTTGACTTACCTTTCGGATAATTCAAGATTTGAAATCGTTTTTGATGAAACTTGATGTGATGAAGATTGAATGACCAGAGTGGAAGGGATATAAAAAAAATTAATACATTCAACACAACGAGATATATTATTGAAGTGAGTTAAATTTATTGAACTTATAAAAATTTGACACAGAATAAGATCATATAATTATTAGTATAACATGGGGTGAGCGACTGAGCGCCGAATTGATTGTTGTGTGCGTTTTTATAGATGTGATAATGATGGTGTCTTTGACCTTTGGTGGTGGAATCTGTCCATTGCGGCGTTGTTCGTTTGTGTGTCATCTTATTTACTAAATGTCTACATATCTAAGATTAATTTAATTACTTATAATTTTATTTTACTGGCTAATCAATGTTTGTGTAGCTGTACAAATAATATTCTATTTATTTTAAATATAAAAGTAATTTAGTTCATGCGATAATGTATGTGTGTGCAGCTGTATAGACATTTTATTAAAATTAAAAATAATGGTATATAGTAATGTATATATCATTACAGTACTATCGAACATTGCGTGGTGTAGGCCGACGAGCAACCATACAACCGTGATCGCGATCGAGTCATATCCTCATATCGATTTATAAACTGAAATATTGATATTATTTCAAACGTCTGAACCTACAGATGATTATAGTAAAAAAAATAGATGTTTAGTGCCTATAAGAAGAATCACAACAAGCGCTCTCGATGTATGTAATTGTACGATGTGTAACGAATTAAAAAACAATTGTGAAACAAATTATTGAACTGCATTAATTAGGTACCGCTTGGGCGCTAGATACCTCCTCATCAGCCTGTAAATCGAAGATAAACACTGGACATCCTAGTTTGTTCTGTTGAGTAATCTGTATGTCTTAAGTCGTGGTTAACTTGTAGGTATCGTGGGCCGTGGCATATTAAATCGACAATTGTACAAATTATAATTATACATAATTTTTCATTGACGAGTGTGAAGTTTGGTGACCAAATTAGGCGACTTCAGTCTTTCGTGATAACAAACCTGGTATGCTCGGCTATTTAAAATTATTTCAGGCGCCAAGCATTTATAAAGCAATCTAACCACAAGATATTCACCCATAGCCTATAATATTATGGCCAATAGTAATAGGCGCCCAACCGATCCGGATGACTATTTACCACAAGCTAAGCTTACGACTTGTACTGGTTGGTAGTATTTAATTTTTAATAAAAATTCGACCAACATTACGTAACAACTAACAACATGCGTAATTCAGAATTAGTAAATACTTTATTTTTAGGATTAATAATATTATGCGCTACGAGGGTGACATCTATTTTACGGTTTCAATGCAATAGTACAGCACCTCCTAAAACCTAATGAAATGCAACTTAACATACAAGGTTTCTTATCACTAGTCGTATGAAAAGCTGTCACGTCCTAGCGTCTGATTTGTCAGCATTGATCAGTCGTGGTCGGGTCACCCAACATTACAATATAATGATAATATATTGATTTGTTTACTTTTGCTGGAATTTTGATTTTTGAATACTCCCTGGTGTTGATTTCGTTTAAAGCTGTTACAGCAATAAGTTTTTATTTTATTTTTAATTTAATTCAAATCTCTTATCGATGATGTCTAAATCAAATGCAAAGAAACAACTTGTAAGAAATTATACTGAATGGGGGAAAAAATTGGTAATTGATTTAGTGTTGGCATTTAAATCAAAAATCGAAAATATGAAACTATTTAGGTTTGTATTTAATTTGTATTATTTTACTATATGTAATGATATGTTTTTTAAATAAAACTGTATATTTGCATAAAGCAGTAAAATATTGGCATCTAAAATTTTAAGTGCTATATTTATGTGTGTAATTGTTGATTGTTTAAAAATTAAATGTGTTCACATCATTCAAACAATTGAAATACATTTTAAGAATATTATTGCTCTTAATATCTTTAGGGTTTATTCTTAGTGAGTTTTTCATAAATTACAATCAATAGTTGATGTAGCTTATTAGCTTTATATTACATTAATGATATATGATTTTGGTAAAATGTAATATATTATATTTTAATTTTGGTTTTCAAATATTAAACAAGAATATTACTATTTAAAAATGAAATATTGCTGTATTAAGTGATCTACAAAAATATAAAAATGCTTACACATGTTCATTATTATCTGTAGAAAGCTATGATACTTTATATACCTTATACATGTATAGAAATATTTTGTAAGTATATGTGTATAATGTATATAATTTATATCATACTTGGAGTAGAACTATATTATGCCAGTGTTTTTTATATTTTGGGATATGTTTAGAAGGATGTGTACAGTGGCGGCTATCAAACAAAATAAAGGTGTATCAAATTTTGAATTTAGTTACCCACCCCCCACCAACTCTGGTATATAATTTAGTGACTATAATATATGACTATATAATTTTATGACCACCCACCCAATTATAAGGTGTATCGACGGATACACCTTGAGTATAGGATAGCCGCCACTGGATATGTATGGTAAAATGTAATTAATCATAAAATATTATGTTAAATAATATAATAAATAATTTATAAACCTAACTGTGGGACTTTATATAGGAGTAGAGATAAAACACAAATAGAAGGAACCTCTGATAAATAAAATGCTTGGGATGTGTCCACAGCCCATATAATGGTCAAATATACTCAACTATGGTGCACACAGTATTCTTTATTATGCGAGCAGTGTTCGGGCCAACAGGGTCAATTCAGATGTAGAATCATAGAGCTTAGGTATTTGCTAACACAATTTATGTAGTTATTTGGATTTAGTAATTTTTGGTAAAATAATAACACTTGGAATATTTTTATCAATAAACCTAATTTATAATTGATTATTGAAAAAATATTCAGAAATACAAAAAATACATTTTAAATAATATAGTTTATTGTCGTGTAACTTATTTTTAAATTAATTACTATCACATTTATCACATTGTTTAGTGACCTTTCTAAACAAATATACAAAATAACTAGTAGGTTGTAGGTATTCAGTCCTAATATTATAATTATCAATCAAACTAATTTAATAATAAATATTAATGATTATCTTTTTTGTTCTTAAAACCAGTGTTAATTTTTATCTAATTGATTTTATAATGTTTAATTAGACTAATCCGGTTTGGAACAAAAAAAAAAAATGAAGCTTGGTCTGAGATCAATAGTCTGTATAACGTGCAACATAAATCTGGTGTCAAAATAGATGAACAGCTGAAACACATATATGATGGACTCAAGCCAAATACCAGAAAAATAAGAAGTCATGGGAAGGTAAATGTATTATTGTGCTATAGCTAGTTAGTTGTCTAGATTATTATGTATTATTAAAATTACATGTAATTGTTATACTATGGATTTATTTTGTATTGAAGTTAAATTTTTTTTATATTTAAATTTTATTTTAAAGCATAGAATAATTTGAAATTATATTTACTATAATACGTATATATAATTATATAATTCTACTTATGAGGATTTCAGCGTACTATTTCTTTTCTCTCTTTAATGCTTTTGCAACATACCTAACAAATTTGTGTTCAGTAGAATCGATATTATGTTGTTAGCTTTAGTAATGAGTGTTAATTGATCAAATATAAAGCTTAACATTAAGAACACATACTGTGTCTGAATGTTGCTGTTTTTTTTCGCGATATTTTGATTTTGTTAAATTATAAGTGTACAAAAAAATTATTTGTTTTTTATCTTTAGCTACTTTGCGTAATATAGCAACAAAAGTATTCTGTATTTTCATGATTAATCTCTATTTACTATTTAAATATAGAGGAATTACCCAACTGCGCCAAAATTAAAAAGACATTTTTTATCAACAACTATTTTACCTCAAATTTACCCGTGTATACATTTTTACATAATAATGGTTCAATAATTAACAATTTGTAAATAACTAAACAGATGTACAAATAAATAGTTATTTTTTAAATATATTATTAATATTAATTTTTTTTTAATATTTTATATCTTAAATAATAAATCAACAGTAATGTGCAAAATTGCTAAAAATTTGTTAAAAATAAAGCAGCAAAATATTACAGTTGATTGTTTAAACCAAAATGTATTATGTTAATTAATTAAATATAAGCTATACTTCACTCTGTAAAAACAGTATATCGTTTATCAGAAAATTTTGGCTATTGTTTTCACTTCAGTTAAGTTTGGCACAGAAAAATTTAAATGTTATAGGGTTAACTTCAACTTACAAATATAATAAATGATTTAAATGTACATTTGACTTAACATTTCTAGGTCCAAAATAAGTTTAAAGTTTTGGTTTATTTTGTTAAAGATTTAACAAAGGTAATTTTCAATAATGTTAAATTTCATATATATTCCAATTGTTTAATAGATAACTATATTGGAGAAAATGCCAATTTTATTGAAAATATTTGGCTAAAATGTACAGTTGATTAACTAACTAGAGTCACTAACAACTGTGAATATTTTCATATTTTCATATTTTCATATTCACATCAATTAACAGTTATAAATCACATCTTAATATTTTAATATTTTTTAAAATTTTAATCAAACAAATGCTTGTAACACTTGTATCAAAATTAATAGTAGTATTAACAATATTTTATAAAATGCATAAGTTATAACCAGATTAAAAAACCTTAAAGTAATTAATAACTTTTAAAAACACATTATGAACATAGCAGAATCTTTATTTAATGAACTTGAAAATTCTTTGAAAGACATTTGCTAAAAATAAATTCATTAAATGTATGCAAATTTGTTTAATATATAATATTAATTACCTAATTAATAAGTAAAATAAAATAAGTAGATTTATTTAAAAAAAAAAATTTGATTTTTGTTGTTGAACAACTTTTATACTATTTTGATGATTATCTATAAGAATGTTTGCATTTATTTAAAAACTTAAAAAAAATATTATTTGGTACATTTTTGATGTTTTAAAATCCAAGACGAATAGTGTTAAATGTAGCGATAACTTAATTTCTATTTGAACGAGAAAAATGAGTGTCATATAATGTCTTCTGCTTTGTCATCTTTTATACCATATTCATTCTTATTTTTAACCGATACAGAATCTCATCATTTTTTGGATATTTAGCTAAAATAATGTCTTCATCCACTCTTAAAAATTCATCTAGTGGTATTTCTTCATTAATAATTAGTTGGTTATTGTTTTAAAATATTGTCTAATACAATTTCTTTCCAAAAGTTGCAATTTTCTTCTGAAAAGTTGTATAATTCTCTTCTGATATAATTTTTGTTGTCATACATTGACGTTTTTTAAATTTGTCTAACCAACTAGAGTACTAGACCTAGCTTGAAATTATTCATGTACCAAAAGTCGAGCATTATTTTTTTTGTACTTAGATAAAAGTATATACCATTTTTACCCTTTTTATAACTACTTTGTCTCCAAGATTCTGCACTTTTTAAAATCACATCTCGATTCTTAATTGTTAACAATACTGTACTGGATGGAATTTCGAATTTTTCAGCTTTTTTTACACTCCATTTTTCAATTCTTTCAATAACAGAATTTCATACGTATTACTTAACACTTTTTATTTTAACATACCGGATCTGATTTAATGTAAAACTAAAACACACAACGTAAACTAATTAACGATGGTAACGACTAACTGGCAACAACTGATTTTAATTTATTACGATAAAAACAATTTAAAGTAATACAATTTAACGCGGTTTGAATGGTATGATTATGTATGTACTTATTCAGTATTCTAATCATTTATCTAATTGACAAGTGTATAATTTATAGAAAAATAACACAAAATTAATTTGTTAAATAGAGGTTCCACTGTATTTACAAATAGCTGCATTTAATTAAAATAATAATTAGGATGTACCTGAGAAAAATAAATATTTATGAACTATAATATTTGTATTATTATTTATTGACTTATTTAAAAAATTGTGTACTATTTAGTATTTATGTACTACAATTAAAGAAAAAAGTATGTTTAAGAACTATTTATTTTATTTATTTTTAATAATTTAAAAATTAAAACTAGTTAAAAAAATGCGAATGATTATTATTAAAAAAAAATTGTTTACTTTTTACTATTAATTGATAACCATGTGTATTGCAACTATTTTTTAGTTATAAGAATAAAAAATAAATTATTTTTAAGTTTTTGTTTTTTATCATACATGTAATACTTTGATAAAATTGTCATGATTAAACCATTATTACTGTAAACTGTGTATGTAGGTAATCTGGGACAGATATTATTGGACTACAACAGTGCTATATGCATGTTATGCACCAAATGGAAATTTATTTATTTATTCACAAGTAGGCAATATCCCAATTTAAAACAAGTGAGTTCTATTATATATTTTATAAATAAGAATATTTCTTGTGCATTTCCTAGGTAGTTTTTAAAAAATTTTATACTTGGTTACTGATTAGAAATAAGAGAAATTAAGTTACTTTTCTTCATCAATTTTTTTTTGGAAAACCTTAGAAAAACGCTTGCCAAGTCAGAAATCGGCATCTAAACTTTCTTCATTTTCAATTTTTAGAAATGTATTAATTGTATGCAATACGTGTA
Organism: Schizaphis graminum; assembly: GCA_020882235.1. Taxonomy (NCBI): domain Eukaryota; kingdom Metazoa; phylum Arthropoda; class Insecta; order Hemiptera; family Aphididae; genus Schizaphis; species Schizaphis graminum. The sequence continues at coordinate 103,425,280 of CM037033.1, forward strand.
TGTATATTATTTTCATTTTTATTTAGTGAGGTAGATCTGAAACTGAAGAGTGTATTTTGTGTATTTTGTAGTTTTGGGTCTTGTTAGATTCATATTGGTTAGGAGAAGTGCAGTAAAGATTTTCAGAACTTAATTCACTACAGAGCTTCAAAAAAAAAATTAAAACATATTTTATTGGACGTTTTTTTATGCTTTTCCGCTTTATAGCTTTGTAGTGAGTTAACAGTTGACGATAAAGTTCTGAAAATCTTCACAGTACTTCACCTAATCAATGTGAATCTAACAAAACCACAAATAACAAAATCTGTTCTCCAGTTTTAGTAATCTACCACGCTAAATGAAAATCTAGCAAAAAATAAATATTTTTTTAACTGTGAAAAAATAAATAATTTTTTTTGAAAATTTTTAATCTCATATTTTGTATCTACTTGATAATCCCTTTTTAATGAGCTACCAACCAACTTTTCAGCTATAACAGTTCTGGAGAAAAGTTAAAAAATAGAAATTTTGGGACCATTCACACCAACGTTTTTGTGGATTCAAATCGTTATACCGCTTGAGTGTGATATCAAATCTCTCTCATTAATATTTTATGTTAATTGTTAAAGCTAGCTTAATTATCCACCTACTCATTACAACTGAGTTACATTTTTATAATTTTCCTATTTAACAAAAATTCAGACTTTTTTCATTTCAATTACCTTATTAAAAATCAAGAAAGTAATATTGAAAGATTTTTTTATCTCATTAGGTATTTAATTGTAAGAATAAGTATATTAGATCCATTTATTATGTAAATAATATCTCATCTACGGATAAGAATCTGTTAAAATATTTGAAGCAAAATGACAGAAAAAAATTTTAATATATCTAAAATGTTAAATATTTATATGTCTATACAGTTTACCTACTGCTTATGTTAGGTTATATGGGTACTTACATCAGTCAAGGATAAATCATTATAATTATACATTTGAATATAAAATGTCTTTAAAATTTTAAGTACTTCAATCATACATTACAATGTTTGTAACATAGCTTAACATGGCTAATTTTTATTAAATTTTCAGTTAATCAATTTAAGATTGTGTATTTAAAATATTCAAACTAAGTGAAAAAATAAAAAATTGTATAAATTCTGGCTAAAAATTAATTACTTATTTGAAAATTTTCCGTGATTTTAATTTTAATTGCTCTTAAAAGATGTTAAATAAATAGTAATATAAATAGAAATGAAAATCAACTACCTAATTCTATACTGGTTTAAATTCAAATAATGAATTAATAATAATTATGTAGGAAATATTTAAAATGTTGCATATAAGAATAATCTTAGTTCAACATTGGGACTTAGAACTAATTTTCAAATTTACCCTTAAAAAATTTAATGATTATATTTTTAAATAAAAGAAAAATAATTAATATTTATAGTTTTTAGGGTTCGGTTAGGATAAATCTAAGATTTTTTACTTAAAAAAAACGTTTTTATTGTTTAAATAATTAAGTTTGTTTCCTATAAAATTGTTTATACAAGTCTTCAATTAAAATACTAATTATTAAGAAGTCTTTGAACAGTAATACTACTGCAAATATTCATAATATTAATGAATCACTGAGAATGTATATAAAATTTTAATTTAATCAAATTTTTGTTAAACATGAAAATAATCTGTACTGAATTCACAGTAAATATAAATTATACTAATTTAATCATTACTAATATCACTATAATAAATGAAGTATTAATCAATAATACTTAATAACCAAAAAGAAAAAAAAATTTATTGTACAAAATGTTTAAGCTTATCCATAAAATAATTTAAATTTAAAATATTAATATATAAAATCAATATATCTTTTAAAGTTAACGATTTTTTTTAACTCGTTAAGTTGAAAGCTAACTAAAAAAAACTAACTTAACTTAATTTTAACTTGTTAATGCCCAGCCTTGCTTAAATATTATTGCATAAAAATAAAATCTGAGTAGGAGTTACTGTAAACAGTAAACATGTTATGTTAAAATATGAGACAAATTAAATTTACTTATTTTCAAATATCTATAACTTCTTTATTCTATGGATTACTTTTGTCTGTCATGATACCACCTACCTAAATTAGGTATTGCATCTGCAATATTTATACATAGTGATTGAAATTACTGGTGTATAATATATAAATAAATCTAATTCATATCAGTGTTGCCATAATCTATCTTAAGATAATGAAGGAATAGCAAAATGTTTTTATATTTTGAATATTTTATTAAATTTTTCAAAGAAGATAGGTACTCAATACTCATCCATAGAATGTGGTCATTTTATTTACTAGTAGTACTGCCATTGATTATATTTTGTATAATGTACTTTAAAAATGTACTCAATTTAAGATAATACAAAATATGCAATCAATAAAACATTAAATTCATTTATATGTTATAAATATTATCAACTAATTATCATCTTTAAATAATTTATAAATTTTACAAGTTATGTTTTTTGTTAGAAAGAGGTCTAAGGTCATTTAATATCTGTATTTTGTATACAATAAAAGTAAGATAAGATCTGTTTGTTTAGACATTTAACTAGTTATCAACTAATTATTATAAAATAGTAATAATAATTAATTTTGGAAGCCTTAGTATGTTTCTTCATTAATAAGATAAAGCTTGTCAGTCATGTTCTACACTCTTTATTTAAAACACTTATTTGATGGTTTTTAAGAAAAATATATAATATCAATATGGGAATATTTTGCAGTTCTTCTTGTAAACATCAAGTACACGACAATAATTTAGTATGTAATAGCAACAGTGGTTTTAAATATTCTGCTTAAAATTTAATGAATAATGTGATTTATAACTATTTAATAATTATTTTTATTTTTAATCAGCGAGCATTTTGTACATTCTGTCTGGGATTAGGACGACAAAGATTTAGATGTGCTCAATGCAAATTGCTTACTCGCAGAAATTTTCATAAGCTTGGTAATGCTTGCACTAATGATTCTTTAGTTAGTGATGATATTGATGATGGAGATCTTCTGACATCTCAAAGTAATTAATATAAACATATATTTTATTAAAATTATTATGTATATTTAATGATCGTGGGGTCAATATTTAGGTACACTTTGCTCTGATATTGATTCGCCGGATTTAAAAGATTGTTTTGATCAAAACTATGTTATTGATCAACCAACTGATTCTGTACCTATTGAACATCCACAAGTTATAAGTATTATTTTAAAATAATATTATTATTATTATATCATTTAATGTTTTATTATATTTATAGCAAATAATAAAGAAGTTAAAGTTTCATGCCAATATTCTATTGCCGACTTTGAATTAATTAGGATTATTGGTCGTGGTAGTTATGCCAAAGTGGTTATGGTCGAACTTAAAAAAAACCAACACATATATGCTATGAAAATTATAAAAAAAGAACTACTTACAAGTGATGAAGTAATTAATATATATGATTTATAGTATATTATGTTGCAAATTGATGTTAAATATATTATAATCACACACTTTATTTGTTTTCAATTAAACATTGAATCATATTATAATTCTCAATGATAATAGTACTTATTTTTTTATTATTTTTTTTTGGTATTTATATAAAAACAACAATAATCTTTTAAATTTAATTAATCTATGTGTCATTGTAGGTTTGATTGTTAAATAACTGCCATTGATCCAAAATGGTTTGGTGAATAATCTAGTAAATTTATGTACAACATTATTTTCTTCATTTTTCTATTTTACTATTATAAATTTATAACTCATAAGTCATAATACATTTTTCTTTACCTAATTTTGTTTATACATTTTAAATAACAATAAAATTTCAATTTCAAATTTATACTATTTTCATGTTAAGCAATCTCTCTATTCAGAGAATCAGGGAAAACATACATTTATCTGTACGTCTTAAAAATAAAAAACTATGTTGTACAGCCAATGTTTTCCTTTGAATAGTGTGAAAATTAGATTATTATCAAAACTACTCCAAAACGACACTTTTTTGTTTGTTATTAGTTTAGTATATAATATATATATATATTATATATGTATGTATGTATGTATGTATATATAAAATGCAAGATTATTATTTCATGTATAAATAACTTAATAGTTAAATAATACATTTAAAATATTTGATATATATATTTTAAATTTTAGGATATTGATTGGATACAAACAGAAAAACATGTTTTTAAAACTGCCTCTAACTATCCATTTTTGGTTGGTCTCCATTCTTGCTTCCAAACAGCCAGTCGATTATTCTTTGTGATGGAATTTGTTCGTGGAGGTGACTTAATGTATCTTATGCAAAGATTAAAACGACTCTCTGAAGAACATACTAAATTTTATGGAGCAGAAATCAGTTTAGCTTTGAACTTTTTGCATACTAAAGGTATAATCAATTGTTTTCTGATTAATTTAATTTAATATTTAATTCATTTCAATTTTATAAATAAATAATTTTTTTTAACAAATCTATAGAATTATAATATGTTGGTACACATAACATAATCTTTAACAAAAACAATTTTGTTTTATACTGGTGTATTTCAGGTATAATATATCGAGATTTAAAATTGGAAAATATATTACTTGATCATGAGGGCCATATAAAATTGACAGATTATGGAATGTGTAAACAGGGAATAAAGCCTGGAGATACAACTTCTACATTTTGTGGTACTCCAAATTACATGGCTCCAGAAATTTTAAAACAAGAAGATTATGGATTTAGGTATACATTTTTTTTAAACAAAATTTAAAATAAATATGGTTATAATTAATATTTATTGATTTATTATTGTTAAATGAAAATCATGTTGTACACTTATGACTTGTTCCTTATATTTATTAAATTAAATACTTAATGTTAGTTCAATTTGATTTGTTTTTAGTGTGGATTGGTGGGCTTTGGGAGTTATTTTGTATGAAATGTTAGTTGGTAAAAGTCCATTTGGTGAAGTATCAGAAATTACTGAGGAACATTTATTTGAAGGTAATATTATACAATTAATGGTTATTTTTAAACAGTTTTATCATAAATTGAATTTTTAATTATAGCCATTTTAGAAAATCCTCTTTGTATTCCAAGATCACTTTCTGTTCAAGCAGCTTCGGTTTTGAGAGGATTTTTAAATAAAAATCCTGGTGATCGTTTGGGTTGCAATGAATATACTGGCTTCTATGATATTAAGACTCACCCATTCTTCAAATATATTGATTGGGATATGGTAAATAATCATAATACATAACTTCATATTTTGTTGCTATTTTAAATCATAAATATTACTATAGCACTTAATAAATTTAAATAATTTATATGATTTTAGTTAGAACAAAAGAAAGTTAATCCTCTTTATAAACCACCACTAGATTCTGATCATGATCTTGGCAATTTTCCATCAGAATTTACAGATGAACCTACATATTTAACACCTGATGATTTGTAAGTAGATTTAATATTTATATTTATTGAAAAATGCAATCATTAAGGGTAAATTGGTTTTAATAGATGAATTTCTAACAAAATAAAAATAATATTATGTTAAAACTAATAATAATATGGTTACTAATTTATTAATTTTGAAAATTTAAGTGTTTATTTTTATCACATTTATAAAACTCCAAATATTTATGTAGCTATAGGCCACAACTAACACTAGACATTGCCGAATTATAAATTAAAATTAAGTAAAGTACCTTGTTACTATTTTGAAACAAACTCTAAAATTTTATATGTTACTTTTATAACATGTATTATGTGTTAACTTTAAGGTAATATTTTATGCAGACATATTATAATTGAATTAAATTATTAGATTTTGTTTGAAAAATATATTTTTATTTATTTATTTTTTTTGTGAAACCGCTAGATACAAGAGGTGCTGCTTTCACATTACTGACTTCCTTGAATCATTTGATATAAATCATAGAAATATCCAAGACTACACAGGAAATTCCTAAAACAGTCATATGTATAATCATTACCTGTTTGAGTTTGGCATAAATATGTCGGTAATTTTCAGTCTGTTTATAGATAGTTAATACTAAATTAAATATAATACTTGATGTGTAACAGTAGCCTAAAATACGTGTAATTTTGAAAACTTGGTACTAGTGAGAAGTGAGACCACAATATACCAATGCTTTTATTAATGTATTTAGTACCTATCTCTAAATTACAACAAAATAAGTATCTCTTTACTTATATTTATTTTATTTAATCAATGATATCGACGATCAAGAAAATTCCAAATTTAGTTTAAAACGAAACAAGATAAAAGAAGTTTATCAACATCAAAAACGCTTTTGAAACAATATTTTGAAAATAATAATACCTACTTGAAAATGTTTTGAAATAATAATATTGATGTTCTCCAATAAAAGTGTTTCCATATATTTTGTGAATGTATTGTGATAAGATAAGTGATGATCGTAATAATATTGAAATTTTATAGTCCCCTCTATTGTATTACGTGTAGATTGTACCAATGACCCATTATATATTTTATTATATTGTAATAGTTACACTTATATCTTAAATCACACATTTTACATTCACATTATACTTTTTTTAATGTATATTTTTGAAATTTGTACTTAAAAGACGGGACAAAGTCCCCTGTGTCTGTACGTAGGTACAATAAGAATCCATTTAAGTTGCCACAGATAGTTTAAAAGTAAATATTAACATATATCATAATATAATGTACCTACCTACCTTTGTACTGTATATTATTAAAATATTATAGGTTTATCATGGTATATTAGTGTTTCTCAACCACAGGATGCTAACATAATATAGTTTAAATAATAATAATTTAAAAAAAAAATAATTAATCTTAATAATAATTAAATATAATATTATATAATATTTAAATTCAACAACTACGAATAATACGATAATTAGTTTAAAAATTATACTAAGCTAAGGATAGACAAAATAATTTCAAGTTATCAGCAAAAAGATATTTACGCATTAATTTATGGACTTGTGGTAAGACAAATAAACGATTTTTAAAATTTGAAAAGTGCAATTGATGCCTTAATGGTACATGATACTACATGTTAATAGTATTTATTATTAATGGTAGGTAATTTATACATGTAGATTGTAGATAGGTATATAAAATATGTATTATATATTTATATATTTAGAGGTCGCTAAAAAAATGAATATTTATTTGGGGGCTTGCCACATAAACAAGGTTGAGAAACTGGTATATGTATTGTATATATATATATAATATGGTTTCATCTGCTTGTGCAAATTTTTAATTGTGTTTAACATAATTACATTTTATTTTGAATTTTTTCAGGCAGATCATCGATCAGCTCAAATTCGAGGGTTTTGAATATGTGAACCCGTTTTTGATGTCGTAAATGAGTACACGAGGATTTACGTAATATGGAGCATTTCCATGTTCGACAATCTTAACTCGCCACTATCTATAAGGGATGGTCTGCTTACCTCCCCAGCTCTGCCATAACAAATGTTATTATTAAAATATAACGAATTAGCCGACGATAAAGTCATTTATTTTATGAAATTTTTATTATTTTAGAAATATAAATACATTACTAGATATATACATATTTATACATTTTTTATTATACTTAATTATTTATATAATAATCAACAATTTGGACAAGTTACAAATTTATTGATTTAAACTATTAATAACATTTGAAATATAATATCAAAATGTCTTCTAATAAACCAAAAAAATAACTTTTTTAAGAAAAAAATGTTTTTTTTTACAAATTAGTGTAACATTTGAAGTATTATGTTTGTCTTTATATATTTATGTATTATAACTTATATTAAAGTAAATATATAGTAAATGGACTTATTTGGTTTTTATTTGTATTTTTCGTTTTTCAAAAATGATCTCTAACAATGACCATTTAAGTATTAGATATAATGTATTATTAAAAATTATTAGATTTTAGTTACATCGCTATTTTGCAGAATTGATTTTTCTGAAATATTTGACCTTTCAAAATTTTATTTTCATTAACATCATGATTTTTAATATTTTTTTATATATATAAAATAAAATATTAAATATAGGTTCAAGAAAAATTCCGAATTATTTAATACCGTATGAGTGCCTGCTAGTGTTTAAAAAAAAACATAGTTATAATATCTCCATTATTTCATGAGATATTGCAATGTTTAAATCCTTACGTGATACATTGTATGACTGTATAATATAACTCAACAACTGGTATCATCTATAACGAACGGTCATAAGACCGATAAATACGTCGTTATACACAAATTTATTATTATTTTTTAACAGTCGATTAATTAATTTTAATATACATATTGTATTATAATTAAATACATATTACCCAAAAATCTTTATTATTAATACAAATTATTTTAACTATAACTGTAACAATTAGGTACACATCATCTATAAAAACTCAGTGATATTTCCATAATCCATGGTACTATAATTACCATTAAAGTCTTAATGATTATACGATAACATTATGAATTTGAAGTATTAGGTTCAAATATGTATATTGCATAACTACAAGTTTAATGACAGAATTTTTAAGTCTTATTAATACATCGATATTATTGTTATGTTTAGTGTCATTATAATCAGTCATTTTAAACATCAAAATAAAGGAAATTTTATCAGAGACTTAAATTGATATCGTTTTACTTATTATGTCGATGATACCGGCTGTATAGATGTATATAGTATTATAATAAAATAAAACTGATGTCGGTCTATTGCATTGAACTCAATCCGATTGAATCTCATCGAGGTCACTGTTGTAAATAGTATACATAAAATAATTTTAAACAGAAACGGTCCATCAATTATTAATAAAAACATAAATCATATCGCAACATCCTGTTAACATTAATAGCTCTGCCCAGAATATAAAATAAATATATTTTTAAAACTGATTGTAATTAGGCATTTAATCTTAAATTACATAAATTTTTATCTCTATGTTGGGTTTAAATAATTTAATTAAATACAGAACAAGTCAACAAGATCTCTTTTACAAGTCGGTAGTTTTTTAATGAACATTTGATTTGATAATAATATGTTAAATATAATATATGTAGAAATTATCAATAAGTTCTGTTTTTACATTTGTTTTATACATGAAAAATGAAATTGTCACGTTCATAAAGTCATAAAATATATTGTCAATGGCGAACAAAGAGCAGCCAACTCTACTAACTTATTCACATCGACGTGTTGCATATACAAGTCAAAAATATAAATATCAATATAACTTATAATATTCGATTAGGTTATAGGTAAGTATTAAATATTTCATCGTAAATTGTCATGCGAAACGCGACTTATGTTATCATTATCACAGTCCACGGACCAGCGTACACAGTAAGTCGGTTGATTCCCGGGTCATTAAGAAGTTTATGCGATTTGATTCCCTAGTATTGTATATCAATAGACTGAGCTGTTAGAAGTGCAGTCGGAAACATATATTAAATGCAGAGGCAAAAAAATTCATGAAAAACCGAGAAAAACAAATTTTTAAAAAAAAGTGATGTCACAGTACATGACTGGTAATCTCATTACGTGATACCAGTTTTTAAAAACAATGTTGTAAATTTTTACCTAACTACTAATTTTTTTAGTAATAATTGTTTTAATATAATAGAGTACAATTTCAAAATATGAAAAAACTAAAAACAACAAAATTTTTGAAAAACTTGTCAGTCAGCCTTGTGGTCTCTTGGATTACGCTAATAGGCTAAATATTTGACTACATATTGAAAAAAATATATAATAAGCCGGAAATAAACTTGTACATTGTACATACCTACCTATTAATGACCCGGGAATCAATAACGGTATCGGTGTAGGTAAACGGGTACCCGGGAAACAACTCGTACGCAGCCCCAGCGTATACCATTCGAATGATCTTAGTGCGATTAAATTTTTTGTCACTTCCTGTTCCGTGCGACAAACTACCTACTCCAGAGTACCAGGGGCGCACGGGCACAGTCGCTACTCGTTCGTTAGTTCCTGGATCGGCGGCGGCGGCGTGGCGAGAGCGTCAGTGCTCGTTACTCGTTCGCCGGGCATCACGATCACAGCATGAGTTCCTGGTCATATATGATCGGATTATTCCAAAGTAATATTTTCAAACATAACCCGGCGAACGCTTAATCGACTTATCTTTAAGTCATAATAATATCTTTGACTTTATCACTTAACTGATAAAAGACGGTATCAATATAAAATAACATAATTGGTATATAACATTCGCCTTGCTCGAAAATAAGCGCTTAATTTGACGAGATACTTTGAGTACAAGCACATTCCACCAAGAACGGCAGTGTTCAAAGCCCATGTTGTCGTACTGTATATTGTATTTTATAAGAAATAAAGAAATTCGAGTTGATATATATTGACCTTGTTATGTCTATATATATTTTCTTAAATTTCGTTTGATTTCTAATCAATGAATTTTATATTATAGCGTGTTGATGAGTTACAAATTAATATTCTGTATTTTATAGATTCTATACTGTGATATTTATACAATAAATTAATATTAAACATTTTTTAAATTTATATCATCTATTAGTTTGTACACATTTTTATCTTTACATTTCATTAATTATTTATTTATAGTATAGGTAACTATTTTATTGCATAATATTGTAACCCATGATTATTGACCACCTTAAACAAACGAAAAAAATATTCCTTTATTAAGAGTCTAATACAAACCCTATATGGCTATATGAATGGAATACTGGAATAATTACTCTTTAAAATCAAAATTCAAAAAATTAGCTTCGAGGTGCGCATTCTCGGTTATAGGAGTATAAGACTACGACTACTTACTTACCTAACCTAACCTAACTATATACCAAATTTCAGAATCATGGTTGAAAACTTTGAAGTTTTGAACGGCCATTACATCAAAATACAAAACCTAATAAACCTATGTATGTGTAGATATTGTAATGTTTTAAAAGGCAAGTTGTTTTAGTTTCAATTTGGTCTTAGCGAGTCGGTTGATAATTTTTACAAATTTAACGATAATTATTAGACAATGAAACAATCGTATTTCATTCGATGTACGCTGGCACATTGCTATAAATAAATAAGCAAAATATAATAATTATATTATAATGTTTGCTTGGACATTTGAACGGCTGCACAGTTATTATATGTGATATAGGAATAGTTTCTAATTATTTAATATGCTAAATAAATTGATACAATATAGTTATAGGTAGTATAAATGTATAATAATATAATCTATTAAATGTTGCTCGTAAAATGTTATCAATCCCACGTCCGGTTAAAATAAAAATAAGAAAATGTAAGTTTATTGGTTAAACATGTAAAGACAAATATTTAATATATATTAATAATCCCAATAATCCCATCAAACAGCATACGCTTGTTAAAAATATGTTTTTGTATAAAAATCCGGACTCTATATTATACTATTTTATCGGTTTTATTTGTATTTGTATTGACTATTGGTAAGCCTTACAATAATTAGTAATCCAAGTAGTCCAACGTTCAAACATAATATTATATTTGTATAGCGCTTATAATAATATTAATGACTCATTATTATACGTTGATGGAATATGGTCGAAGAAAATTAACTACCTAATATATTCTAAATAAAATCCGAGATAATAGTATAATAATTACACGGTCATTTGATTTAATGTGTTTTTGTATTAATTTGTTTGTGTACATAAAAATAGGAAATATCATTGATATAATTTCAAAAGTGACTATAAAGTCGTATGCCGATTGCACAGAAATGTTGTTTTTTTAAAAATAACAGTATTTAAAATCTTTAAATATGATTAATGGTTAACGATTAGATTGATCATGTAGTTGATGTAATTATACTTAATACTTTTAATTTGGTCATATAGTTATTTATTAAAGTTTAGGAAATAGGTCAAGGGCGTATTTGAGTTGTGACCATGGGGGGGATTCATTTTCCTTCTATACAAACTAAAAATAATTTACAGTTGATTTCCTAATATAGGCATAAAATTCTTATTATGTTTAGTATAATATCACTACGATTTAGTATTTACGATCTTTCTCAAACAGAAAATGTTTTAAATAAATTATTAATTAATGTATTATATAGAAAAAATACGAGTCATAGACGTAAATTGGAGGGACTTAGGGGGGTTAGTCCCTCTACATTTTTTTAATTTTTCAAGAAATTTAAGATTATTTATTAGACAAAGTTATAAAATGTAAAACGTAATTCCTAATCAGGATATCCGATAGGTATGTTATATGTGTTATGTGAACATTTCAGTTTCATATATGAATTTTATATTGTAAATTTGTAATAAAAATAAAATGATTGACCTATACGTTAATATTTTATAACAACAACGATAAAAAGTTATGTATTATACGTCATTAAATAAATAATTTTTAAGTTTTTATATAATAAAATTGTAAAATTTAAATGTTGCGGGTGCGGCGAGCGAAGTTCTCCGTGGGCCTGTTCTTTGCTTAAAATTTTAGCCCCCCTTCTGACAAGACAAATTTACGCCTATGATACGAGTGATGGGAAGGAGGCGAATTCCCCCTTCGCCTCCATCAAATACGCCCTTAAAATAGGTACATATTTAGTTTACAATATGAATTTTTTCAGTACAAAAACGATGGTCGATGAGAAGAGATAAATTATAATATAATAATAGGTATACCTACTTATTTATTGGACTAAAAAGTGAAAAACAAGTTTAGCTTGTTTAGCTTATATTTTCAACGATTTTATAAGAACACATTGATACATTATTTTTCCTAACAAGACGAAAATGCGTAAACCATAAACGTTTATTACCTTTTTTTTTTTTTTTTTTTTCGTATTATCGAGGACCGGAGGAAGGACTGCTGTTGGCATTACTTTCCCTCCGACCCCCAATCGTTTAGCCTCCGACCCCCATCGTTTAAATCGTTTATTACCTACTTATAATTCAAAATTAAACTTCTACTTGGACTGTATTGTTTTAGTTTTGCCTGGTCCGCATCTTAAATGTTTTGCTAATGAATTTTTAAACGAACGTCTATAATATTATAGAGTAACCATTATTGCAAATTATATGTTTTTTAAAGTGGTGACCAGTGGGTTGAGTGAGTGGTATGTCTTAGGTATAATACTAATACATTAATATGTACATTATATATGTAATAGTACAAAGTGAAATTTAAACAATGCATGGACCGTACAAAGTGACCGCTTACCGATATTAAGTTAGGTGATGAGGTATCATTCACATCTTTATAAACCCACATAGTTGCTATATTTAAATAACAAGGGTGAAATAAAAAACTATTTTACTGTTGAATAAACATAAAATACAAGAGCTATTTAGAAGTTACAATACAGCGCATTCATGTCACATTTCTATGCATTATTATTACTATTACAGTTATATGAATCTAATTGGTACTTGTGGAGAGGGGGGGAGGTCAAAAGAGAAAATTCCCAGTAATATCTAAAATAACAGCGATAACAAAAACAACAACAAAAATTTTAAGAAAAAAATTATTTTTTTCAGTTATTTATGGGCATCTGAAATTTTCATTTTTTTTCGTTTTTTTCTATAAATGTCGATTAAGATTTTTTGCTGAGTCATACAGCTTGACAGTGACGGCGCTAGGGGGGCACTCTGTGCAAATGCCCGGGGCCCCGTGGTCAGGGGGCCCCGTGTCCACTCATTTGTTTATCATAATTTTATGGAAATAATTTTCTATATTTATTTTAAAATAATAACAATACATTATTTTTTAAATATTTTACTCCATTTTACTATAAAATTCTATATAAATTTATAAATTAAATCGGATACTAATTGGATAATACGAAAAAATAATAAAATGTAGGTATAATAATTATCACTAAAACACGACTACGACGAATATAATCGGTGAGATAAAATCGGATAGGTACTAATTTCCCTCTGCACAAGCCTACTCAATACCATATGCGGCTCGGCTCTCCATCACCCGCCTACCTGGTCGTTTTCAGTCCATTCTAGCCTGTGGTAATTTCCAAGTTTTAAGTTATCGGCATAATGATCGACAAGAAACGATAAGAAATGAACTAGTGTGAATGTAAAAATGACTAATAATAACCAAAAATACAAAATTAAAATTAGTTATTCAGATTCACATGCTAATGAAATTCATTTGTAATCAGGAGAGCATCGTCTAAAAAGTTCCAAAAAAAAAAAAAAAAATACATCAATTTCCGAGCCTTAATTATTACGTTTCAAAATTACTCGAAAATGAAAATCCTTAAGCTGTCGTTAACTCGTGTTATCGTTATTCATTTAATTTTATTATAATTTAATTTACACACTATACACATTGACACATGAATAATATACACTAACAATAGTAATATAATAATATACTAGTATTCTTTTTTTATGTAGCTAACAACTCGTATTTTGTTTTTATCTTATAACTTTAAAAAGTTAAATAATTATTAATTATAATTTTTTTGTTTTATATGAAAATTATTTTGATATAAGCATCATAACTTTTTGAAACCAATTGTATTCAATAACTAATTATTTTTAAAGTAAACTTAACTGTAAATCTAATATATGTGTTTATAAAGATACATTTTATAAGCTGATAAGTGGTAGAATCAATAAAATTATGAACAAAAATTATTGTAATAAGAATGTCTTAATTTTGATAATATATTTATATCTAATAAATTTTATCTATTTATAAATAAATCGTCAATTAGGAATAATAAAATAAATCAATAATGCTAACTGGTAATTGGTATCTGAAAAATGTCTACAGATTGTCAGTGATTACATAAAACAAAGTAAGTATTTACCAAAATCATCAAGGGCCTATACAAAAATATTGCCCAGGGCCCCAAAATTCGTTGTGCCGTCACTGCAGCTTGACAATTTAATACTAAGTTCTTTCTTAAACGTTTTTTCATAGCTATTTAAATAAATTAAATATGCATAGATACGATTTTTATTTATAAATATCCGAAGTTAATATGTAGACAAAATCATCAATATAGTATGTAAATAATTATTATATAGTTGAAAATTAATAACATTTTCCATTTTTATTGCTTAAGATTAAATATTATAAAACAGTTCTCTCATAGATATAATATAATGTTGTAAAAGAAAAATATTAAAAATATTCAATCTCAGTTTTTTTTATGCATTTTAAGTTCAAATTTGGAATATTTTTTCCGTGGTTATTTTACCACATTTAAGATTTTGTAAGATTTTTCAAATTAATCTAAGTATTAATATTATGCCATTGCGTATAATATAATTTATAACATACATACGTATAATTGTTAAGTCTCCACAAATAATGTTAATTTTGGATTCGATGATAAATTATTGTATACCTACGAAAAACGATTCGGAACAATCGGAACACAGTGCCACGATCTGTCTGTTATATCGATCAGATATAAAATAATTATTGTCTATTAACATTGTATTACACATTTATAATTAAGTAGAAACACAATAATTTTTATTATAAGGTTATTTATTCGGAAAATCTTTAAACTTATTAACATTGTATTGATACATTTGATAATTGATACTTTCGTTTATACCTATAAAATAAAATATATTTTATTATTATTAATTAATAATATTTCTTATACAATGAACATTTTTTAAATTTATATTTTGAAGTCAATTTGTATAAATTATTTATTTTTATATTTCAGTAAATATATTATAGACAATTGTGTTTATTTATTCTATATAAATATTTTATGGTGGTAACAAAAATCAGATTCTAATATAATTTAGACTCAATTGTAATACACACAATTTTATTTTATAAAATCAAATTGGTGTATCGAAAAGATAAATAGCTGCTATCTGGTAACAATTATTCAGATTAATTAATTAATACAAAACTTTTGACAGCATTAATTATAGATAATAAGACTAGAATAAATAAAAATACATTGAAAACAATATAAAAATGATGTTCAATTCAAACACAATAAGAAGTGCATAATAAATACTAAATAGTTTATAAAAATATATTATATTACATCACAATAATTTCGACAATTCGTTTGATTTTCGAGTCATTTTTTGTAATATATAATTTTTTTTCACCCAGCGACACGTATTTAGTCAGGTTTTATTGTAAAGAAGGTACCATGCATAAATGAAAAAAATTAATTAAGATTAATTTGAAAATTTCAAGTTGAAAAAATGCAAAAGAAGATCCTGTTGTGTGACAAACGTAACATGATAGAATAGCCAGCTGTAGCCGTTCTTAGTATAACGATCGTTGGACCTAAAGACGTATGCAGAACCATAGATAGCGTTATAAATAGTGGCTTACCCAGGATTTTAGTACTGTGGGTCTGCCTCATTTACGAGAGGCCACTGAATAGAAACTTTAACCAACTATGTATTATAAAGTAGCTGGCTGCGCTTCCGATTATTCTAATTAGTTAAGTATTTATAATTTATATCACATTTTTATACCAACATTCAATACAACTATATACAATTTTAAACTTACTTACAAACTTGAGGTATTATTAATTTATTGTTGCATTAAAATGTATATTTAATTAATACATTTTGGAGTATTTAAATAATTTTAAGAATAAGGGATTATACATATTTACTATTTTATTTGTATACCTACATATTTTATTTGAGGTATATTTATTTTACTTTAGTTTTCAATGACTGTTTTCAATTTCATAATAGATATATAATCTATAATTTGGTTCTAGATTCCAATCAAATACAAAAAATAATGCATTAATTAATTCTGAGCGAAGACGATTAATTGTCAGTCTAGGACAGCGGTCCTTAACCTTTGGGTAGTGGCGACCTAAGATATTTACCAAATTTTTCATACGACCTTTTTATATATATAATGTTCAATGGTGGTTTAAATTTTAGCCGACCCATTTAAAATTATTGGCAACCCAAAATTGGGTCGCGACCCTATGGTTAAGAACCGCTAATCTAGGATATTTTATACTATATTTATAATATTTTTATTGAATCGGTAGCCGGTTGGTTGAGTTAATATAATTTGCATATCATCATATTTGTATATAATAATATATTTAAGAGTTAAGAAATTTCAAGTCAGGGGCGAACGCAGGAAAAAATTTCGGGGGGGGTTTTGAAAATTTTTTAGCATTGTTATTAGTAATAGATTTTTAGGTCAGATAATTTATTTTTGTACCTGATATTTCGGGGGGGGGGGGGGGGGGGGTAAACCCCTAAACCCCCCCTCTGCGTTCGCCCCTGTTTCAAGTACTATTATGCAATATTTTATATTTATATAAACAACAGTATTGGTTATGTTTTGTAAAGACCCCGGACCCGTATTGTCGTATCACAGCCACATGTATTGTGTTTTCCGATTTAAGTTGATGAGTTAAAGCACGATTTCGTACGAATTATTTACACTTCAATATTCAGTTTTCACGTCTATAATACACCATAATTTATAATATACATAATAATATGTTTACTATTTCTATACTTTAATATCATAATTAAATTTGTATAGGAACATTCTTGAGCCTGTGTATACATTTAAAAAATTATTATTATTTTATTTAATTTTTATATTGATTATTGTATATATTTTTTTCAAATAAAAAAAATTTTATGCATATAGTCATTTTGAGGGGTCACATTAACCTCAGAAAAAAACTGTGGGTCAGCTGACCTCCCAAATTCCCATTGGACTTATAATAACTAGTTCGTGACCTATAGGACTCGGCCACAGCCCACAGCTACTGTCAGAACGTAATTTGAGTAACTACCTGTTCGACGAATTTCACGTGTTTGGGTCTTGATCATGGCCGTATACCATAGTCAAATGCTTGTGTTTGAGTGTCTAGTTCAAGCCCATGCGCAAAATTCCATAATGAGTGGGTGGGAGGAGGTTGAAAAATCAAAAAATGTATGAAATAGATACACAATAAGTCATTAGTAAATACAAAATAGCATTATAAAATTATATTTATTATTAATATTGTAAGTATATATTAAAAATGTTTTTTTATTAAAACTATAAAATAGTGTTGATTATATTATATTATTATGTTGTGCATTTCTACAAATAAAGTTATATAATATTTAATATAATCAATCAAAAATGAAAAACATAATTTATATTTTTTCGATTATAAAAGGGGGGGTTTTCCCCATGGACAATCGAACACGGTTGCAGATTGGTTACGGTGCCCGGTGGTTCATGTGTAGTGTTTTTATTTTTAATGTCAAATAGTGTAAATCAGAAGCTGAGTTCGAGTGTCCAGTTATTCATTATTCATTACATATAGTCTCAAGAGTATATTCATAGGTTCATTGGAAAATCGGAAAATAATAAAATATTAACAATATTTTACACGGGTGATAATTATGTACCAGTATATAAAAGCCAGATACCGTCCTAGACTCCTAGTGTTATACTGTTATATGTAATATGTATATTGTATATAATATATAAATTATTTAAATGTAAAAATTAAATATAAATAAAGTAAATGTATTAAAAACGTGTACAATATAAACACATGTCAAAAAAGAAAAATAATGTTAAGACTAACATATATGATATTATATGGAATTTATAAAAATTCAAAATTATTGCTTTGTTTTGGTGCTAGTTACATAAAGTTTATAGCTTATTATTTCACCAGAATTAGATTTTTGTTTCTTATGTAGCCTATTGACACATTCGTCCAATATTGTATTATCCGCAAAATTATTTAAATTGTTATAAGTTTAAATAATAAAAATTATTTGGTAAATTTAAGTATCTCATACATTCTCTGAGTTTTTGGAAAGTTTTGCGGATAATACAATAAATTCCAAAAACTCAAAGAATGTATGAGATACTTAAATTTACCAAATAATTTTTATTATTTAAACTTATAACAATTTAAATAAAATTATATGTAGTATATACATATGTATATAGGTACATTATGTCAGTGGCGTAGCCAGGGGGAGGGCCAGAGGGGCCATGGCCCCCCCCCATGGGCCGTGTTTTTTAGATTCTGAACGGAGTGATGAATGTATTGATTTTACAATGATGTGTTTTTTTTTTTGTTTTTTTGTTTTTGTGTCTGTGTACAGCATAACTAGTCGAAATAATGCTTCAATTTCAAACATTGGGGGTGGTTTCCGATAGCAAAGTGGATATCCTTGGTGCATTATAGAGGTCAAAAGTAAACATTTTCCAACAGTTTTCAAAAAAATCGAGAAAAACAAAAAAAAAGTGACAAAAAAACGGGAATTTTTACGCAAAACCAGTTTTCGACAAAATCGAATTTTTTATTTTGCTATAACTCAAAAACTAATCAATGTAAACACTTAAAATTTTCATCAAATGTTTATATTAGCGTTCTCAATACACAGTTAAATTTTCAAAGAATTTTGACTTTTTTTGAGCTATTTATAGACAATTGAAATTTTTAATTTTTTTTAGTATTTTTTTTTAAAATAACGATAAAATTTTTTTGGTCGGCCAGAAAATCTTGAAAATTTAATACAAGGTTTCTTATAAGTTTTTTTTAAAGTGATAAAAAAAATCCGAAATCGTTAGTCACAATTTTTTTTTATAAGTGCTTAAAGTTCGAATTTATACGAAATATGTCAAAATTGCGAAAATTTGCAAGTAATTTTGTGGTTGAAAAATCGTAAAATTTTTTTCTTTTATAACTAAGTTTTGAAAATTTGATACAAGGTTCTCCATACATTTTTCTTCAATTGTCTGTAAAAAAAACTCTACCGGATTCAGACAAAATTTTTTTATGAGTGTTTTAAATTTAAATTTTTACAAAACCGCGTTAAATAACGGTTTAGCCTCAAACGATTTTTGATATTTGTTGTTATTCAAACAGTATACGTCGTAAATACTTGAAAATTTTACCAGTTATTTAGATTGCCATTTTATTTACGTGATTTGATTTTCAAAATATTTTGACTTTTTTTGAGCTATTTATAGACAATTGAAATTTTCAATTTTTTTTTATTTTTTTTTTTATAAATGTTGATAAAAAAATTTAGCTGGGACAAATTACTTGAAAATTTAATTGAAGGGTCCGTATAACTTGTTCTAACTCTCATTCAAAAATTATAAAAATACATAGTCACAATTTTTTTTTATTAGCATTTGAAGTTGAAATATTTACACAAATTCGTCAAAATCATGAATATTTTTCACTAATTGATAGTAAAAAATTTATAAATATTTTACTACCAATAGCTAAGAATTGAAAATTTAATACTATGCTGTCCATAAGTTAAGCTTAGAAAAATTATAAAAAAGTTTGAGGATTATTCAATTTAAAAAATTTTACGAGTGTTTAAAGTTTTAATCTTAATTTGAAATCAAAAATACACGTGTAAAATTACGTTTTACTAATAAATAATTTTCGATTTTTGTTATTTTTAAAAAATTATCAAACGTAAGATCTTGAAGCTTTTACTTAAATGTTTGAATTTGTGAATTTTTTTCAAAATAGAATATATGACAATATTTAAATATAATATATCCCAGACTAACAAATCATCTCCGTTCAGAATCGTTTTTCGTATACAATGATACCTATCATTGCATTCAAATTTAACCTACCCTAGTCCGAGGTCCACCCCACCCCTAATGTACAGCAGAGTGATACTCACTTACCCGCTTTTTTTATAATAAAAACAGTACAAATTTAATTTTTTTGTTGCCCCCCCCCCTTTTAGAAATCCTGGCTACGCCACTGCTTTATGTGTATATAATAGTACAAAGTGTCCGCGTTCTGCAATGTACTTTTTTACCCGACCGTAGGTACAAAGTGACCTAGAAACCTTATCATATTTATAATACCAATCAACCTGGCGTTTGGCGTACCAGGTAGTACATTTCAATATCTCACAAGAAGGTATTAATTTGTATTTTATAACTTCACATTACTCAAAAATAAATCTGTGCGAAAACTATAACACCAAATTTTGCACACACCATATCCATAGTATAGATTCTAATGATTCTATAGGTATCTGCTATATAATAACGTGAGTGTTACCTATATAGTATTTCAACTTATTTTTAAGTTGAACAATAAAAATATTATTTATTAATTATTATACGAAGTATAATATAGATAGTATGTATACCTATAACT
The DNA here is from genome assembly GCA_020882235.1 of Schizaphis graminum. Classification (NCBI taxonomy): domain Eukaryota; kingdom Metazoa; phylum Arthropoda; class Insecta; order Hemiptera; family Aphididae; genus Schizaphis; species Schizaphis graminum. Next base: position 103,446,506 of record CM037033.1, read on the forward strand.
ATTACTTGCAGTATAATATACCGAATTATTCGATAGACAATAAAAAATATTTTCACCAAAATGTTTCTATAATATATTATTTCGTGCAGTCGTTGCCATCGTTTGTAATATTAAGATAAGTATTCGTAAATGGTCGGTGTTGGTAATGTCGGCGTCTATAATAAAATTATAGATAGGTATGTTGGTAATTGTTCATTCGATTCTATATTCAACATTATATTATTATCGTTATATTACTGCATTCAGACTAATAGACGATATAGGTATTTTTAGGTGACATTACAGTTTTAATTGTCGTCTGCGTTATCTGTAGGTTAAATCGATAATTAGTGCTAAGTTTATATGTAGGAATTTATAATAGCATTATCCGTTTACATTAACGTATATTGACACAATACGTGGAATTTGGATTTTCGACTATCTATCGTAAAACAAGACGTCGGGTCACGCCCTGCAGCGACCAATTCAGACATTTCAGACGACGACAGCACCTCTGTAACGCCACAACTGCAATTCCGACCTCCGAATTTATTCGCACAACTCGTGTATTCACAAATATCGTTGCGTACGGATTCGTTGATTTCAACAGGACTAAACAGTGAGTACTAAGTGGTTGTTTACGCAAATGAATAGCAATAAGTGCAGGTATCATATCTGCAGTTGTAAACCGAAAATAGTTCACAGGGTCACGGCAGTTATTGTTTTTGTACTATAAACACATCGTCAATATATTTTTGATCGGATTTTTTTTCCCGGTAACCATATAAATTTCATAGGTATACAAGTTGTTTGCTCTCTTTTTTACATATTTGATAATTGACGATTTAAAACTAAATACTTATAATACATTAAATGAAATGTAAAATGCATATGTAGGTATTAGGTTAAGGGTAAAGGTAATGATAATTATGGATAGTAAATGTTTATTGTGATTATATTATACCTTTTATGTGTATTAATTTACTATATTAAGTGACATTTTGTTACTGCGGCAATTAAATAATTCAAATGTCATTTGGACTATTTTCACTAAAAATTATAATTGACTTATTTTATCGTGAATTAATATGATTTTTTTTTCAGTTAAAGTACGGTTTCCCTGCAGCGTCAAAGAGTGAAACAGCACGGCGTCATGACGCCGCGTCTAGACGCTTACCCATGTCCAGACCAGTAGTTGACGCTAGACACCGCGTCTGGACGCTGCAGGGAAACCGTACCTTTAGAATTTATTTAACTTATTATTACTTAATAATATAATGTGTATTTTTCTTTAGGTACATATATTATTATTACATTATTACTTATGTTCATAAGGGTTAAAAATAAACATCTAAAAACATAGACAGAAATATAATTGAGAAATTATACATGCGATTAATCATAAGGATTTCTATATATTTTTTTTAAATAACCATTGCAATTTGAGGTTTTCTCAAATATTATAAGACAATATTTTATATTTTTTAAACATGATAAGACTTTTAAAATTTTCTTGAGCTGTAATACATTTTTAGTTATTTTTAAATTCATGTATATAATATAATAATTTTCCGGTTTATTGACTATTTAGGTGTCAATTAAATTTTAAATCAATCGATAATAATAATAATAATAATAATAAAATAAAAATATATATTATATAAATAATATAATGATTGATGAAATTTGATGCCGTAACTTATTTTATGTAAATTATAAACTAACATGTTATCTATCCGATATAACTTCTAAAAATATTTTTGAATATTTCATGAAGTTAACTTGCAAAGTAAATTGTAGTTTAATAATAAACCAACTTAATACTTTACCGGTGTTTATATTTAATACTTATGTCTGTGTCTATAGAAATTAGAAATGATTGGAGGCGGTGATCGACGACCATTGAGGCTTAGTGGTACAAATCGTCGTCGATCATATGGAATGACGTTGCCGTTGCCCGCTCGTATGTTGAGACAAATGGCCAGAAGAATATGGCAGAACTCGTCGGAATGGGTTGATGACGCGGATCGAACACTTAATAATGATTTGGAGATAGAGAGCCTAGAGTTAATGGTGGCCACGGCACCATTGAACCATATTCGGGCTAACCCCATGACCTGGGCGATATTTATGAGGGGTTTCCAAGTAGGGCGTTATTTAATGCAGATGGGTAGTGATTTGCCGCGGACCCCACAGGAACAAGATCCGCGTGCACCATCGGCGGTCGATTTAGAGTCGTTAGAAGCGGAACTATCATCGGCGGAGGTGGTATCTTCAGTGACGGAGGAATATATAATAGAGGCGGAGGTGGAACCATCATCGGCAGAGGAATATATAGCAGAGCCAGTGGAGGTGGAAGTGGAACAATCATCGGGGAGGTAGTACCCTCAGTGAAGGAGGCTGTGGAATTGGGAAAATATGTGATGGGTTAAATTAAATTATAATATTATTATTTTATGTTTGTTTTAATGATATATATATATTATGTACATATTTTTATTAGTTATATTATTATTTTAACAATACATATTATTTAAGTGTAAAAAAAAGAAATGCATACTTACATAAATTAAATTAAATTTGGGGTGTGAAAAAAATAAATAACAATAAAAATTAAAATTCTAATATAAATTTATTATAATAATCAGTATAAAAAAGAATAATATACAATTCTATCTATATTGTATAGCTTTAGATTTATTAAGATGCATTTAATTTTTACACAAGAAAAAATGTGAGAAATTTGTAGGATTGGTAATTAGATAATTTAAATAGGTTTTTACTTAACTACAGTAAAAAACCTTAACGGGGTTTAACATTTTCATTTACTTATTTTAAAACTGTTAAATTAACTTATTATGTTATGAAATTGAGTTTGTAAATAAGACTTGAGAATTAATAGATCTACTAACTTTTAATTTTGGCATAATATAATATTTGTAATTCAATTATATTTCTTTTATTATGAACCATTTATTATTATTAAATCTATTAATGATTACATAAAACAAAAGATTTTTATACATTGAAAATATTCTGGATAAAATTGTGCTTCAAAATATGAAATTAAAAATGTATGTTATTCATAAAAGTAAAAATTAAAAAAATGTTTCATTTTAATTGAAAATAATGAAAAAAAAATATCTTAGAAACGTTAATAGGTTTTTAAACAATGTGTGATTAATGATAAACAATCACCTTATACAGTATATAATTATTAAAATTTCTTTTTATTATTTATTTACCATTCAGGACCTGCGCTGCCCCTTGTAAGCCACTTCATTTTTTTTTGTTCAGGGTTATCTAATTTTGCACTCTAATCTACCAGTCTTATATCCTTTTCTACTGTGTCTTTCTATCTTGTAGTTGGCCTTCTAAGTGGACATATTTATTTACTTTTCCTATTAGGACTTTCTTTAATACATCTCCATCAGTTATCTACAAACAATACAAATGTACCAGTCACTCCAGATAATTACATCTTATATAATATGTGAGTATATTAGGTTTTTTCATATAGGTCATATAGTTCTTAATTAAATATTAATTTTTAATATATTCCTAGGTTTTCATTATACACCAATACACATAATATATTTATTAAGATTTGTTTGTTTAGATAAATATGTAGTCGGTAATGGACTTTCACTTTATAAAGCCACATTTGTGGCTTTCGTATGATGTCTTTAGCATATGATATTATTCTTACCAAAAGGAGTGTCAACAGTATCTTGTAATAAGTATCCAATAAGGAAATACCTTTGTAATTGTTTAGGTCTAGTGTATCTCCTTTTATAAATATTAGGAATATTGCCATCATAGGTGAACCTAGAAATTCATAGCAGGGTGTGCCTTTAGTCTTTACCTCAAAAAGGCCCTCATCTCCCCTCTGTAGTTCAAAATACCTCTCAGTTATTATACGTTTAAGAGATTTTTACCATTTGAAATATCGTTATTAATGATATTAAGATTAATTTTTATTACTTTAGATGCTATTTATTTGCATGCTGTAAAATACACATATAATGTTTAAAAATTATTCAATTTAATAAATAAATATGTTACTCAATTATTTTTGGATAAACTTACTACCAATAATTAAATTATTAATCAATTGTGTTTAAAATTCTTGGAAGTTTAATACAACCTTTTAATTTTATTATCGCATTAATAACAAAGAATTTTACTAAATATATAATATAACTGCAGATAAGTCGTAGTAATCAATAACTATTTTTTATAGGTACATTTGCTATCATGCTTATTATGATAATATTTATAGACAATATTTGTACCCATAAAAATGTAATAAAATTAAAAGATAAATTGTTTAATGTTATACACAATAGTCAATATCTTTGTAACTGAAATGAGTCGCAGGGTGTGCACTGGCACACTCGGCACACCCTGTAGATTCGCCTATGATTGCCATAATCCGCTCTCTAGGTACAACTTTGTTTTTCTAAATTACCTTTTTTATCTTCCAAATCTCACTTTTAATCAATTATCTTCCCTAGAAAAAAAAAAAAAAATACAATTAATACACGAAAGTTTAAAAGTATAAAACAGTTTCTAGAATTATGTTTGTTTTTTTTTAATCTTTTAAATGGTCTAATGCTAAATATTCAAAATTCTATTGTAGCATTAAGAGGCACTAAGCCAGGCGTGCCCAACCTGCGGCCTGCAGAAGTATTCATTTATAAAGAATTTTATTTTAATATACTAAAAAATATCTTATAAATTTAATTTTAATATAAAAATTTATTGGATTTTAGAATACTTATAGAAATATTAGTATGAAATTTGGGCTTGTTTTTCTTTACGGCCCGCAGTATAAATATAAATTTTGAATGTGGCCTGCAAGTTGAAAAAGGTTGGGCACGCCTGCACTAGGCAGATGTGTGTAATTACTAGTCACTGAAAGTATGGCATAAGCTATATATATTATATAATATTATCAATAGTTTTAATTTAGATTTTTTCTTAAAAAATGGATAGTTATTGTTGATATTGACTTTGTTCAAAAATATTATATAAAATAAAATCTAGAATAATAGATATATCAACCTATATAGTAGGTAACCTTACCTTGGCAAAAAATTAGCCTACTGAGTTTTAGAGTTTCTAACGTTTACAGCTACTGCTACTGTATGGTTTAAGTAATTTAAATCAATTATATCTTCTATAAATGCTTGTACTAATTTATCATAAAAATATACGACTAAACACTGAAAAACAGGCCATATTTTGACCGGCCCACCGAGTTTGCCTCAGTAACTCGCTAGACCAGAGGTATTCAAACTTTTTCATCCCAAGGCTCCTTTGAGTCTTCACAAAATGTTGACGGCTCCCAAATTATAAATAACAAAAAAAATCAATGTTTATATGAATGTAATAACATTATGGAAACATTGGCACTCACGCGACAAATTAAAGCTATATATTTAGCGAATGATTATTGTAGACAATTCAACGTTTCCTAACCAGTGTGCCTCAATGATAATAATAATACGTTTTTCTAAAAAATATTTATTGGTTTTCAATTATATGGCGTGGCTCACTTCGACAACTCCCGCGACGCCTCTGGGAGCCGCGACGCACAGTTTGAATACCTCTGCGCTAGACCAATCTGACCTTGGTATAGACACTTACATTTGCTTATTAATACATAATTGCGATCAGCTATTCTGATGAGCAGTGGTTATGAAGTATGGCTTTCATGTCTAAATAATGATTTTTTTCAAACAAACTTTAGTAAAATAAAATCTTGAATAATTGATACAATTATTGTGATTAACGTGTCGAATGCTTCAGAAAATACAATACCATCAGTAGGTATATGTTATTGAATTTAGAATATTTTGGTGATCATATTTTATGGACTATTAAAAATGGTTCTCACAACTTGATATTATATTCAAACCTTCATTAACCTAAATGAAAAAAAAAGTATATTCTTATCTTACAAAATTATTTATTATGAATAAAATGCTTGTAATAGAAAATAATTGAGTTTTGATGGTTAATAAAGTAATATACAAATATACATTTAGTTGTAGAAATTACCATTTGTATGTAGGAACCTAGAGTAGTGATCAGGGACGGATTGGTGGTAGTAGTATTTTTAGTTTAACAATTTTCAGTTATTAGAATTCTACTCACAATATTCCATAACTATTCTTTATACTTAATAATTATGTAATACCGTAATAGATATATTTATCAGTAAACTGTTTTACTATTTTATTAGTATTTTAATTACAGAATTCTTATAAAGGCTAGCTATTAAATATACCTATTTAAATATATACTACAACCAGGTTTATTTGTAAATACAATTTAATGACAATCGTAGGAAAAATTGACAGTTCTGAGTTCCTATAAATGTTGTTTGAACAATTAGGAATTAATATAATACTAAAGAAAAAGAATTCTCTCAAAAGATAATTAAGTTTAATCTGTATGTAGTATTAACAGAAAGTAAAAGTAATAATTCCAACAAACTTAAAAATGGCATATCTAACTATATAAATGTGAAATTAAAATCTTTGTACAGGGTAAACTCTGAAATTACTTATCAGATTTTCTTGATTTTTTTTTTTTAAACGAAAGAGTATATCACGGAGAAGGTTTCTATAGCATTTATTTAAATTAATAAACAATTGAGTTATCTATTAATTAAGAAAATGTGTATTGTATTGTATGTTGGGGGTAGTATGATATATACAATATATACAGTGGAACCTCGATAACTCAAACTTCTATAAGTCGAATTTTCGATAACTCAAATTTTATTTTCGCCCCCAACCGATTCGAGTTATCGAGGTTCCATTGCATATTCAAAGGTCAAAAGTAACAGCAAAACTAGCTGTCTCTCTGATACACATGCAAATAAAAATACAAACCAAAATAATTCGTTGCCAGCAAACCTTCAACTGGATCTTTTCGTCAAACATTTTTTCAACATATCCAACAACACTTTTAACATACAGTTTATCTAAAAAAAAAAAAAATTACTGTATATAGTCATAAGATAATAATAGAATAAATATCTATATAAGTAAATTATATATAATTATAACAAAACTAATTAACTGGGCAATTCTACTTTTAAAATTATTTTTTCCAAAAAAAAATGTATTTTTGTACGAGTATAATGAATATAATGATACGGTTTTAGGTTTTAATGTTAAAGCTATTTTAAGGTTTTCATTTTTACCTAACTTGACTTAAAGGTGTATATAGATCCAGCAGGGTTCTAACTATTTAAATTGAAAATATTTCTTGATGGAAAACCATGTTGTGTAGGTAGGTCTATAAAATATTATAAAAGATAAAGGAACTTCAAATGGCTGTAACGACTGTAACATAAAAAGTTAGTTATTGCAAAATTCTGATTTAACCATTTATTTTTAGAATACAAAAATACATTTGGTTGCAGAAAAAAATAATGAATAAAAGGAATTTTCAGGTAAAATAGTTTTACACTATATACACACATAATCATTTACACTAATTTGAGTTTAATTAATACATTTCTAACAGAATCCACGATAGGCATTTACACTAGTTTGAGTTTAATTAATACATTTCTAACAGAATCCACGATAGGTACATACCGCTGAAATTATTTCTGAGCAAATTCTGAAACCTTAACTAATACAGCATTCGTCATTAAATAAGTTGGATAGGTATTTGCTTCACAGTTTCATTCCATCACAGGCAGTTTTTAACGTGTTAAATTGTTACTGAAAGTTTTCAAACTCAGTAGATATAATATAAAATATGATAGGTAATTGATAATGAATAATGATACCGATGACCGGTATACACACAGACCCACGATGTAGAGAAGAGAAGGTGATAACACTCCGTGAAAAAAGTGGCTTATTTTTCGACGGCACTATTTTAGTTAACATGAATATCGCCGGGCACCGCCACAGTATTCGAAGGCCGGTTACATTAATTATTTTCTATTAAAGTGTATTGAAAATGAACCACGATGTAGAGAATATTATGAATATATTATAATATTTATAATATTAAGTATATGAGATCTTCTCTACATCGTGAAATGAACTATATGATATGGTATTATTGATCAAATTTCATAATTCATACGAAATATGATTATATGATACATGCAAGTTGAAATAAATAAAAATATTATATATAGGTACAAATTCAATAAAATAAATATATAGAGGTAGACTTCCAGTTCCAGATTCAAGTCATAACAAACAGTATTTAAAATAGAAATCCCTTCCCAATATTGTTCCAAATTTAATAGAATTATTGTAAGAACTCTGACTGTCCATTTAAACATTAGTTATTTACTACTGGAAGACTCAATATAGGCTTTCCTATATTTCCAAGTTTAATAGTAAATTAATTTATAAAATGCCAAATAAATGTTTTGTGCCAGGTTGTAAGACGGGATATGCTAGTGAAGGAAAGAATATCACATTATTTCGAGCACCAAAGGTATAAGACCACAATAGACTAAACAAAATTTATGAACATTTTTAAATTTAAAGTAGATAATTACTAAATAGTTCCACAGTAATATATTATTATGTGGTACTAATAATTTTGTTTATACTATGATAAATTATTTGTACATGCAATAATTTTAAGTTATTTTCAAGATACTGATATTATTATTTTAAATAAGTATTATAATTTAAAATAAAAATTATTAAATATAGTTATTATACATAATAATAACTATTATGTACATGTTAATAAATTTTTATAAAAATTTATAATATTATACTAATTTTTCTTTATTATAATATTCCTATAACATGTTTAAGCTTAAGTTTCATGTTTCAATCAACTGGTTGTGATATAATTATAATTTTAATTAAATAACACATTTGTTTATGTTGATAATAAATCTAGTTTATTATTGAAATTTGTATAATTTATAAAAAATTTAAAAAATACTACCCAAATTAGGATATAATTTATATAGTCACAAGACTCATAACTATATGGAAAATAAACATTTACTTAAAAATGTTTTATACACATGAGCATTGTACACAATTGAGACAAATTAATAATATAAAATTTAAATTAAAAACAAATTTATTATAAGTAAAGCTAAAAAATTACATAACTCATAAATATTAAGAGTTATGGGTATTTATTAGTTCCATCAAAACAGCTATATGAAATAATTTATCAGGTAACTAAATGACTAACTAAATAGGGACTAAGTAGGTACCTATAATTTTATGAAGATACAGATATAGTTCATAGTTTTTTTTTAATAAATCATTGTATAATGTGATAATTTTAACTTAATATTTTTTTAAGGGAATAGTATATTCAAATTATACCAGATATTTTATAAATTAATAAGATTAACTATGTATAGCGTATAGGTAAAAAGTATCACAGAATAGATTAAATCTAATTAAATATTATAATATATTGCTATAATTTCCAACTGTCAACTTCTATATAGGTAGTTGAATGCATAGGCACGCACAGGTATTTTTCTTCTAATAAAATATTAATTAATTTATAAATTACGATTTAAAATGAAAATAATGCATAACTGCATAGTGGTTATAATGCTATTATTGAATAACAACCGGCCTTCGAAGCTTGTGGTGCTCACGGTGGATTTTATTTAAACTACAAAATTGCCGTCGAAAAATAAGCCACTTTTTTTCTCCCGATCAAGCAGAGTGTTATCACCTTCTCTTCTCTACATCGTGCACAGACCTATAAAAATATAAAGTATTCTTATATATCTGTGGGTATACGACATGATACACGACATGTACGCTGGCTAACGATAAGGCCTAAAGTTTAAATTTAAATTCATATCAATTTTTCATTCGTAAACCCGAATACAACATTAATACATTATATAATAATATTTTTCTTTTAGTCATGACTAAATAAAAACGACAATAATATTATGCACATTGATTCCTATAGGCTACAAAATATTCAAATTCAATGGTGATGAATGATGATTTTGAGTGGTTTGATTTTTGATTTGAATTTCATGATATTGTTACAACACTCAGTCATAACTAATTATCTACGACTTGTCTTAAATTAAATCGTGTTCCCAATAGCGGCCCACGCCTTACAAAGCCCATGATATAATAAACTTTATTATATCATGACAAAGCCATAGATATCACAAGTTTCTAGTATTCGTGAATATACGTCATTAAAATACATAAAATCAATATAAATAATATAATAACATTATTAATAATAACAAATACTATAGAATATAATCTTAGTAATCTATAGTATTTGATAATAATAATCGAACGTATGCCGTTATGTGTTATCAATATTATCACTTATCAACATCGAAATTAATGAAACGATCCTATTGCATACTTGCATCCGCGCAGAACGTTTTTCAGCTTCTAATATCCTTAGTTCTGACGATTTTATTCTTTCGTATTTAAGAATTTTAAGAATGTAATTGTCCGTGGTTTCGATTTTGAATATTGGTTTAACTTTTTTAAGTATTTATCGAAACGACGAGACTCGTGATGAATTCTACAATACCGTAGTAGGTTATATGATTTACCCGTGATTATTGGACGAGTTAACATTTTGTTGACGTTTTTTGTTAACCATGAATTCGTACTGGTAACCACAATGTATAGAAAATCTACATAATTTTTATTTTTTCTACATCAGCTATCTGAGCTATCTAACTGTGTCGTAGACACCAGAAGTAAACGAAAGTCAATGCATCGTGTAAATAACAAAAAGTCATCTGGTTCTCATAGATGGCAGCACAAAATCCATATTGGGTAGGTACTTCACAGCGGTTCACTCGAACGTATAAAATACAAGTTATCCATGGGATCTTGTATACGAGATGGGAATTGTTATTTGTTATTACTCGTTAAAGTGATCCGATTCGTTCGGATCGGCTAGCCAACGAGAAGAAAACATCATTTTAAAAGGTAAACAATAACTTATATTTTAGATTTTGAACGAAGTGATGAATGTATTGCTTTTACAATGATGTGTGTTTTTTTTTTTTTTTTTTGTGTCTGACGACAATATTTGGAGCAGTAATAATGCTCCGATTTTTGACTTCAGCCCCTCTTTGAATAGGAAAATTCATCTAGTTGGTACTTTGGGGGGGGGGGGGGTCAAAAGTAAAATTTTCAAATAGTTTTCAAAAAAATCGAGAAAAACAAAAAAAAAATGACAGAAAAATGGCAATTTTACGAAAAACCATTTTTCGACAAAATCGATTTTTTGATTTTGCTGTAACTCAAAAACGAATTATTGTAAATACTTGAAATTTTTACTAAATGTTTATATTATGGTTATCTCCTTACAGTTAAATTTTCAAAATATTTTGACCATTTTTAAGCTACTTATAGACAATTGAAATTTTCGACTTTTCTAAGTTTTTTTTCTTCAAATGCCGATAAAAATTTTTTGGGTGGCCAGAAAATTTTGAAAATTTAATACAAGGTCTTCTTATAAGTTGTTCTTAAAGTGATAAAAAAAAATCCGAAATCGTTAGTCACAATTTTTTTTTATAAGTGCTTAAAGTTCAAATTTATACGAAATATGTCAAAATTTAAATTAAATTTCATACGCTCATAATGCGAATGTTGACCAAATACTTTTTTTATTAATAAACAGATACTATAAAGTAACTATAGTAACATATAAAAACTATACTATTTTTTTCAAAATAGAATATATGACAATATTTAAATATAATATATCCTAAACTGACAAATCATCTTCGTTCAGAATCGTTTTTCGTATACAATGATACCTATCATTGCATTCAAATTTAACCTACTATAGTCTGAGGTCCACCCCACCCCCTAATATACAGCAGAGCGATACCCACTTACCCGCTTTTTGAAAATAAGAAGTATAAAATATCTGGTAAACAATATTAAGAAAAAATGATTATTATTATTGTGACTATAAAAACTTGGAATGCGTAGGTACTGTGTGCTAATTATTACCAAAGCGTATAAGCGTATCGAAATTAATAACTACGATGTTGCAAGTTTTTTTTGAATATTATATACCTACCTATTATATGATTAAAATATACATCATGTATGCAATAGTATACGAACTCGCGTTTATAAACAAAAATTTATATATTTTGCTTTCCAAAAAATCATATTAGACAACAAAGCCACTCGTCCGGTTCAAAAACTCGTTCGTAATTCGGTGGATCATGTCGACCACGGCCTTAAGCTAAATTCAAATTTTTGAATGGGACATTCGTAATCACCGTTCAATATAGCTATTAATTGTGGTTGCCAAACGCGATCCACAAAGCACGAACGATTTGTGTATATGATTTGTGTTTATCGCTCGGGTCGTGATTCCAATGTGATCCATAACGAAGAAAACAGGAAATTGCACGATTTGGATCTATTTCGTTCGGCGATCCGAATCATTTCGTTTACTATTTTAAATGTTGACCCGTTAAATGTTCGCTAGTTCGCAAACGACACATTAATAGCGCCACCGTCACTATACAAACGTCTTGAACGCTTTTTTTGGACAAGTGATAGGAAAACGTACCTATACAAACTTCACAGATTCTCGTTGTTTATTAAACGAAAATCAAAATATTATAATATTATTAATTTCACCTTGACAAATATCGTATGAAATAACTTACGCCGCACTTACGATATACACTTTTATATTCGTTTACAAACTATTTTTTAATAATTGTTTTAAAATATACCTGTCGTAAAACCATATATTATAATGCCTATTATAATATGATCATAATATGGCGTCGTGGATAGGTGATTAATATCGTAGCCCGTAGGTCACAATTTATAGTAAAATCACTTCAATATTTTATATTCTTGTATTAGTTTAATGTTTATTATAGCCTATAGGTACCTATCGTGTACCTACACATAACACAATTGCATAATCTACGAATCTACCCATAACTTATGGATAAGACTAGGTATTATAGTATAAAACGTAGTATGTACACGATAAATTATACACACATACCTACCTAACTCCTAACGGCTAACGCATAATACATTGCCTATAAACATTAAGCAATTGAATAACAATAACGAAGCAAAAATATAATCCACATTCCACAGCGTTTAGTAATTAATGAATAAATATCAAATATTAGTTACACGTTACTTTTTACCAATTTTTATCTTAATTTTACGGATTGATTTATACTTTATACCCTATAGACACATTATTATAATACATTTGACTACATGAGTATAATAAATTATATACACCTTACAACGCAAATAACTTCCTTAATAAATTATTAAAGCGTGTGAAACATGAAAAAAATTATAAGTTACAGCCTATAGATATTAGATAACTAATACCTAGTGGTTCTACTGTATATCCATAGCTGCAGCTTGCAAGGACATAATACCTACCTATATAGTAGATATTATACTTCGCTAGTTAGCTGTCAGCTAGTATAAATTTTAGGGAACCATATTTCTTTTAAAAAACAGTCTTAAAGCACTAAACAGTATCGTTTTCCTACACATTCATTTTCTTCTTAAAAAAAAAAAAAAATTATATAAAAAAATTCTAGTAAATTTAATGAAAAATTTAAATATATTTTCAGGAACGTTATTGGATAAATAATAGTTTAGTTAACGTAATATAAATGCTTTTAATAAAAAAAAAAAAGAAAAGAATTAATATTCGTATAATATGTGTTATATTATTTTGTTGCCAAATATACATACGCGTACTAATATAGTCTTATATATTATTCTACAGTTCTAAACTGCACACTAGAGAAGTAGAGATCACTTATTAGTTATTACGCATAGATTTACACAACCGATGTGTTTACCAAAAAAAACTTCTATAGGTTATTTAAAAATGTGTCTCTGTAGTCTATAGTATTAACAAAATTAACTATCATGCAAGTATTATTTTAAAATGTTTATAGGTAGGTATTAACATTTATTGTAAATTTAAAATCCGGTTAAAAACGATTAAACTAGTAACAACATAAAAGTATTTTTACAACCGTTACAAAAACGTGGAATGCATATTACGCTAATTACCAATACGTATCGTAATTATTACGGTGTTGCAAGTTTTTCCAGTCCATGATTATAATAAATGTATGTGTATAGTAGAATATTACACATATATATACATTATATATAAGTAATCTCGCGTTTACTAATTAAAATGCACAATTAGCATTCTAAAAATTATACTATTTTTAGTCACACATAAAAAATACAGAATATAGTATTATATATTGTACTATAAACTATAATTTATGTGCTAAAACCCTTTTATATGTAATACCAAAAGGCAAAAATACTTAATATAATCTCACATGTGCTCATTAACAAAAATGTAGCATCAGTAAATGATAATAATATATTAATATTTAATATTATACCTATTAAAAATTAACTCGTAAGAATTAGGAACGAGGTTTATAACCCCGACAACCCTAACAGAAATTACGCAGTTATGCCAGATAGCTTACCGGTCCAAGAAAGGGAGTTCCTGCGTATATAATGGAGCTAAATAGTCGAATTTTAGATTAGTTTTTAGATTTTTATTCTGGATTCAGTACGACTAATACGAGATGCTATACCTTTATGTCAATGAACTTTTTGAAACTTATACTGTTAAATAATTAAGTTAGGTTGGAAAATAAATGAATGTAGTTAATAAAAAAAAAAAAACAAACAAACAAACAAACAAATAAAGTATTTTCAATCGATACCGATATTAATATTTCTTGGTGGTCATTGGAATGCAACAAATAACTATAATATAATAAATCATACCAATTCAGCTTACCTTAATAAAATATATTTTATGTATAAAAATTTAATTTTGAACGAGTAGTAACTCGAATGAGTTAGGTATAACTTATAACTATTTAAAGTATGGGTTAGCAGAGTGGAGTGATACGGGGATCCCCAGAAAATGATGGTCTACTACTTTCTTTAACTAAAATTTTTTAAATTTATATTTTTATGTATCAAAATACTCCAAAAATTATTTTGATTTTAAATGTAAAAAAGTAAAAAACTTAAAAATTTATTACGACAAAAAATATTAAAAAATATACATATTTTTTTAAAAATGTTGTTTTATTTCAACAGGAAATTTTATACATTAAATATTTTCAAAAACTAATAGATTTTTAAATAACAAATGTTATTCGCTAAAAGAATCACTATATAGTATATTATATAAAAATATTATATTATATATCAATGAGATTGTCGTTGGTGTTTAAGACGCAATACGCTTGCCATTTATGTGTTAACAGATGTCACCGACATCAGTATAATATGTATGATATGTACCTACTATATAGCGTCCAACATGCGTATGACCACTTATTGTTGTGTTTAAAATAAAATTCATTTATTCGAATTTCTTGCGGTTGTGATCCGGCGGTCACATAATAATATGGCAAAATTGTGCTGCATATTTTTGGAGAAACTATTCGATATCCAATTGAATGGAGTTTGTATCTGTATGGTTTTTCATTCAATGTACACGTATTTAACAAAACACAGGGAAAATTGCTTTATTTGCATCTGTGAATTGATAGAGAATGGTGAAAATAAATAATCAGAGTGCAAAAAATATTCCAGGCTCGTGTATAAAAATATGTGTTGAAATAAAATAAAAAATCAATAATAATTGTAGTTTTTATTTGGTACCAACTCGTGTAGTATCAGCATGTTACCTTTACTGCAGTATAATGACGTCATAAACTAAAATCGGTGTATTTTACCTACCTACTAAATACTAATCAATAAAAATTTATTAAACTACAATTTATTTAACGTATTCCTGATGACCAGTGATCACCATTGTTAAGTTTATTAAAATGTTATGTATTATTATATTATAAGTTATAAATTATAATAAGTACATATTATTTTTACGTTATCTCAGAAAACTTCAAATTATTAATCTTCGTGTATTAATTGACTACCGCCATTCCTCTTTTAGTTAGTGACCAAATCAATTTGTTAGTCTATATTTGTGTCTCACTTTGTCTCATTTTTATAAAAATGTTGTTTCTGATGATAAATATTATCCATAATGTATGATAAATTTATGTTGCTATTATAATTATTTATTTTACGGTAAGCTCAATTAATTTTCTGAAAATATCATTGTGACCATTGTATGAATGAAATATAATAATCTAGGTACCTACGCTATAAAGTTTAAAGTTCCCACAAAGCCTCGAATAATATTATTGAATTAGGTTTTTACATCAAAATAAATAAGTCGTTATTCTTGATTTAACATCTGATTTCGTCCAAATTTGAACTAAAAACATTTTTGATATTTTTAAATAGCTACAATAAAAACTTACAAGAAACTTTGTATTGAATTTACAAGCTTTTTAATGGTTCTAATCTATTAAATTTTAACAACATATAAAGAAAAAATTCCAAAATCTTTAAATAATAACTTTTAATAACTCAAAAACATTTTTTTTTTAATTATACCGAAACGTATGGAAAATTGTTAATATAAACATTTGGTGAAAATTCCAAGTATATTATACTGTTCGATTTTAAATTACCTACACAAGAAAAACAATCTATTTTATCAAAAACTGGTTTTGAGTAAAAATTCTGGTTTTCCTTCATTCAGACGATAATTCATCACACACACATTTTTAAATACTGCTGTACCTATTCTCAATTAGAGTTAAACGTTAAACTGTGACGTTTACGCAATATTTATCAGAATTTATCTATTTTTATTACTTCTAATCTAAATAAAGATTTGATTTTAGTGTTTTGAGTTTTTATTTATATTAAATAATGTTACTCTATTATGATTTATGAATGTAAATTATATCACAGCTGAGCTGTATGGTATTTCACAGATATTACAGACTACACTACTACAGTGTGACAAAGGGCGGCGGGAAAACAGGAAAACGGTGGTGAACTTTGGTGGTGAAAGTTGGTGCCATTTATCCTTTATAGCTACCAGGGTTTCATGGGAAAGTGTCACTTTGGCTGACGAACCACCCGATACACGGTGTCAAATTGAAATAAGAAAAAAGATTAGGTTAGGTTAGATAACTAACTGAATCTATAGCGAACATTTTTACTTTTATTGTTATTGTGTTTTATTATTACGATTATTGTTTATTAATAATATATATCAAAACTTATAAATATATTAGGTCTATGTCTTTAAGATATGATTTTGTATGTACACGCCGTTTTATTTAATTAAATGCAATCTATATATTTAAAAAAAAGTTAATAATTTATTATTTCATTTATGTATTATAAATTATAATAACTATGATCTCTGCATGCTAAATATTTCAAAAAAATCCTCGGGGATTTCATTATAATAATAATTAGGGATTGAAAATAGTAAGAGCTGCAAAGTTAAAATATGCACAAAAATTGTAAAATATGCGTGAACAATTTTAAATATTCTACAAAAATATATTAATTAAAGAATATTATATATTAGGAAAAACAATATTTATTGCTTTTATAAAAATATCTAAAAAATATGAAATTTCATTATAAATATTTAGATTGGACTTGTACACAATACCTAATATTAATATAAAATATAATAGGGGCGGCTAAACGGTCGATCGCGATATACCGGTCGATCGCAAACAATTTTAAAGTCGATCGTGTTAGAATTTAT
This sequence comes from Schizaphis graminum, assembly GCA_020882235.1. Taxonomy (NCBI): domain Eukaryota; kingdom Metazoa; phylum Arthropoda; class Insecta; order Hemiptera; family Aphididae; genus Schizaphis; species Schizaphis graminum. The sequence goes on from CM037033.1 coordinate 103,464,176, forward strand.
TTTTAGGCTACTCACACGAAAATTAATCATGGTGGTTAGATTTTTTATGGAAGTCGATCCTCAAAGGTCAAGTATAATGTTAGTAGATCGCGGCCAAAAAAAGTTTGGCCACCCCTAGGTTAGGTTATATTTAATATAATATAGTAATGTTATAATTCACGTATAGTAAATTTGGCTACCGACGGAAATCACCACCACTGATATAATATAACTATGACACGATTTTACGGCCATTCTCTGTTTTAAATGTGAACTTTGACAGCTCTTCGAACTGGTAGACGGTAGTGCTCGGAAAGAGTGCACTACAGGCTATAATTTTCAACACTAATTGCTTTTGAATATCAATAGATTATTACCACTAAAATATTATTATTATTTTACTATTATAATTTTTGCTGGACGTCGTCACATAGAAAACGATATATGAGCGCAATTATATCGTTCCAATAAACGGTTAGGAATAGCGGAACGTGAACTCGTTTTATATGTGTCATACTGTCATGTGGCACTCAAACATGAGGTATTATATATTGATTAATCCGGTAGTGTGATTTGTACTAAAATAAAGTAATGTAATTAAAACACCATTATATGTAGTCGAAAATAGTGTTTGTAATTGCCACCAAAATTAGTATCTATGTATTCGATTACCGAGTACTTTCGACTTTGTTGGTGTCTATCCTTGTTGATGTGCTTACGGCAAAATGCGAATGACATTAACAATAGAATACAATTTTTAAAAACCAATTAACCTCTTTAATAATGTAAACTATTATAATTTATTTTATTGTAGATTTTTAACTCGGATACTGTGTTGTCATTGTCGACTATAGCTATTATAATTTTAACATTTGTATTCTCTTTCTAAGCTGGAAACGTCTTATTGTCCATTGGTCGAGTAAATATGAAATTGAAGCGATACAAAAATTACAATATATATATATATATTCTGTTGCCCGAAATTATGAAAATTACAATATTTTGTCACAAAATTATATTAACGTGCGTTTCAAAAATGTTGGTGCATAATATTATACAACTTGGTTATATTTTAATTCAATTTTGGCAAAAATTGTCTACCTATTATACCTATTAGTTCATCTGCTCATTTACCACAAATAAATTGTTAAAAATATTATTATTATTATTATTAATACTTTATATTCCTATATGTTGCTATTTGTACTGTATACACTAGAAAGTCAATGTACTCCGGTGAACGGTAGCAGTAGCGGACTGACCCGGTGTGCCAGTGTGCCACTATTTTATAGCACAGTGGGCTGGTGCCAGCTTTTACGTTTTGGGCGACTAGCAAAGATATTATTATTATAATTTAAAATAATATTAATTATTAATAATTTATTATTATATTGGGCATTTTAAGCAACGGTGGCCGGTTCTTATTAAAAACTACATATAGACACATAGACATAGTACAAAATATTAAAATATTAATATAGACATCAAAATTCAAAACAATTAAAAATATTTTGTTTCTGCAAACGTTATCGTCTTATAGGGTATATATCATAATTATATGTCATGGATAGCAACGTATCTACAAATAAATACAAAATATTGCAAGTTGCATCTTGTAAGATATTGGCTAACGTCAGGGCCGGCCCGGGACATAACTTTTTTAGTGGTGCCTACAAAAAAGTTTATAAGTGCGTATAAGCGTAGACCCCAAACGATAAGTCCAAGTCGCGGGGCCCGGAGCATGGGCTCGGTTCGCTCCGGCCTCAGGACGGCTCTGGCTAACGCCATATACCTACCGTGGTAATTATTTGTTAAGAGAAATGAGTATACTGTTCGACGTTCGGTAATCTTTAGGTAACGTGGTAGTTTTTAATTATATTTCATTTTTTCTATATTTTAAATTATATATTTAATTTAATATAATATCTATTAATTAGATCTACCGGTCCGATAAGTTACCCGAGAGGATGCCGAATGAGTTTTGGAGAGAAATGTGAATTTTCAAAATCATTTTATTTATAGTTTGATTCGATATCGATTACTCTAATAATAAATTATAAACAAAGTGGTATAAAAATTTCAAATTCGTCGCTATTTAACAATTATTTAAACGGTCTGGATGTGAATATTGTGAATACTTGATGTCTAAAATGTCGACTTCATACACGGATCTTGATAAACTCATCTATACAATTTCGAGAAACAGGTAGTGTTCAGAGAGACTAAAAAATTTAACAAAATTGGAAAAAAATTACGTTTTTCAATATATTAATTGACGGCCACGGCCGTTAAACAATATATTATTATATTATACGGTTAGTTTTACTTGTTATACACTAGTACACTACGCACAAAGATGTACACCGAACACCGTGTTGAGTTGGTTGTCTATAGCTACTTGAACGATTTAAATGTGCTCGTCGGCATGGGACCCTGGTGATTAAGACCCACGAATGGGCCATAAATTGGGGGTTTTGCCTGTCAGTGTAGGGTGCCATAGCCCTTAAATCATAAACGATTAATAATCAATTGATAATATGATTATTAAATAATGAATTTCGGGTATAAGGTAGTACATTACAGATCATATCTAAGATTATGTACGGTAAATTAGACACTGAGGCCGAATAGATGAAATAGACATTAAAAAAAAATAATTATTTAATTTCTAAATATATTTATTAACATAAACGGAAGAAAAATGGTATTATTCATACATTTTTGACAAAATCATTTTGACTTTTTGATGTGATCTAATGGTGCGGTACGGTAGTGAGACCGACTGTTGTGTAGCGACGCTCCACTCGTGGCTCGTCGGCTCAATTCGCTGAAGTTCGGCAAAAAATTAATAATAATAATAATTTTAAAAAAAATATTTATAGTTGAATACTTTTGTTGCATATTTCAGTTATCATCGCCCAATTATTGTTACATTGCTACCAGCAAATGTACCATTAGACGCATCAACTGCTATTGTCACAGAAATAACTGACGAAGTAATAGATACTATTCATTAAAGTTGTTACATTAATACATTTGTATATTTTTGTATGTCTTTGTAAATCTTTTATGTACTTCATATGGAAATAAAAAACAAAAAAGTCTTATGACATTAATTTAGAAGTTATTTCATAGTCATCTTATTTACCATCTATTTTCAAAATTATTACAAAATGAAAATGTTTGATGTTTCACATCTGCCAGGCATCCCTCGACGGCTCGATTTTTTTTTTTGCTAATTTTAGTTAGAAATAGGTACCTTTAATAATAATTTTAAAATGAATAAAATATTTCTTGTAGAGACTAAGAAACTAAAGAGATTTGAAATTTTTCACCATTACGTCTTCACTTTACGTGTATTATATTAATTTTAAGTTAATTTATACCTATCACGAACCTATTCACACTATTATGTTGTTAGTCGGTACTTATTGCAGTTTATAAGAACTTATAACAGCTTTAAGTATAGGAGGTCTCAGATCAGAATCGTTTTTCGTATGTGATGCGAATTATTTGAATTCAAATTAAACTTATTAAATACGAACCTATATTACACCTATTAAATTGCGAGGTAGGCACACACGACATTTGCACATCAGAGTGACTTCTCTGACTTTTCTGATACATGTTATAGATATTTGTTATATAAATATTTATTTCCTTCACAGCATCAAAACATAATTTTAAACCATCAAACCTTAGTTTTTTTTTATACGGAGGATTTTTGTAATGTATATTTATATAATATTATAGCTGAATTACCCGGCTTCTCCCGTGAGCAGTTTTTGCTTTCTCAAAATGATATTCTTAAATCAACACACATTTTTATGTTTTAAAGACGAAAAATATTTATTTTATAATTTATATAATTGAGCTAATTGGTGACCGGTGTTTTACTTACACATCAGAACAATTCATATCTATACGCCGATAAAATACACACACAAAAAAAAGGTCAGGTTGCAGCTAGCTGGAAACCCTTGAGACGCCGTGCTATACCGTATTCCTGTTATTATTATTATTATATGAACTTAGGTATACAAATTACACGTAAAAATTTATTTTCACCGATTTCCACCCTTTAAAATCAAAATTTTGAAAATCGGGCGACGTGGCTACACTCAGACAGGTATTTGGAACAACTCTGTGAAACAAAATTGGAAAAAAGTTAAATAGCGTCGTCACAAAATGGGTACATAAAAATGGCCTGTTCTTTTTTATATAATTATATATAAGGATATATAAGGATATAAGGATAAGGATAAGGATACATACAGGTACACATATGCATATTAAGCTGATATACTATAACAGTACAGAGTACATACTTATATAGTATAGTGTGCATATACTGCATATTATGGTTGTGATATGTAGTAATATTATTATAATATTATTAATTATATTAGTTTTTATTCGACCGCGAGTCGTCGAAATATAATATGCGTGGAATGCGGCAACAGTGAATCGCATCGTTGCGGTACATGGAATCCTGGTCGTGTGGGGTGGAAAAAACAATCTACTGGGTGAAAAAACACGGGTGAACTGTGTAAAAAAAAGTTTGAAAACGTACTAACCGTTTCGTAACCACTAACCACACTTTTTTATAATACGATCGCGGACGAGATAACACTCATCCAAAGAATTCTTTTTTAGACGAAAAACGGACGATTGCAATAATTGCCAAATTCAGATTTATTATATATTTTTGACTATTAATTGAGTGAATCGAAACTATACACTTTTGTCAGTATGTCACTCTGGCTGTCCGCATATTAGACCTATAACGTTTTTGAGTACAATATGATATTAATAAATAATAATAATAAGCGTGAGACATTTTATGGTTACAAATTTACAATACTTGAAAAATGAAAGTATGTAAAAATTAATATGTTTTATTTTATTCGGCGACGAAACATTAATTAAATAAAAAAAAAACATAAACGAAGTAATTCAATTATTTGATTAATCTAATTTTTTTCCTCGATATAAATTTCTTATTTACATTAAAAAAAATGTATAAAATTAGATCCTTGTTTGTTTTATAATTTTTTATGATATTTCAGTATTTGATTGTTGATCCAATTCTTAAATTATCTTAGTTCATCATAGATTTATATATTTTTAATAAATTCAATTTATTATTGAAAAGTTTGTACTTGTTTTAAAACTGAAATCACTACATGTGTTGGAGTACCTACCTTATGCTAGTTGTAAAACTGCCTGTTATACGTTTAATGAAAAATTTATAATTCTGGTAAATCTGGTCTTGGTAAATCTAAAAAAACAATTTTAAACGTAGGAATAAACCCGTAATAGAGTTTGTACTACACTATACGGCTTTATTACGGACATTGGCCATTGCACGAAAAAGACTGGTATAAAACGATCTTAATAGTGTTATGGAAAAAGGTATATCACACCAATAACTGCATATAACTTTTTTAAAATATTTTATCTCCATTTTATAACAGAAATTGAGGCCTGTTCGTGACAATTTAATTTGGAGTGGCATTTAGGCAATTTGAACATTCGTTGTCGTCGCTCGGTACCGTTATAATAAATGTGTATAATAAGTATGAATATGAGTATATAATTAATATATTAACTAGTGTTGCGTGGGATGCAGAACGATCTACGTGCACTCTCATATTAACGGTACTGCTAGATATATAAATTAAAAGTGTGATTTAAGATTTTATGCTCAAAACACGCGTTACAGAAAACACTTGCTTGGTGCCTCATAGATTGGTCTGAATTCAATATTATTTTTTTTTTTGTTAGAAAGAGTTTTTATTTTAATAGAAATTTTAAATACTCCAAAACTTGAGAAAATTAAAATATCAAACGTGTTATTATACATTGTGAATATATTGGAATCTTGAATAGTGACTACAATTTGCAAGTTAACATCCACATAAACATTTTTTAAACCATAACTTTAAAATCTAATTGGTGGCTAATATTGTTTTATATGAATAGATACTTAACGATTAACGACATTTATAAATAAACGTTTTTCTTAGTAACATTAATTTATTCGAATAATATTTAATTTTTTTAATTTTTATAAACCATTGATTTTGACGGATCTTTGTACTATTCGTGTTTACATTTTGATTTAAAATATCTCTACAAGACTGAATATTATGACTGGCCCAAATCGTTCGGCAAATTTCATGTACGTAACTAATTAGTTAAAATAATACGTTTTTGTCGGACAATGGTTTTTAGGTATGAGTTTGTTAGAATGATATTAGTATTATGAATGTTATAATATATTATATTATTATTCTAAATGCTAATAGGTAAATCATGCCGTTGACAATTTGAAACAACATTAAAAATCGATAATTTAATATTAATATATAACATTACAACTTACAATTTACGTGATATATATTAACCAGTGCCGCGTTAAGCTATGTTGCCGCCTCGGGGTAAATTAAAATATGCCGCCCTTAAGTAAATTACAATTCAAAAATTTGCCGCCCCCATCAAACATAATAAAATTTACCACCCGGGGGCAATTGTCTCCCCCTCTTGCCCCCCGTTAAACGCAGCTCTGATACTAACATGTTTTGCTGATCGCCTCGATGTTTTTCTGTTTTTCGCGTCCAAACTTTGTCGCATAAACTACCTAGTAGGTACCTACAACAGAATAAGTATTAAGTATTATATTATTATTCATTACGTTAATAGTATATTTTGTTATCAATACTTGATAACAGTGTGTACTTGTTGCGCATGGTAAATAATTGCCTACCTGTTCTTTGTTATATTCGTAGACTTAACTTGCAAGAGTTTAATCAGTGGCGGCTATAGTAAATTCATAGGTGCAATTAAGGTACGTTACGCTAGCACCACGACCTAACATATTTTCTTTTAAATTTGTTTCATTTCCATACTTTAGTAACCAATTCGTAACCATTCGTAACCACGAATTTGGAATTCGTAAACTTTAGACCTCTAAAACGTGAGGTGTTAAAACTGTTGACAGTTTACCAATTAATGGTATTTCACTAAAATAATAATAGTTAGGTAGGTATAAAAAAAAACAAGAGTTATTAAGTTTAAACTTAAGACATTTTTGCACCTCTCTAGTTGCGTCACTGAGTAAATTTACCATGTATCTATATCAAAATTACTAAAATCTGTGGACACCCACCAATTTAAGTACCTAATTTATAACTTATAAATAGGGCTAGGGACTTCATGCCTTAAAAAACCTTAAAATATGCATGCATTTATGCCCGAAAGATTCTCTAAATATGCTAATATAATATTTAAAAAAAATATATTTGTAATAAATAATAGGTAATAATATTAATTGTAGAAATGATTCAAAAATAGATAAATTTGATATATTATCTGAGATGATCCTTTTTTAGATTTGTTTTCATTTTACATCGAGTTTTAGTCTAAAATTAATTTTTTTAATTTTTTTAAAAAATAACTTAAATTGAATACATTTGTTTATTTTTAATATAGTACTAATTACCTTAAGAATTTAATTTAAGATTGAACTATTAGATATTTTTTTAAGTTGGAAATTAAAAACTTACTCATTCATATAATAAATAATTGCTTAAAAAAGCACCACTTATAGATGAAAAATGGTCAAATATGCAAAATATACAACTATAAATTTTAAATATAAACTCGAATTGCTATAAAACAAATTTCTATGTTACTTAGATATGTTTTTAATGATTATTTAATAACATGCAAATTCCTAGAAGTCTCGAGCCCTACTTATAAGTACCTAATTATCAAAATCATGTGTATCCAATAATATACTCGGGGTATATAGAATAGTCTAAGTATAAATGCGTATAATGCACGTCTTTTCATACACTTTATACATATGCATACACCAAAAATGTCCATACTTCATTCCCTCAGAATAGTGATTGGTTTTTGTTTCGTTTTAGAAAACCGATATGGTGAAAAAGGATACCGCCGAACTTGAAACGGAATCAAACGTTCGTCGGCGACGGAATGCTATTGGCGTCCTCGTTCTTGGCCCTAGCTCTGACCACGTTGTACTTCAACCACAGATGCAATACAGGTATAATACTAAAAACGATTTTAAGGAATTTTAGCTTTTTTACAAGGCCTATGTGGATCGCGAATCCAGTAAAGTTGAAGACCGACCACTGCTATAGACTCTCTCTAAATATCATTATCATTTATCATAGGTACAAAGGTTATAATTAGGGCCAGGATTTAAATGCACTTAAAACCATACAAAATATATTCTCTAAAAAATTGCCAAAAATGCCTTTAAAGAATTCATTATAATATCACAAAAATGACCTTAAAATGTCGTATATTTTTTTTATTCAATTTGTACTTTATAAATACAAAGCTATAATTATTATTTATTATTTTAGTAATAAAAAAAAAACTGAAAATTTGAAATGATGACTTGATGCTGACACGAGATAGAAGATACGAAATGGAGTCGGTACTAAAATGATGTGCATATATTAATATTATGATATTTCATTATCATCTTATTATAATATGACTCGTAAATATTATGCATTGAAAATAAGCCTACTCGAGTTTTTACCTATATACGAATTTTAGCCCATGTTTTTTTAAACGCGTACTAATTAAAAATATAAAAATAAATATTTTATATTTTAAAACTTATTATTTGATTTTACAAAGATCTTCTGTAAAGTTATAACTGTATTGTTTTATATTTTCGAGTTTGATCAAATATTTTTTTTCTTTTCACTAATATAATGGTGCTGGCTAGTTAAAACTTATTTAAATTTTTTTATTTTATAAGTTGTAATTTGTTATAACTTGTAATAATCATTAATAAACAATCAATAATAGCTTTAGACATGCCTTAAAAGTTATAATTATAAATAATAATACATTAAAATAATAATTTATCCATAGGTTTTATAATCGATAACTGCGTAATGTCCATAAATCTGGGCTGAAATTTGGATTTGAACTTTTTTTTTAGTTATCTTTGGAATCCAACTAATTTGTTGAACAAGCAATTAATTATATTATTTCTAAGTCAACACAACAATTTTAAGTTAATTTGATGTACCTAATATATTTTTGGCGCCTTTGTATCATTGTTTTAAATATTTATAAATATTAATAATGTAACTGAGATAACGTTCCTTCTTAATTTATACAACGACTGTCGACTGAATTTAAACCTATATTCATTGATTAAATATATTCTATATTCTATAGTATAATAATTAATCAATAATCAATGCTACTCGTATAGTATTTAGTTAAAACTAATAAATTCATTAATGATAATAATTTTCATAGGAGTAGTAAGTTGTTATTAAATAAATAAATAAATAAATAAATAAATATAAACATTATTAGTAATTTTCTAAACTTCTCACGATAAATATATTTAAGTTTCAAATTTACAAACACAATGTGTATTTATTTAACCATATTTATATAGTTCTGAAATGGTTGCCCCACTTAGAATCGAGCTTATACAGATCTCTTGGTCTGCTCCGAATGTGGCCTAGCTGGCTGTAGTTATTACTTATTAAGTGATTCCGTAAGTGGTAATTTGGTTATACAGACATATTGATGTGATGTAAAACGAAGTATGAAGCTTTAAAATTAAAAATTAAAACGTCTACATTATTCAGATGACAACCGGAAAAGTTAGTCGAAAAGGATTGACAGGAAATTTATGATTTTTTTGATTTATACAGTGAATAATATTATAATTTATGTCATTTTCAAGATGATTACAAATCACTTACTTGTAGATATGATAAATAATATATTTTATTGATTATATCCGTGAAATCCTGAAATCCCAAGAGATTTTTGCGTTTGTCTTTGTTATGTGCACGCGTTTTATCATAGTTTTACGAGTAGATATAGTAATTTTTTTCAGTATATATAATATTACAATATTTTTTTATGTTACATACATATACGAGTAATAATTTAAAATTTATTATTTTTGAAAATGAGTAATTTTATGTTGTGATTTAATTATTATTTTGTAATATTCTATAAAATATAATCTTTAGGTTATAGTAGGTATACGTAAATTATTTACAACGTTAAATCAACTATCCACTATCCAGTGTAATTATATATAATAATAGGTAATATTATTATTTACATTACATTGTTCATCGTATAATGATCAATGTTACACTAAAATAATACATATTATAAATTTGACATTGGATATAGGTTATGATAACTAATTTAAATTATAGATACCTACTGTTATAACTTTTAACCAAATTTGTATGTTTACAGAGAGCCTTCCATCGTTATCAGCTATAAATAATGATTTGATTGAAAAATTAAGAAGCAGACGGCTGTTCCAGAATAAAGAATACAAAGATGAAAACATATTCTGTTTCACTTCCGGTTGTATAAAAACTGGTAAGCATAATTTATTTGATAGGTATACCTATACACTACCTATACGTATATATATATACGGGAAATATAAGGGAATTTATATACGTATACGACTCGATTATGAATTACTTTATACATTTATTACAATTTACAATGTTTATTTTGTTTAATTGATTAATATAATTTTTTTTTGTATTTATCAATACATCGTCTCTGTATATAACATGATTTATATGAAAGTATAAATATTAATATTTACTATATAGTATGATACGGAAACTGTTTCACATTATTTTAGCGGCTTCCGTAATCAACAATATGGATTTATCAGTAGACCCTTGTGATGATTTCTATCAGTTCGCATGTGGTAATTTTATAAAATACACTATTATCGATGACGATAAACCGTCGCATACGACATTTAGCATTGCAAGCGATACACTTTTGAACAAGCTGCGAATGATCATCACCGAACCCATTCAGTCAAATGAATTAAAACCTATAAAAATGGCGAAATTACTATTTAAATCGTGTATGGACAAAGGTGTAATGATCGAATATTGATAATACTTAATATTATATAGCCATCTAAGTCGTTTAACGACTACTCATATATATATTGTTGTTTAATCACCATATAAACTTAATGTTAACAGAAAAAATCGAAAAGGATGGCTTGGCACCGATGAAGAAATTATTGAAAAGCCTCGGTGGATGGCCCGTGTTGGAAGCCGATAAATGGGACGATGCGGAGTTCACGTGGAAGGACAGCGTGTACAAGATTAAAGCAGTAACAGGCCACAGCGCTGACTATTTCATCCGATTCTCCATTATCACCGATTTAAAAAATTCTACGCTGAGAGCAATTGAAGTGAGCTGATCCACATAATAAAATAATATTATTCAACATAAAAAAACGATATTTTTATTATTGTTTTCATTTTAACTGGTAAAAAGTCAAAGGGGCTAAGAAAAATTTGAGGATTAAGTGACACACAGTGTATATATTACGGAACAACAGATAGTTATAAAGAATTCGATTATACAAACACTATAATTAGTGTTCTTAATTACCCTTAGTAATATTATACTAAATTTCATTTTTATTTTTCGGTACAAACGAAATTTAAAAACAAAAATGTTATTTATTTAAATGGGTGAACCCACTGAACCCAGTTACAATATTATTATAGACATTTGTCTATGATTTACATAATATTTTGTTATTATATTACCTATAGATTAATCTTAAATATAATACAACAGTACACATAATAATATGATTGATACATTTACAGGTTTAAGTATATAAATACGATATTGTGGGGATTATGATTGAAATAATTCACTAAAAGAAAAACATTAAAAATAAACAAAAAATAAAAATATATAACAATGAAAAATTAATTTAATGTGATATTGACATAGTAATAAATAATATAGTACATAATATTTATACAGCTTAACGATTATTTGGGTAATAATTAAAATCATTTAGTGAAACAAAGTAAAACAGATTATCGATCACTATTTAAAACATTTACAAGTTGCATTAATCTATTTTTAAGGACATTTTGACCATATTTTTAACGTTGGAGTGGTACATAAAAAGTAGTGATAAAGCCTCTCTTGGCCCCTATATTAGTTATCACTTATCAGTGACACTAATGAAAATTCTATTTGCCAAACTTTAAACAGAAGTTTAACACATTCTATAATATTGATATGAAATACAGTTGTTAGTTGTTACGAATAAAATCTGTCAAACCAAATGTTTGATTTTTTTAATTCACTTTTTGTGGCGCGACTGAACAATTTAATGAGGAAATATAAATATATTATATACTAATCATTACACATTAGTGTTATTATAGTTTTGTAGTTTAACTTATTTTAACTACACATTTCGCCTAATTAAAATGTTGTTTCTACGTTCACGAAAAGTAGTAAAACTTTTGCTTAGCCCCTTTTGCCTTTTATCAGTCGAACTGCATGTAATGATATAACGACATTGTTTGTAACCAACCGAAATTTCAGCTGGATCAAGCGTCCTTAGGACTTATGGGTACCGACGACAAAACCGTGTTTGGGTACTTAAAGTACATGGTGGACGTCGCGGTGCTGTTCGGCGCTGATCGGCGAAGGGCTATGAAGGAGCTAAAAGAGTCGTTAAACTTCGAGATAAAATTGGCGAAAATATTGCTACTAGCAGAAGAGCGCCGGGACATCGCCAAGCTGTACCATCCGATGAAAATCGCTGATCTACAAAAAAATTTTCCGAGCATACCGTGGAAAGAGTACCTGGACAAATTGTTGGACCCGTTGACCATACGACACGACGACATTATAATTGTAAGCTCACCCAAGTATTTATCGAATCTTGAAGTCCTACTCTGCAATACGCCCAAAAGGTAAATATTATACAAATAAATATAATGAATATAAATTATAAATATTGTACGACTTCAGGTAGTTTATTCGTGTTATATATTGTTTTTATTGCCGAACAGTATAGTTAAGAGGACTTAAATATTATTATTTTCAAATTTTCAGTGTAAAAACACTTGAATAAAAGCGATTACTTATTTTATTACATATTTACATTGGTTAAAAGGAAAGACTCCAGCCCAAGCGTGGACATCCCCATGATGTTCTCGTTTAACAATAACAATAATAATACTAATAATAATAATAAAAAAACGGGTAAGTGGGTATCGCTCTGCTATATATTAGGGAGTGGGGTGGACCTCGGACTATGATAGGTTAAATTTGAATGCAATGATAGGTATCATTGTATACGAAAAACGATTCTGAACGAAGATGATTTGTCAGTTTAGGATACATTATATTTAAATATTGTCATATTATATTCTATTTTGAAACAAATAGTATAGTTTTTATATGTTACTATGGTTACTTTATAGTATTTGTTTATTAATAAAAAAAGTATTTGGCAACATACGCATAATGAGAGTATGAAATTTAATTTAAATTTTGACATATTTCGTATAAATTCAAACTTTAAGCACTTATAAAAAAAAATTGTGACTAATGATTTCGGATTTTTTTTTTTATCACTTTAAGAACAACTTATAAGAAACCTTGTATTAAATTTTCAAGATTTTCTGGTCACTCAAAAAATGTTTATCGGCATTTAAAGAAAAAAAACTTAGAAAAGTCAAAAATTTCAATTGTCTATAAGTAGCTTAAAAATGGTCAAAATATTTTGAAAATTTAACTGTAAAGAGATAACCATAATATAAACATTTGGTGAAAATTTCAAGTATTTACAATGATTAGTTTTTGAGTTACAGCAAAATCAAAAAATCGATTTTGTCGAAAAGTGGTTTTTCGTAAAATTGCCATTTTTCTGTCATTTTTTTTTTGTTTTTCTCGATTTTTTTGAAAACTATTAGAAAATTTTAATTTTGACCCCCCCAAAGTACCAACTAGATTCAATTTCCTATTCAAAGAAGGGCTGAAGTCAAAAATCGGAGCATTATTACTGCTCCAAATGTTGTCGTCAGACACAAAAAAAAAAAAAAACACACATCATTGTAAAAGCAATACATTCATCACTTCGTTCAGAATCTAAAATTATATAATATTATTTATATAAAAATCAGATTTACAAATTGGCTATTTTGAATATTTTTAAATTTTTTATTTTCTGTATTAAAAAATAAAAAAAATGTATACTAAAAATCTAGCGCAAGTGCCTATGACTTATATTTAAAAGAAATTTTATAAAAATATTAATTAGAACAAAAGTTATTTCATTATTTCATTTGTCAGATCTTCGTGAGACACTGTATATTATATTATGTATATAATTTATTTAATATAATATCTATGTAAACTTTTGTAAATAATTTATGCTATCAATTGCCAAAAAAAAAAAAAAACTATATGTAATCAATAAGTTAGACGACTGTAAAGAAAACTTTATAATAAAAAGAGGAAAAATACAATTATTTAAGTGGTTACTCAATTTTTTGGCTAAGGTGGCAAGGTGATCGTCTTTATAAAAATCAATATTTTTAACTATAAAATTTAAAATAAATACTCTCTAAATATTATTTATTATAAAACGAATGCTTAGTTTTTTCAAAATATTATCCTCATTTTATTTCTGTATAAAGCAGTACCTATAATAGCTGATGATTTGTGCCAATATGTTTTAAATCAACAATCTGTAAATAATTATCGTAATAAATTATACTTATTGACTAATAAGTTAACATTTTTTCTAAATACTATTAAAATTGTCTGTATACATTTGATAAAAATGTCTTAAAAGGTACAGTATTTAGTATAATTTTTTTGAAAGGGTTCAAGCAAATTACGTAATTTGGAGATTTACTGCGGAGTCCGTCAGTTATCTGACTGAAGATTTGAGAAAAAGACAGTTGGAGTTCATCACCGAGCTAACCGGTAAGACCGAGAGAGAACCCAGATGGAAGGAATGCGTTGGTATTAGTTCTGAAAGATTTTCATTGGCCATTGGGTCGTTGTACGTCAGACGGTTTTTCGACGAAAACGTTAAAAAGAACGCTTTAGAAATGGTGAACGGCATTAGGGAGGAAATGTACAAAATATTATCAACAAATGATTGGATGGATGATGAAACACGGTAAAGTTCGACGTTCGGTTTATATATTATATCTATACTCAACGCTTTTGACGATAAAAGTAACTATGTAAATCTTATTGTTTTTGTTTTATATATTACAGGAAAAATGCGTTAGACAAAGCAAATTCGATGACCAGTCACATTGCATACCCAGATGAATTATTGGACGACTGCAAATTGAATGCATTTTATGAAAATGTAATTCATTAAATTATACTTAACTAGAGCGAATATGAATATTCGTATTCAATACACGATTAAAACATTTTAAAAATTATTTCTGTTATGAATATTATGAGTATAATCGGTTAATAATGATGTATTGATGATTTGTTCTTAGCTTGAAATCAACGAAAAAGATTTTTATACGTCAATATTAAATTTGACTAAATTTGTCACTGACTACAACTTTTCGAGATTGAGACAACCTGTTAATAAATCGGATTGGATTACTCACAGTAAAACGGCGATTATAAATGCGTTTTATAGTTATGACGAAAATAGTATCCGTAAGTAATAGGTATTACAATAATATATTATACAATATACACGTATATATCATTAGTATATCTACTTAAGGGGTCTCGCTACTGCCGTCAATTTGAGCTCAAAAGACGTAAAGTTTTGACAAAAATAAAGTTAGTTTAAGATGTTAGATTTTGATTCTGAAAAAAATTCTGAATTTGGTAGAAAATTGTCTACAGATCGTACGGAATACATTGTAAAAATTAAATCTTATATTCTAATGAAGTGGTTATAAAAATTTGAAAATATGAATTTTTTCAAATCATAATATTAAATTTAAAATTTAAATTAAAACCGGAATCTTTCGAACGATCTGTAGACATTTTTTTGCTGAATTTAAATATTTTTTCAGAATTAAGATCACACAACGTTAACTAACTTTCAAATCAATAAGTACGTAAGTTGTCGTAAAATTCGTATAGTAAATTTTTATTGTTATCGAGTTATTGACATGTGCATGCGCGTACTCCAGCCGGTACCCGCATCGCATTCACTTACACTAATAATCATTTACATCTAACACATAGATATCGGGCGGCTAAGACGAGGTTATGAATTGCTTAAATGTTGTCCCTTAAATAATAACCGTAGCGAGGACTCTTAAGAGGACGCCATACCCGCATGTGTTGTCTCTGTCTTACAAGTACGTAACATAGCAAATTTAAGCTAAGCAGATCACGTTTAGCTCCGTCAATTTAAAAATTAGAGTGAATCGACCTTTATGAAACTTGATGGTAAGATAATTATCTGTGTTTGTATGTTGGCTTTTTACAATTATTAAATTTTTAAGTGAGTTATGAGCATTTTTAATTTACGCTATGTTATATACGCATAACCAGTGCCGGATTTAAGTCTCAGGAGGCCTGGGTGCGACTACCTATTTGAGGCCCCTTATAAAAAATTTTTTTGACATAGCACTTAACCATTTATTAAATACATATTGAAATATTAAATAACCTAAAATCATGAAATATTAGTACCTACCTTAATTGTTAAGTAAATTATGAAATACACATTACACATTTTTTTATATCACTATAAGAAAAACTTATAAGAAACCTTGTATTAAATTTTCAAGATTTTCTGGCCACCCAAAAAATTTTTATCGGCATTTGAAGAAAAAAAACTTAGAAAAGTCGAAAATTTCAATTGTCTATAAGTAGCTTAAAAATGGTCAAAATATTTTGAATATTTAACTGTAAAGAGATAACCATAATATAAACATTTGGTGAAAATTTCAAGTATTTACAATGATTCGTTTTTGAGTTACAGCAAAATCAAAAAATCGATTTTGTCGAAAAGTGGTTTTTCGTAAAATTGCCGTTTTTCTGTTATATTTTTTTTTGTTTTTCTCGATTTTTTTTTAAAACTATTTGAAAATGTTTACTTTTGACTCCCCAAAGTACCAACTAAATGAATTTTCCTATTCAAAGAGGGGCTGAAGTCAAAAATAGGAGCATTATTACTGCCCCAAATGTTGTCGTCAGACACACAAAAAAAAAAAAAAAACACACATCATTGTAAAAGCAATACATTCATTACTCCGTTCAGAATCTAAAAATTGCTCATTATACCTACAAATTGAAAAAATTATAATTGTATAAAATTGAAAATTGTTTAATTACCTGAATTGATGAATACAAAATTATTCATTAATCCTTTATATTTTTTTAATTCATTATTTTGTATATTTTTTCTACGTCTCTTGGATGCTCCACTTTCAAATTGTCTGTTAGACATTTTTTTTTTAAAAAGTCAATAAAAGATAGGTAGTGTACATAGGTAATTTACGTTTTTAGTCGATAAATGAAAAAAAATAATATAATAGCGTACGTAAAAAATAAGTAACAATATAAAGTATAAAATAATTTGATCGAAATCCAATAACACTGCACCAAGAGTCAAGACGTATCCGTAATTCGTAAATTATATCATTCACTATATAAATAAATTTATAAAATATAACAACGGTTACTATAGTTCGTCCAGCTAGACACAGCAGTATAAATGCATTATCGTCCAGACGAAAAAATAAAATGATAGGATATTACAAAAACAATATACGACGTATAGTGTATACTATAAGTAATGTGTTTAAAAATAGATCTGTATAACGGACAATAACAATGATAAATAGAATTATCTGAAATTACAACAGTCCTTAATAAATAAAAAATATAGGACTTCGATCTGAGGCCCCTAATATAACCTCAGTCTTGAGGCCCCGGTGCAATGCACCCCCTGCACCCCCGCTAAATCCGGCACTGCGCATAACTCGTTAAAAAATTGAACTATCGTAAAAAACCAACATATAAACACAGATAATTTTCTTACCATCAAGTTTCGTAATAGGTCGATTCACTCTAATTTTTAAATTGACGGAGCTAAACGTGATCTGCTTAGCGTAAATTTGCTATGTTACGTACTTGTAAGACAGAGACAACACATGCGGGTATGGCGTCCTCTTAAGAGGATGATATACCCGCATATGTTGTCTCTGTCTTATACACGCGTAACATAGTTAAAAACTGTTTTGCGCGGGACAACTATACTCCCTCGACATTTTAATCAAAACAACCAAAATTATAAATCCCACTGGGAAGAACTTTACCTGTGTCGTAGCGTTTTAATTTTTTTGATAACATGAATGGAATTAAAGTTATCGGTTTGAGAAATTTAGGTTTTTTTCATTTAATTATTAAAAATTATTGGTTACCACTATCAAAAAAATTAAAACGCTACAACACAGGTAAAGTTCTTCTCAATGCGATTTAAAATTTTGGTAATTTTGATATAAATATCGAGGGAGTAAAGTTGTCCCGCGCAAAACAGTTTTTAACTATGTTACGAGTGTATAAGACAGAGACAACACATGTGAGTATAGCGTCCTCTTAATATTATTCAATGTCAAATCTCGTGTTGTCTTTTAATTAGTGAAAAATAAAATTCAACTTAAAACGGTTATCCAGTTGAAATGTTTGGTGGTACCTTTTAGCACGAAATCACTGCATGGGCGTTCTCACGGGGGGGGATATGGGGGATAGATCCCCCCCAAGGATCTTTGTTTTCTTACATTTTAGTAATATACGTTTTGTCTACTTTTTATATTATATAGGTACTATTAAATTCAAGTAAATTTTCAGAACCCCCCCCATAGAAAAATCCTGAGAACGCCCCTGAATCACTGTATACCTAATATACATAGAAGCTTACATTTTTATATTCGTATACGGTATACCGTATAAATATATAATCCATATTGAGTATTGACCATATTAGTGTTTACAGTTAATAAACAATATGCTATAAAATAACTACAATACAATATACAAATATTAATTAAAGACTACGTAATTTTCAACTTCTTTTACTACCTAACTATTTTAATTTTTGTTACGAGTACTTAGAATGGAAAATTACTGTATTTAAAGTCAAGTATATTTAAAAAATAAAAATTCTTTTTCTACTTTAAATTATTGAAGTCACGATCCGGGCTAACATAATAATATATTATTATAGTTAACAATTGACGGTCAATAAATATAACTATAAAATATCTGGCCTTGGCGAAGATCGGGTAACTTCTGCTAGTTATTAATACATAAAAACATTAAAAGTTAATGAAAATCATATATCTTAACGACGAAGACCTTCCCACACAATAAACAAAAGATAAATTATACAAAAATATAATTGAAAATCTCGTCACAAACAATCATTATCTAGACACCTATAGGTAATTTATCTCAAATAACCATTTTAATAAAAATAAATAGATACCTACTTCATACATAGACGATTAGAAAAGACAAAAAAATAAATATTTCTGTTTATAGTTACACTGTCTACTTCAATAATTTTAAAATGGGTTTTCGCCTAATACATAAATTTTAATTGCAAATTGCCATGATTATACATAACATAAGTATACATAAATATAATGATTATTACTATACCGTAATTATTAGTACCTACTACCTAATTACTGTGATATACCTATATAAACGACTTAAATTATTTTCAGAGTTACCCGCTGGTATCTTACAAGGCGCGTTTTTCTCCAGCGATCGTCCTTGGTATATGAATTACGGTGCCATTGGATTCGTGATTGGTCACGAAATCACCCACGGTTTTGATGACCAAGGCAGAAAGTACGACAAGTGGGGTAATCTGCAGGACTGGTGGGCGGAGGAGACGAAAAAACGCTTCTTGGAGAAGGTCACGTGCATCATCAGACAGTATGGAAATTACACGTCTCAAGAAGTCGGTCTTAAGGTGTGTGAGTGTTAAAATAATAGTTTCTCGAGACGACGTTTTTACGTATTTCGAGGTTAAATATTTCATTCGTAAAAAATTTTTAATACTTTTCGTCGTGGGTTTCTATTGGGTTAGGTATAGGCCTTTGAAATTCGAATGACTGCGTTGGCTTAAAAATGCGTCCCGTGTATACACTATACCTATATAGGCATTTTTGCAGCTGAATTCGAATCTTTTTTCCTGAATTAAAATCGACAACGTAAGCTTACCATTAAATGTCGTCAAAACTTTATTAGGTCTTTTGAACTATATACAATTGACGAAAGTACCGCGCGCCGGCCGCTTATTAAGCCGTCCCACTCGCGGACCTTAACCGCAATCGGCCTGGACCTTTATGAACAGGTAAAATACGATTGAGAACGTTATTTTTGGTAACACGATTGAGAACGCTCGATATTTTTTTTTTCCAACGTTGCCAAAGTCATTTGATGAAGCATTTACTCAGCTTAAGGACAATCAAAATGAAAACAGTTTTATGTTTAACTACAATACAAAATGCTCATAATTTACTTATAATAATTAAAATATTTTATAAAATATTCATATACACGTATTTATTAGAATATAAATTTTAGTTTTGAATATAATGAGACAATTATTATTATTTAAAATCTTACAAAATCGCATATGGGGTTATTTTTTCGGGGGTTATTTTTTAGGCAAATCTAATAAATGATGTGGCAACGTTGCACGTAAATTCGTTCTCAATCGTATTATTTTTTGGGTTTTTTTAGGATCAGTGGTAAGTTCTTTGTTATTTTTAAGTGTTCTCAATCGTTCGGCTAAAAAGGTATAACATTCTCAATCGTTCGATAGCCTTATGAACCTATACATACCTAACCTTTACGACCCAGAAAACGACCTAACGATTTGTTTTCCGCAGTTGAACGGCGTCAACACGCAGGGCGAGAACATCGCGGACAACGGGGGCCTGAAGCAGGCGTACAACGCGTACAAAGTGTGGAGCAAACGGCACGGCGTCGAACCGCGGCTGCCCGGGCTCCGAGATTATACGCCCGAGCAGATGTTCTGGGTGAGCGCCGCCAACGTGTGGTGTTCCAAGTATCGGCCGGAAGCACTCAAGATCGAAATCACCTCCAACTCCCACTCGCCCGACCGTTTCCGGGTCATTGGCCCGTTCTCCAACCTTCCAGACTTCAGTAACGACTTCCGGTGTCCGCTGGGCTCCAATATGAACCCGGTCAAGAAGTGTCAGGTGTGGTGAGACCACCGTCCACCCGCTGACCGTATTGATATTTTATTATTATTATTAATACTTATAAGTTATATTATTATTGTTATTATTAAAAGTGATACCTATTTGTGCGAAATTAAAATAGCATTTTAATATAATATATATATATGTGTGTGTGTTGTGTGTACCTATTAAAAAAATATCGTCACGCGCGTGCCTTATATAATATTATTATTAGTGCAATAATTATAATATCATAATCTATAGACCTAAAATATTATTATATTCCTATACGAATATACGATAAAACCTCTCATCTCATCTCGTCTCACCATGTTTCACCCACAAAATATTCCCGTCGAGGACTTATTGACTCTTCCCTCTCTCACGAATCACCCTCCCCAAACTCTTGTCCATTGTAGACCACTCGCGAGTTTTACCTGTGATTATTAATTAATTTACAATTTATCATTTCTATTCTATTTTATCGTCTATAGTTTTATTATATTTATCTATATTGTTATTATTATTGTTTTATAAACCGTACAACATGGCGAGTAATAGTACATAATAATTATAGTTTACAATATGAATATTATTATGAAATAAATGGAATTTGTATAAATATATGATTTTTCAATGTAGTGAAAAAAATAATGATTATAACAAAAAAATTACAAAATAAAATATTTTATTTCTGTAATAATTGGTTACTTTTTATAAAATTATAATTTATTTATACTTAAATATTAACAAAAACATTGTACATAAGCTGTGTATGATTTGGTAAACTTGAAATTATTACTTACAATACAAATATTTTAAACACATTTGAGTAAATGTCTACTGTACATACCTAACTAGTAATATAATACTTCAATTATGCTCTATTTAGTTTTTCTATAAGACTATATAACCACCAGCCGCAGTTAGACTTGTTTCTCTGGATGTGTATTACGTTGCCTAAAACAAGTATAATACCTATTTATAACGTACGAGTATCCACTAACTTGCACACTGACAGATCACATGATGAACATTTTAATTTTCAACTTGCCTGATTCAAATTTTAATTCGTCGTTTAGTATCTATCGCCGCAGAATAGGTACTAGTAGCAGAGAGCTTCAAGGGTGCTCGCAGAAATATTAACCGGGGGGCAGTTAAAGTATAAATACTTAAGCTATGCAAGTAGTAGGTAATAAAACAATTAATATTCAATATGAACTAAAAAAGTGTGGGGGGATACTACCCACGGTCACCCTTGGAGATATTTACATCAACGCGTATTTTAGAAATTTTTAAAGACCCTAGTACAATATATTTCATGCCCCATACTATTCTCATAAAAATTAAAAAAACAACTCTTAAAAAAGTCCCATAGTAATATATTACATACTTACATAAAATATTAAATTATGAATAAAATATACAATTTAATTGATCATCAATTTATAGAAACAAATATTTCTTTATTTTTCATGTAGAAAAACAATTTTATAATATCATTTAAATTTCACTGTAATTTATAGGGTAGGTATCTATAAATGTTACTATGTTAGAACAGTTGGTATTAAATCCTTTTAGGCCTCTAATGAGAGGAATATTTTTAATGTATGAAAATAATAATATATAAGATTATGATAATGTAATAAACTTATTTTTCATCATAAGAAAGTAAAGGTCCCATTTAGCAACAAAATTAATAAAAAAAAAATACGTTTTATTTTAAATGATATAAATATAAAGTTAAAACTAGCCACATTAAGTCCATCTATAGTTAATGTTCATAAATTGTATAATAATATTATACAATTATAATGTTTAGCTACACATTCCATAAAATTAATGACATCATACCACATTTGGACAGACTCCACATTGTCCACGAAGAGAATGATACTAATAACAACTAAAACTTTTTAACACAATAAAAATGCATTTTAAAGTGAATAAGCGTATATATTTTAATAATTTTATTTTAAGGGAAGGGAGTCATTAAATTATAAAAATAAAACCATGATAAACATATTATATACTGATGCGAAAACAAGTGAATAGTATTCATATTTCCGGTACAATAACTTAAAAATAATAGTTTTATATAATATATATAATAATATTTATGTAAAAGTTACAAAAACAAAATAATGTAATGCGCGCTCAAACCATAGCATGTTTAAATTCGATACTTTAAATCAAATAAAAATCACACTACAAACAAATTATAGCTTGTTATACAATAATGATAAAAATAAATAAATACATAATTAAGACTACTCAACCCAGATTGACAATAATATTGAATCATAATATAACCATTTAATGAACTATGTTTAATGTATCCAATATTTTTAGTAATTACAAAATACATTAAAATATTAGTACATAACCAAATTACTGGGTAATAAAATAAGTACAAAAAAAATAAATAAATAAATAAATAAAATATATATGAGAATTCAACTAGTTTACAACGACCAAATTTTAAATTGAAACAACAGAAAATATTTTCGAATATTAGTACAACATAATATTTTTGAATTTCGAAAAAAGGGTTGAATTATCTAACAAATAGCTTAAAGATATAACAAAGTACAATTATCTTACAGAATTAAAAATAAACTAAATGTAATTCTTACTCACTAATTTTTTTTTAACAGTATCGTACATAATTATTATCATCATACACATAATATAATATTCACATCTAGTGCCACTACCCACAAAGACAAAATACAATCAATATGAAACAGCAGTATAAGAATTAAAGGACAATCAAAACTTTGGTAAATTGCTTAAAGCTATTGATTATTTATAGATGCGTAAAATTAGTAAAATAGTTATAATTCAAAGAAAAATAATAATTATAATGTTTGACAATAATAAGTTGTATATGGGGATAAAAACCAAAAAAAATTTTAAAAGAGAACTATAATGTTCTTGATAATATTTAAGGATAAAATAAATTAAATACACCTTAATGCAATAATGATATAAGTTACGTTACATTGAAATTAATAATGAAACACTTAAGTACTGATATAAGTCCGCTAATGACGATCAATAAATAGAATATCATTAAAGTACACTTGTGCGCAACTAGGTGGTTATATCGAGAAAAAAAATTAGTTTAATATTTAGTTAACTATAAATTTCAAGCAACAATCAATTGTTGTTTAATTAGTTGGTTAGATTCACAAGTGAGAACAGCTTAGTAAAGGTACTATCAAATTACAATAATATTATACTTATATAATAATTATTTAAGTGGAATTATACAAAGAATCATAAGATTTCTATTTTTTTCACTTAACACTTAAGTACTAAGCCCTTAAAAATTCTAAATTACATTAATTCGATATTCTTAAATGTGCTTTAGGAAAATGTTGTTTTTATAAAAAATATTAAAAACAGCAAATAATCCATTGCAATCATTATGAATATTTGGACGAAATTCTGATACATTTTGTTTCAAATTTATACTCCGTCGATTTTAACGACAGAATAATAAATTATCTTAAACTAACAAATAGATAAATCAACAAAACGATAACTAAAAAATCTACCTATACACAAATATTTTTAAAATTAAAAATGTTATTTTCAACATTAAAAATCATTTTCACTTATCATTAGGTAAAGGAAATTCTAACAGCAATTATGGCTCAGAGTTTGCATTAACTAAAATTCAATAATATTATATTATAACCATATACATTAGAATGTATAAAAATTGTAACTTAATGAGAGTACATTATACGCTGGTGCATAATGAACATAAAAATATAAATTTGAATAAAACTAGACACCATAATTGCCTATTATGTTTGTGTATGCACAAACATATATATACATACACATACAATAAATACATATACTTAGTTACAACTAATGTATATAATATTTACTAAATCTAAACAGGAAGTGGCGGTGGGCCTAAGAGAGAGTTTGGTGTAGGTGAAAGTAGTTCTTGGCGGTCACGATCACGTTCTCGGCCTGGGCGGAATGCTTCCAACAAAGCTTCAACTCTATCTTCGCTTGGGCTCCATCGCTGACACCCAGCATTGTTTTGAAGCCATACAACTAAAGTGCTTGTGGGAGAACGAATATTTACATCTGTCCTAAAAAACCAAAAAAAATTTATGAAATAAATAATTTCTAATGATTCTTGTGTAATGAAAAATGTTAAATATATACTTTGGTACGCTGTACTGGAAACCATGTCTGTAATAATGTTCATATGCTGGTATAACCACTTGACGTCGCTTGAATTGACTAGAATCTAATTTTTGAACGAATGTTGTTTCACCATCAGCCAAAAATATGATGAAAGACAAAGGTTCGCTTGATTCAGATAACAATCGATCAATATGATTTAAAGCCGCTTCAATTAGATCATCACAGTGTATTGGAGGATTTACTACAAATGAACCACTTACAGCATTTAAATCCAAAATTGATCTGAATAAAAAAAGTTATTAATTATTATTATAAATTATTTTTTTATCATCTACTGGAATAGAATATTCTTTTGCTAAATATCCAAAAATTATAGTAAAAATAATTTGTATAAAATAAAAATCCATAAGCTATTTTAAAAAATATAACTACTACTAAGAGAAGCACACAAACCCTCGGGATCCAAAATAAGCGTCGGTGTCTGGAAACGCTGAGCAATACTGCCGGAAATAGCAATTCAGGGGTGACGCAAAACACTCAAATGTCACACCAAAATTTCTGTGCAGAGACTCTAGAATAGGCACTGGTACCGATACTTGAGTATCAGGACTATTGGAGCAGAAAACACTGTACCTTTTCAACAAACACCAAACTCTAGCCATGAAGTTTTCCATTTTTTTGTCTTCATAGCAACTGTAGCGATACAGTTGTTCCTGTAAGTTATCAAACATTTTTAATATTTGATTACTAAAGTAGTTTTGTTGTAAATAATCATAGTCATTAAATAACTCACCAACTTTTGGAGGTACACAGTATTGATGAGTAATCTTTCTCCATTGAACCGGACATAAGTCTGTTCTTTGTCAGCCATGTATTCAACAGGAGGAAGACGCGGAGCAGGTGTGACAAATTGTACTGGATAACACCAGACCTTATGTAGAGTTAATACTGCAGGAGCTGGTGCTATTTCTAAACACATTTAATAATAATAATAATATTTTATTAGAAAGTTGTTATTTCCCACTAATGAATATTAGATAAATAATGAATTTAATTGACTAATTTATGTTTAGTTAATAATACATAATGCTTAAGAAGTTCACAAATATTTTATACATGACTAAAATTAAAAAAAAAAATAGTATAAACTAACCTGTAATTCCTTGAGCAATCAAAAGCTCACTATTTTTTTCTTTGACCTTGCGAGCATATTCTACGGATAAATGGTACACCTTTGAGCAGATGCCTTCCACAGAATCTTTGACAGTTTGAGCTATATGCGGTTGACATTGCATCTGTAAAATATATTAAACGTTTACTTATTTTGTTTTTTAAGCATTTACATGTAAACATGTGATCATTACTTTAAGATGGTTTAATCGCTCTTGGAAATCAACATATGTAGCACCTACTGTCTTCCTCAACCATTGCAATGTGTCTTCAGTGTTCCATTTTACAACTTTTCTACTTTCTTGTAGTGTGTTTCTATATAACCCACAAATTAATTAATTTATAGCAAATAAATAGTAGTCAAATTTAGCTATACATTTATTAGTTTAAACAACTTTTTATCTAAATATTGATTGAAAATAAAAAATATTAAAAGCATTCAAAAATATGCTTTTTATTATAAAAATACAGTGGGAAAAATATAAAATATTCCTGATTCCTAATGCTATTCAAGTCGTCCAGAACATTAAGTATAGTAACTGGCATAATATTTTCCTAAAGAAAATTTTAGTTCAGCAACTGTTAACTATTTTAATTTTTATGAAAAACTTTTTAACATTTAAAAAATGAAAAATGTGGCTGTAAAAATAATTTTCCTTTTTCATGAATACTCTAGTTGCTATTCTACTTGCCAAACTTTTCTGACCTTAAATAAAGTAATTTTAAAATATTTGTAATAATGTAGAATCCTTTTTGGATAGATTAATATAAAAATTTAGGAATTAATGAATGTTTTAATGGGCAAAACAAATAGTATTTTACATAAAGTTTAATTTTATAGAAAAAACTTATTACTAAAATTATAGTCAGAGGCGGATTTCCCATTAAGCATTGTAGGCAGCTGCCTAGGGCGGCAAATTTTGTAGTGTTTTATTAAAAAACATCAAACGATCAAACTATAGTACATCGTATATGATATTCAGTATACCAATCTATTTTGGTTCATTATAATTTATAGTCATTACCTATAAATATTATAGTAAACAATTATATAGAAAACAGTTTTTGATAATACTATATATTTTAACACGTTGGTATAGTCCGCCCAGAGCCCGCATGGGTCATAATAATATATAAAGCAACAATGGTTTTATTATTCTTATCGGGGATCGACGTCGCGCGTCATCGTAATTTCGATAAAAATAAATACTCACACAGTCACACTGCCACACTATATTACTAATTCGACATACGATTATTAAATTATTTTTTTTCTATTTTGTATGCATTTTAAATTTAAATTTGTATTATAAAAATAAAGTTTTTTTATTATAAAAAATATTGTAAATTGTAGCGTTTTACTTAATGCTCCTAACAATGGTTAAAGTTTTATTTTATTATTGATGAATGATGGTTTATAATTAATAAAAATTATCATTGAAGGTTTTTATTCAAATTCAGTGAACAACCATTGACATTTTTTTCAAAGTAGGCTAAATAACTTCAGGCAAAAAAAATAGTCTAAAAATTAAAATGGATGTCCACTACTATTGTCTATAATATATTAAATATTTAGAGTAGGTATTTTGGAGGGGTACTGTAACTTTTTCACCTATTATAGGAGCGGCAAATTTTTGGTGCCTATAGCCGTAAAAAAGATAAATCCGCCTCTGATTATAGTCTAAGCTCTACAGTCATAGAATGAGCTAAGTGAAAATACATAGTGGCAGAGATGCAAGAGCAACAATTGTTAATTGAGTTAAGGAGTTGTGGTAGTTATTCATGGATTAAGGATTAAGTAACTAAAAGTGATAGACTTCAATTGATTAAATGTAAATTGATCTATTGTACCATTGAACATAATAATCATACGTATCATTATGAATACACGCACAATGTATATTTGGAAAAATAGAAAGTAACCTTGCTTCTATGCGTGAAAAATATTCATCCCTAGTGAACAATTGAACAATAGTTTAAATATTGATTACCAATATTTTTGGTTTACTTAGATCAATACAATATTGACAATCAAAACTTCATTATGCTAAACATTCATTTTTCATATTGAATAATGTTAAAAATATTAAATTAAATAATATACCTAGACTCAATAAGATTTTTGGCTGCTTCAGCATATATGGACAGTTGTTTCCGAGCATCTGCAGTATACTTAGGCTTTGCCAATCTCAATGGTATATCATTCATTATTTCATTATACATTCTTAAAGATACTTCTGGATAGCACTGAGAGGGCAACAATGGATCAGTACCAGTATCAACCACTTTTCTCTCAATAAGCCAACGATTGAAAGATTCTTTTGGAGCATTGATGTCTAGTTATAAAAAAATATTTATGAATGCAACATAATTTTAAATCTCAAGATTAAACCACAATACTTACTTTCTCGGGACTGACAAAGTTCCTGGTAACATTGCCTTAATTTTGCTACTAAATGTCCACGATAAAATTCAATATCTGGATGTGGCTGAGACATCATGGATGGCGATCTTTCAAATATAACTACATTTGTAGGTATTTCAAGTTCCCATGGACCACTACAAACAAATAAATTTAATTAGTAATTTACTTAAGTTAAAGAAGCAAATTTTGTTTTACAATGTAAATGTTATGGTGAACATAATTATTTTTATACATAGGAATATAATTTTATTCATCAGTCATTAATATTCTTTTTTACTAAAAAATACGGGAAATTTTTAGATACAAAATATTTTAAATTAAAACAAACAAATAGCATTTAATTAGGTCTAAGAAACCATGGAATGTATGAGATTAAAAATAAAAATTATTTTTAGAATTAATGAACTTAGAGGACATCTTGTACAAACTCAGTTAAATGTTTTTTTTTAAATTATTCTTTAATAATGTATTTTTAGAAAGTTTTAATGAACCAAATCATAAAAAGCGTAAATGAAAACAAGTCAGGTTAAGTTAAACCACCAGTTAAGATAAATGTTTAATGAGCAACTATAAGGTAACGGCTAAACTTAATTTTAAAAATGTGTAAGTTCAAGTCTAAATGAATTAAGTTCCAAAAAAAAAATTTTTTTTGAAATTTTCTGAGATGAGTTCCAAGTTTTATAATTGTTTATTTAGATATCTTGACTTTTATAATGATATTATATACTAATTGAGTCCCGAGTTTTATAATAATATATACTTGTTGAGTCCTGCTGATGTTTATAAACAAATTATATTAGTTGAGTCCCACCAACTATTATAATGAAATAAACTAATTTAGTCCCTTCAACTTTTAAAATGATGTACAATTGAGCCACGATAACTTGAACCTCAATAACTCAAAAAACTTGACAACTCCATTTTTTATTTATTCCCCTAGAAATATAAATCAATATAAATTCGAGTTAGATATCTCAAAGCGAACTTTTTTCTCTCTTAAACTTCGAGTTATCGCGACTGACTGTAATAATATTGAATCCTTTCAACTATTATGGTAAAATATTCTATTTGAGTCCCAACTAATAATATATGCTAGTTGAGTCCGCTGACTTTATAAAAAAATATGCTAGTTGAGTCCCGCTGACTTTTATAACAAAATATGCTAGTTAAGTCCCGTTAAAAATTATAATGATTTATACTAATTGAGTCCAGATTTTACAACAAAATTTAATAGTTGAATTCTTCCAACTTTTATAATGATATATATTAGTTGAGCTCTACCTTTTATCAGACATACATTTCACATATTCACACACAATGAATATAGATATATATATTTTGTTTTTTATTTACCATTTAATATATAGATACATATGTATGGAAAATATAAGTATGGTACATTGGTATACAATTATACTAATTTTTAAACAAAAACCTTACGTTAGTATCATTTTTTTTATTGCAGGGCCTAAGACAATTTCTTCTGCAGGTCTTTTTTTCAATAACATTGGATTTGTTCCATTATGTTGACCATCACTTGTTATCCCCAAAGGATCTGATTGAACGTCAAACTAAAATGGTAGATTGGATATTATAATACAATACTATGATTTATGGTTGAGTTTATACACACTTGTCTCAAAGGTGGAAATTCCCAAAGAGATTCACCAGTCAACTTATTCCAAAAATAAGGCCGATTCTCGCGTTTACTCCAAAACTTTTTCCATCCTTGCTGCAACAGCTCTAATGGTAATTCAGGTTCAATAAACGTATTAATTGGCAAGCCCTAAAAATTGTTATATTATGTTTAAATAGATAAAACTTTTGAATATGGTTAAGTACATGTAAAATAAGGTACTGACATGTGGTGTCTGAGGGCTTGTGTGTATGACACTTGGATGTGGACTAGAATTATTTATGGGGATGTTATTTTGATCCAGAATACCAAGTGAAGGTTGGATTTTTATTGGAACTGGTATCATAATATCATGTGACGGCATTGAGTTCCATCCTTGAACATTGTTTATCATTTCTTGTTGGTCATTCATTTCATTCATTTTATAATCTATAATACGTAATATAAAGTAATACATTAGTCAAAATTATTTATCCTAAAGTGTATAAAATAGCTCTATGGACTTTGACACCATTTAAGAGAAAATATTAGCAATATAATTTTAACATTTAATTTAAAACAAAATGAAACGTGAAATTTCAAAATTGAATTTGTTTTTAAAAAAATTATAAATAATTACTAGATCATATTGATCTGAATCATTTATAAAGCTAAAAAAAATTTTTTTTAGCTAAAATTAAGTTGTAAAAAATTTATCAGATTATTTATAACTTAAAAATATATCAATATAGCCGCACCAGTACCTATATTAATTTAAGTTTGCTATGCTGAACTCAATACCTATTTGTTTACATTAATTGTAATACTAAATATTGAAAATTTTTAAAAAAACTTGTTTTAACACGTCCACCTCCGCTAGTATATTCCTAATCTGGCCCGTATGGCTGCGTAGTATAATTGTTGATAACAGTTTTCTATACAACTTAACAAAAATACGCGGGAAACAAAAACCAACTGCAATGCATTGTTTATAAATATTTTCTGAATGGCCATCATAAATATTGAAGCAGTGTCTCTATGGCCGTATTATTTAAACATATCTAAATAAAAGAACTAGTGACGATTACGGATCGGCGGCAACCGTCAGCGCACTACTTCTAACGCCGATCCGTGATCGGCGGTGGCAGTGAATGTGTTAAAAGATTTTATCATACAAAATTAAAACCTATACTTATTACGATACTTATTACTTATTACAATTTTGAAAATGTTTCTTTTTTAGGTAGATACCATTACATATTTTACAATCTAATTACTAAATACCTACTATAGTATTTAGTAATTTTACCTTAGTTATAAAATTAAATATTTTTACATGATATATTATGATGTTAACCACATAATTACATTTATAAGACATTTCTAGTTTCATATAGTACCACCATAATACTGTCAATCTAATGGTAAAAATTATAGCGTTGAAAATATTTAACAAACATACACATATAATATTTATAGAATTATATTGTCTTTTGATTTCATAATCTAAATAACCAAGTTACTTAAATTATATTGGTAATACCTAATATAGAATACAAAATCTATTGACATACCATTTTTCATAGAAGGTAAGCAGTTTTGGAGCTCCATGATTTGTTTAGTTATTTTACAGGTTCACAAAAAACATAATTACGGTATTCAATGTTATGTTGGCACAAATAACCTGTAAAAAAAAATATAAAAGTAGTTAATAAAATTTAACCAATTACCTAGGTAGGTAGTGTATATAAACACAATAGTTAATATTTATAACTGAAAAATATAAAATAAATTGAAAAGAGCTTAAGTAAAGTAATATATTCTTTTCAAAGTATATTTATATTATTAGTATATTATAATAATACAATTACCGTAAAATTTAACAAACAAAAAAAATCTAGAACACATTGACGCTGCCAAGCGATCGACTAACTCGTAAAAATTAACAAAGCATAAGTAATACTTTAGAGTACCGACTGCAGGACAAAAACCAATCGACTGGTAACAGACACAACACGCAAACACAGTAGTCTCGGACCGAACGAGAATGCCAAAGAGGAGCAGGGATCAAACGAGGACACGACACAAGGGATGACGGTATACGAATGCTTAGGGTTCCAAAGTCAAGGACTAAGGGTTAGGGGGACAAAGAAAAAAAAATTAAGGGCAGGACGTCCCGTGATGGTGGACAGCATACGTGCGGCGGCTGTTGGGTCGTCGTACTCGTGCGTCCGTCCAACGACTGACGACGGTTAAAAGGTACAAAGGCGACTACCAACGCGCTCAAAACGGAGGATGGACCGAAACGCGAAAGCGAACGGGACGCGCGCTGCGGCGACGGGGGCGCGCGGCGGATTTTCGCTGACTACGTCTACACTCACCTCTGGTTGAGATCCATGGGAAAAAGCGACGTAGCGTCAGAGTCGCGGTCCCGCCATAACTGTTCTGACGACGACGACGACGACGTAAGTAAAACAAGGAACGCGACAGCCGCAAAGACGACCAGCCGAACGACAACGAAAAGTAAACTAAATTTGATAATGATAAAAAGTCCTTTCCATTGCGTTGCGTCGTCACCGCCAGCCCGCCGCCACCGTCGCCACGACCACCACCACGGTCACCGCGCGCGCCACTTCACCACCGCGCCACCCACAGGTAGTGCGAGTGCGCGCCACCGAGACAATAGCGGTCCGCGGTCGTAGTTGTAGCACCTGCCGCCTCCGTTGTCGCGGCGCGGAAACGGCCGCCTCCATGCGCGCGCGCCCTCTGGTGGCCGACGAGCGACTCGCCGCACCGTTTGGTAGAATGTGTGTGGCGGTGATGGTGGCGGCGGCGGCGGAGGTTGTACGTAGGTGGCGTATTTTCGGAACTGCGCAATTAAATCTCGGAAACCGATTTTCCCGGAAAAAAAAAACAATTTTTGAATATTATTTTTGCAAAATACACGCGGGCGGAGCAGTCTGAGAAGGGTGGCTTTTAGGACGTGTCGTGGGAGTACACATGCTATTATGTAGACGCGAGTACGTGACGACGTTGTACGCGTTCCAGATTACACGCGTAGGTAACGTTTTTCGCGCGAAATAATGAGATTACTGAAAAGCAGTGCAATACCTACACAGTGATATAATATAATTATTATGTACTGGTAAAATACACACACGCACGCACACGTATTGTTCATTTAATATTATATGTTTCGGCGACATTTTATGATAGTTTTGATTATTAATCTCATTTTACATATTGTGTTAGGTACCTACGACTAAGAAGTTGAGTCGAAAGATTGTTCGCGAAATAATAAAAATACTATCCATGTATACAAAAACCATTTTATAAATTACGTCAAGATAAAATTATTTGCTATTTTACTTGAAAATTTTATTTTTCACTTAATAGGTATACTGCTGCCGTCTGTCTGCACTGAGAATAATATATATACGAATAATGCTATATGCTATATACTCCGTCGCGTTATAATATTTCCAACCAAGTACCTATGAATATTAATATATTATTATAATATAGTACCTATAAATACGATTTGCATTTCCTAGGCGTCCATGTTCAACGATTACTGTGCTCGTTTGCAGTAACGCGGCGGTCTTTAAGTTTTTCAGAAGCTACCCGGTTTTATAATATTCCATCAGCCCACCCTGCAATCGCCCAAAACTCTAATAAATGCATTGACTGTCATATATTTGACAACCTATCGTGTTAAATTATAAAATACTTGTTAATAATAAATTATTATCCATTACCCACTATCCACCCATTCACCACCATCCTTATAAAAAAAAATTCAGAAGCGACCGCCTGTCGAATATTTCTTCGCCTAACTTAAACTTTGACGCTTTATTTGACATATGCATATTATCATAGTATTGGGTACTGAAGTATCTATACTGAAGTGGTGTTGAGTGTTACGGTAAGAAACGTATATATACAGGATGTAACAGCCAACAGGTCTATTTAACAAATGTAGTAGCATTTGTAATGGAAGTTTGTTAAATAGTCTTGTTACACCTTGTATAGTACATTACTTACCTATAAGTTTAGTGGTTCTATTCTAATTGCAGTCGGTCATCGACGCTTTCAATATTTACGATTTTTGTCTGAATAATATCTATTTAGTAACTATGGTTATTTGAGTAATTAATTAAGTCTTACGCCATATCTGCAATAGGCGTGCGAAGTTCTGAATTTCGGGGGATGCCTACATTTTTTTTGCGCCCTTTTGGGCCCTCTAGCTCTTAACAAGACATTTACATATTTTAATAAATTATATGAACGAATAAACATTTCTTACATTATAAACCAATGGTATTACTATATTACTAGTATAGTAATAATAATATAATATTTCATTATATAGTTGGATTTAAAATCTATTTTTAAGATACCTAATTGCAATATTTATTTATTATTTTTTTTACTTTTGTAGTCAATAACACCTAACTTTTGTAATCATAATAAGTTTTATCACGCAAATTTAAAATATTTTGCGTTGTATCATTTTTTTTATCCCAAAACATAATTTTTTTTACGACATGCATATTTTAGAAAAAATTCCATTTTTATTCTAGTAACATTAGTAAAAATACGGACCCATATGTATGCTATAGTACTTAAATTTGAGGCACACCCAGAACCTCCCGCGCGCACGCCTATGCGGCGCTGCCAATAACGAATGTTATTATGATTTTTATTTGGATAATTACCTGCCGTTATACTACGATATTATTATATTATTTTATTCGATAATTCTTTTTTACATTTCCGCAACCATTTAAGAGGTTTAACAACCTTAATCCTTATATTATAACATTACAATGTTATAAACGTTTAGAGCCGTTTAGACGCGCTACTGTAGTTACATATCTCGGTGACACTGCTCAACACTACATAGCAAACGCACGTCATGATGTACAAAACGGGTATACATTGCAAGGGCGCCGCATTCGGATGTCTGCGCATAAAAATGTCTAATAAAATACAATAAAAAGGACGCATTTCGTACGCGAGTGGCTAGATTATGCATATTTACCTATTATACATATTTTATACCTTATGGGGACGTGGACCATCGGACTGGTTTTATAATAATAATAACATAATGTCGCAACAGTATATCATCTATTCTGTAGCATATAGCTTTGCCGGCTGTCGACCACCTGCATATTATATCTATAGGTTACAGTGGCGTAAATTGGATTTAATTTATAGCGATGGAGAGGAATATAATACTTACATAACTCTCTTTTCTTAAAAGAATGTCAACGTTTACGTTTTACTAATTCAAACAATTCGCTATTATCCATACCTACTGAAGTCTGAAACCATTTTATACATGTCATTAAGTTAAAATTGTTTTCTATTTTAGGTAGGTACTTGAAAATTGTATTTTTCATTTATGTATACTGTCGTCTGTTTATACTCTATACTGATAAATGATAATTATATAGGTAGGTACTTACAAAGAAATTAGTAAAATTATTATTTCACCGCAAACAGTACGCCCACTTAAGTTCATTCTATACGTACTTTTTCGACGATGTAAAATGTGTATATTATACATACTCATCTCATCAGTGAATTGGTTCAGTTGGTGCAATATATTTAATGTATTAGTTATTTGCTATTTTGAAAAGACGTAATATTATTAAACTAACTTGGTTGTGTTTAAAATGTTTATTATATTTTAATAATAGCACCTAAGTAAATTATATCGCACATTAATATAAACATTACTATATAGACCGTCTTAACTTCACGAGTTTAGGATGTACATTTATTTTTTATTTTCAGTACGTGGTGGTGAATATGTGCGACATAAACAAACAAATTGACGACACTGACCACTGTATATAGGACATTGTACATATGACATATGTACAACATACTTAGGCACATATACATATGTCATATGTATATGTGCCTAAGTATGTTGGTTTACTAGCGTTTAGCCTATAGTGCTTATGCCAATATGTATATATATATATAGTTATATTTAAAAAACACACATATATTATAATATACATGGTTATATAATTATAATTAATATAATACTGAAGGTAAAAATACCACACAATATTATATCTATGTATCTATTTATATGCTATATGCCTATATAATATACAATATATAATCGAACGTGTTCTGACAGCTAGAGTGACTGACTTATCAATGTATTGTCAAAACCGCCGTTCCAGTTCATTTGAAATTTTGAATTAATGCTCTTGTTACTATGTATTGTGTATACTATATACTGTATAAGTATACTATTACTAAAAAAGGGTTTTGTAAAATTCGTATTTCGTATTTAGAGCAGCCTTAGAGGAACTCACACATAAGGATTTATTGCAGGCTCATGAAAAACGATTATTTATTTGTTTACCTACCTATATATTTCACAAGTCGTGTCAATGTATATTATAATATATTAATATATAATATATATTATATAGATACCTAATTTAAATTTAAGTATAGGTACACCAGAATTCAAAATGGTTGGAAGTACAGACGCATAGTTGACCTAGTGGTAGTACCTATAGCTAGTACCTAATTATGATTAATTTCCTTATCCTATTTATTATAATAAAATATATCCTATATTCCTATTAATATATATTAATTTCTCACACTAATAAAACATTATTCTAGTTGTTTTATTCGCTTTCAACTATGCATGTTTCATTGTTTAATTACTGTATATTTATATTTTTCTAATAATCATTATCATTACCACCCTACCTGATTTATTGTTTCTCACAATCTAAATAAAAAATTAACCTACAACTTACACATTAATTAATTTTTAGTTATTAGTTTATTTTAATATTTTATTCATTTATTGCCATTAAAATATCCCAATTAGTAGTCATAGTATGCACCTACTTATTCGTGAAAACTTTAAAAATATGTATTAATAACAAAAACATAATTATTGTCGTCATCTAAACAGCAAGGTATTTCATTCTCAATACAGTATGAATTATTTGAATTTATTTGTGATTCGTAACTATTTTATTATATTTATTATTTTATTATTTTATTAATCTCACTAATCAGTAATCGGGATATAGTTTCATTATATTATTATAATAATAGCCTACTAGCGACTGGAATACTAAAATCATGTATCAAAGTGATAAATATTCAAAAAAATATTTTCAAATATTTCACACATTCCAATAAATCATTACTTTAAAAAAATATGTAGTTTTAGATTCTGAACGGAGTGATGTAATGTACTGTGTACATCATAACTAGTTGAAATAATGCTTCAATTTCAAACTTTGGGGGTGGTTTCCGATGGAAAAGTGGATATCCTTGGTGCATTATAGAGGTGAAAAACTGAAAAGTAAATATTTTCCAACAGTTTTCAAAAAAATCGAGAAAAACAAAAAAAAAAAATGAAAAAAAAACGGGATTTTTTACGCAAAACCAGTTTTCGACAAAATCGAATTTTTTATTTTGCTATAACTCAAAAAATATTAGATGTAAATACTTGAAATGTATTAATTGTAATTAAATATAAATGTACTAATATGTTTATATTAGCGTTCTCCATACACAGTTAAATTAGTATTTTGACTTTTTTTGAGCTATTTATAGACAATTGAAATTTTCGATTTTTATGAGAATTTTTTTTTAAAATAACGATAAAAATTTTTTGACCAGCCAGAAAATCTTGAAAATTTAATACAAGGTTTATATGAGTTTTTCTTAAAGTGATAAAAGAAAATCCGAAATCGTTAGTCACAATTTTTTTTTTAAGTGCTTAAAGTTCGAATTTATACGAAATATGTCAAAATTGCGAAAATTTGCAAGTCATTTTGTGGTTAAAAAATCGTAAAATTTTTTTCTTTTATAACTAATTTTTGAAAATTTGGTACAAGGTTCTCCATACATTTTTTTTCAAATATCTGTAAAAAATACTCTACCGGATTTAGACAAAAACTTTTATGAGTGTTTGAAATTTAAATTTTTACAAAACTACGTTAAATAACGGTTTAGCCTCAAACGATTTTTAATATCTGTTGTTATTCAAATAGTATAAGTCGTAAATACTTGAAAACTTTACCAGTTATTTAGATTGCCATTTTCTTTACGTGATTTGATTTTCAAAATATTTTGACTTTTTTTGAGCTATTTATAGACATTTGAAATAATTAATTTTTTTTTTATAAATGTTGATAAAAAAAATTTAACTGGGACAAATTACTTGAAAATTTAATTGAAGGGTCCCCATAACTTGTTCTAACTCTCATTCAAAAATTATAAAAATACATGGGCATAATTTCTTTTTTATTAACATTTGAAGTTCAAATATTGACAAAAATTCGTCAAATTCATGAATACTTTTCACTATTTGGTAGTTAAAAATGTATAAATATTTTACTATTAAAAGCTAAGAATTAAAAATTTAATACTATGCTGTCCATAAGTTAAGCTTAGAATAATTATAAAAAAGTTTGAGGATTATTCAATTTAAAAAATGTTTCGAGTGTTTAAAGTTTTAATTTTAATTTGAAATCAAAAATATACGTGTAAAATAACGTTTTACTGATAAATAATTTTCAATTTTTGTTTATTTTTAAAAAATTACTTAACGTAAGATCTTGAAACTTTTACTTAAATGTTTGAATTTGTTTCAAAATAGAATATATTACAATATTTAAGTATAATATATCCTAGACTGACAAATCATCTCCGTTCAAAATCGTTTTTCGTATACAATGATACCTATTATTGCATTCAAATTTAACTTACCCTATAGTGCGAGGTCCACCCCACACCCTAATGTACAGCAGAGCGATACTCACTTACCCGCTTTTATATATATGAGTTTTAGAATTTTTTCTGACATTTAGTAATTAAAAATGAACATGGTTTATAGGGCTACATACGAATTGCATCCCAAAATAAAAAAATTGGTAAGTGGGTAAGTACACGAATTGCGTCCGGTATCCGGTTTTTTAAATTTTGAAGTGAAGTTGATTCAATATTTGTGGTCGGAACTTTTAAAAGTTGCACAAATTTGCTTACACAATTTTTTACAATCCATGGCTTGAAAAATAATAGTTACATACCACTGGTACTTTTTTATTTTCTAGTAAAAATATGGATACATACTTATACTGGTTACCTATACTAAAACATTTATACATCGCAATTCTGAATTTTTAAAAAGTAATATCAATTTTTCACTTAAAATAATATTTTCCGATTTTGAAAAAGCAATTCACTCATCATCGTGTGTCTATTAGTTCAATTGAAAGGATGCGGGTCTCATTTAGGTCAAAGTTAGCGGAGAAAAATTCAAACGGTTAGTTTGAGTCCATTCAAGTTTTTATCAGTTTTTTAATTTTTAATTTCATATTTATAACTTTGTTATTATTTTCAATTTCAATTATTATATTGCACACTTCTATAATTTAATACTACACCTTTTCATTTTACTTATTTCTAATTGCAGAATAACAATAAAATCAATTTTTTTAATCTACCGATAATCATAATTTGCTATTGACAATCCTAAGTCTGTGTAAAATGGAAGGAAAATAATATTTTTATGTTGGGACGCAATTCGTATGCAGTGGGTTTATAGTTTTGTTTAGG
Source organism: Schizaphis graminum (assembly GCA_020882235.1). NCBI lineage: Eukaryota > Metazoa > Arthropoda > Insecta > Hemiptera > Aphididae > Schizaphis > Schizaphis graminum. Next base: position 103,504,236 of record CM037033.1, read on the forward strand.
TATCATAGGAAGGTGTTTAATAAAATAACTTTTAATCAAGAACAAAACTTATATCCTGCATTCGGGAAGGTCCAGCAAATTTATCTGCTGAAATAAATAATCGTTTTGAATAAATGTTTAAAATTGTTTTCATTAATTGTATAAATAATTTACAAAAAAGTATTTAAATTACAAGGTATTCAATTTATAATTTATATAGTTGATTAAAATGTATGTACTCGTATATATATATACACAATATGTATATGTATATTATAGCTTATACTGTATAATTTAAATTGTAATGTTAGTCAATTATACTAGTCATGTATTTATACTTAATAATTTAATGGTAGAATTCAGAATCAATTGGCAAATCGATTTTTATATTTTCATATTTATATTATGATTAAAAAATACTAATTCACAACTAATACATTATAATTTATACAAAAAATAATTAAGCATATAATATAATTCATAACAAAAGTAAAGACAATTAAAAACTAATCAATTAGGTAGTAGGTAGGTATTTCAAAAAAATAAGTTAACGTAATTTTTTATTATAAAAGAATAAAAGATTGATCTTACTATAATTTGTAATGCTTTTACCAAACACTATTCTCGTCACTATAGAATAAATAAAAATCTAATTATACATAGTGTATCATGAAGATATGACAATTTTAAATTAAAATTATATTTGGGTGTGTCTGATCATGGTGATACACCATTATGTATAGTAACTGGTATATGTAAATATGATGTGAACAAATAAATACAATATAATACACACAATGTTGAAATAATATAAAAGACAAAAATCTCATGATAATTAAAAATAATTCATCTATTCATGTTCAAATATTTAATGAGTGTATGTAAATAAAGATAAAATAGCTAGTTTATTATTTAGTATAGTAAACACTAAAAGTTAGTCAATATGATAATAAATAAAAATTATTAAAAATTATTATTATCAGTAGGTATAAATTTAGAGTTTAACCTCATATCACATACTATATTTTGTACTTTTATATATTTTATCATAACTATATTTAACAATTTCTTTTTGTTTTTCTGAAACTAATAATTTAAATATTGATAACATTTCACAAATAGAACCAATAACTATATAAACTATAACTATTCACATAAATTATTTAAAATTATATTATAGCAACAGTTATTTTACTCGTAATCGAAATTAATATATTATAAGTGTCAATAATAAATAGATATTTAAATATAATATTTTTTTGTTTTATTTTCCAACAATTTTTTATACAATCCATTACTTATTAGTATGGTTTTTTACAAAAAGTAGTATAGATGATATAAGGCTAGCAGGCGCAAATCTAAAAATTAAATAAGGGGGGAGCTAAATATAAAAATTTACTTCAAGCACATAAAAGCAAAGGCATTAATAGTTTAAGTTTTGAAATATTTTAAGTAGATACCTTAGGCCTAAGGGAGGGGTTTCAGCCTCCATAGCCCCCTTTGTATCCACGCCTAATAATAATATTAGGCTAGTAATGGTCAAAAGTCTTGAAGGGAAAATACATTCAGTGATAGAAAAGTATAATAATTTCAAATCTAAATTTTACTCAAATTTTTATATGTAATAATTAATATGACGTATAACGCTATAGAATATAGAGTATAGAAATATATATGTAAATAACAATTAATAATAATAATAAAAAGTACCTAACTATTTTTATGTCCTATTTTACACGTTCCATTTTTTTTCGTCATCATCATGATAAACAAATCATCAAAATTATAATGAGTAGGTATATAATTATAAATTACATTCAAATTTCCACGAATTTAAGAAACCTGTAGATGTTTTGAAATTTAGTTTGACAAAACTATTCTCCGGATTATCAAATGAATGATTTTTTTTTGGTCAGCGTATAATGAATATCCAGCTTTTTTCTAAATTAGGTACTTAGATATTATATAACTAATATTATTATGTTTATACTTAATACATTTGTTATATTCAAAAATATAGATGTACCAATATATATATTCCCTAATTCCCTACTTTATTGATTAAAAGTATATGTGAATATTTTCGAATTATTAATTTACGAAAAAGTTAAAGCATCGACAAACGAAAAAGTTGAATACATACCCATCAAAATAACCACACCATAGCTCAATACCTCAATGCTCAATAATTATTAATTATTACATATTATATGAACATATAATTCATACACGTTTATATATTTTATATGTATAATATGCTTGTATAAGTGAAACACCAAAAGGCGTTGATTCCCTCTCCCAGAACATATAATATAGTACTTTATTAGATAATAAACAAATTTAAATTACAATTTTTTTTTTATTTTATTTACTTGATGATTAATATATATATTGTATATTGTATACTATATATTATGGTATTTAAATACGTATTTAACAAAAAATATAAATTTGATGGAAAAACATTTCTTTATTGAATGTCATTCCTCACAAACAATCCTAATTAAACCACTAGGTATACATGTATATAGAGAGTGATTCATCAAAGACGCTACTTCCATTTTTCTTTAATCGTGATTTTATACAAATTTCGGTTTAACTATTTATATTTAACTATTTAAGTATACTTATAAAGAACAAATTTTTAAATACTTCGATTTTTTTTATCATTTAATGAAAATATTCAGAGACGATAATTTTTTTTATCAAATAAGAACAAATCATTTTTCATATTAAATTTGAATTTTTCGAGATTTTTGATGAATTTAACGAAATTCGAATAAATGGTTTTTGAGTTATTAGACAGATAAAAATTACTAATTATAAGTACTACCTAATATAATTTATACGAATAATTTGTGAATTTGTCTACGATAATATAGGATTTAAAAACATAGAATACTGTAACGTGTTCGGTGAATGTCTAGTTAAATATAAGATATCTATAGGGATAGTCGTAGGACATATATAGATATAATTACCGTAGCCAGGGATAGATATCGGAATCTTAAATGTAATGTAAATAAATAGGATTCAGCTTCAGTTATTATTAACCTTTACTGGTATATTAAAAACTTATAAATAACGATACTCACAATAAGTATGTTCTATACTGTTCTATTTTAATATTTTTGTATTACAAAAACATGATGGAGTTGAATTGATGTTTGTTATTGTATCGAATTTTACAAATTAAAATAAAGTTGGGATTGGACTATTTTACAACTGTAAGTTTCCAATTTCAAGTTTAATTTTAAGGTACTCATTATACTACTAAATTTAAAATAATTCAAAATGTTAATTTTAATTTTTAATTTTTAAATTCATTTAAACATCATTGTAAAAACTCAATTATTATTAACGCTTAGGTATAACGACTATGGTTTTAATAAAATACACTTTAATTTTTGTAAATATGTGCTTGATTTTTTATCAAAGGTAATTTTTTTACACTTATGGATTTATTTTTACGCTTTTGGGTCGTGTTCAGGTCATATTTTACCCTGATAACTTCTATGCGGTGTATATTATAAGCGCTGTGGTATAATAGAGATTTTATCGAGATATTTTTAGCCGGCAGGTAACCTATTAAATCTATACCCGCGAGTGTATACAAACGAAAGTACCTATAGGACATACGGCCTTTGCGTTCGCAAACGTTAATAAACCATAATACACTATAGGCACGTCTGTTTATATACGCAACTGTCTGATTGTATATAAAGCTATCCGCTATGGGTTATTATATATGTTATATATTGTATAAATGCCACACATTATGATAATAAGGGGAACATATTTTTCCAGAATTTGTACGTAATTATGATATAATGTAATATACCTACTCATCTATATTTTTTATTATTATATATCAACTCTGCACTCTGTATAAGATCGTCTGGTATAGCTCTATTTAGTATTATATATGTTACACGAAATCGGAAATATACCTAATCTTTTATGTACAGCACAGGCCTAACGACCGTGTAAAATATTAAATACGGTATAACGAAGTCAGAAATTATATCTAGTATATTGTGTAGTTATTAGAGATGTATATTCTTAGAAAAATGTATTTTTTTTTTTTTATTAGTATTGTAAAATCGTCGGAACACGATTGCGTACCATGAAATATAGTTAGTCCTTTTAAAAGTTTCCTTCTAAATTGTCTTCGATTTTAAACTTTGAAGGCGGTTTATGGTAGCAAATTGAATTAAGTTGTTACTTTGAGAGGTCAAAGGTAAAAATTCACAGTACTTTTTAAAATAAAAGGGGAAAAAATAAGGAAAGACAAAGAGTTTTACGCAAAGCCAGACAAAAATGTTGTTTCTTTTTTTGTTATTGTAACTAAATAATGTAACTTATAAACAAAAAAAAATATAGATAATTGGAATTTTCAATAAATTAGTACATTTATATCAGCATTTTCTATTCATGATAAAATTTTCAAAATATTTTGTCAACTTTGTTATTACAATCATTATAAGTTTTAGATTCTGAACGGAGTGATGAATGTATTGATTTTACAATGATGTGTGTTTTTTTTTTTTTTTTTTTGTGTCTGTCGACAACATTTGGGGCAGTAAAAATGCTTCGATTTTCAACTTCAGCCCCTCTTTGAAAAGGAAATCGGATCTAGTTGGTACTTTGGGGGGTCAAAAGTTAAAATTTTTCAATATTTTTTACATGAGTCGGGAAAAACCTTAAAAAAATGACGGAAAAACGGGATTTTTTACGCACAACCAGTTTTCGACCAAATCGAATTTTATATTTTGCTGTAACTCAAAAACTAATCGATGTAAATACTTGAAATTTTCACCAATTGTTTATATTAGCGTTCTCCATATACAGTTAAATTTTCAAAGAATTTTGACTTTTTTTGAACTATTTATAGACAATTGAAATTTTTAATTTTTTATAGTATTTTTTTTTAAAATAACGATAAAATTTTTTTGGCCGGCCAGAAAATCTTGAAAATTTAATACAAGGTTTCTTATAAGTTGTTCTTAAAGTTATAAAAAAAAAATCCGAAATCGTTAGTCACAATTTTTTTTTATAAGTGCTTAAAGTTCGAATTTATACGAAATATGTCAAAATTGCGAAAATTGGCAAGTAATTTTGTGGTTGAAAAATCGTAAAATTTTTTTCTTTTATAACTAAGTTTTGAAAATTTGATACAAGGTTCTCCATACATTTTTCTTCAATTATCTGTAAAAAAAACTCAACCGGATTCAGACAAAAAATTTTTAGCAGTGTTTGAAATTTAAATTTTTACAAAACCGCGTTAAATAACGGTTTAGCCTCAAACGATTTTTGATATTTGTTGTTATTCAAATAGTATAAGTCGTAAATACTTGAAAATTTTACCAGTTATTTAGATTGCCATTTTGTTTACGTGATTTGATTTTCAAAACATTTTGACTTTTTTTGAGCTATTTATAGGCATTTGAAATTTTCAATTTTTTTTTATTTTTTTTTTATAAATGTTGATAAAAAAAATTTAGCTGGGACAAATTACTTGAAAATTTAATTGAAGGGTCCACATAACTTGTTCTAACTCTCATTCAAAAATTATAAAAATACATAGACACAATTTTTTTTTATTAGCATTTGAAGTTCAAATATTGACAAAAATTCGTCAAAATCATGAAAATTTTTCACTATTTGGTAGTTAAAAATTTATAAATATTTTTCTATCAAAAACTAAGAATTGAAAATTTAAGACTATGCTGTCCATAAGTTAATCTTAGAATAATTATAAAAAAGTTTGAGGATTATTCAATTTAAAAAATTTTACGTGTGTTTAAAGTTTTAATTTTAATTTGAAATCAAAAATACACGTGTAAAATAACTTTTTACTAATAAATAATTTTCGATTTTTGTTATTTTTAAAAAATTACTAAACGTAAGATCTTGAAACTTTTACTTAAATGTTTGAATTAGTTTCAAAGTAGAATACATTACAATATTTAAGTATAATATATCCTAGACTGACAAATCATCTCCGTTCAGAATCGTTTTTCGTATACAATGATACCTATTATTGCATTCAAATTTAACCTTCCCTAGTCCGAGGTCCATCCCACCCCCTAATGTACAGCAGAGCGATACTCACTTACCCGCTTTTTTATTTATCAAGTACGAGAAATATCGAAAGAAACAATGTCACAATATATTTTTATAAACGTTTAAACACACAATATTCTGTGGTTTAAAGTTAAAGTCTTATCAAAATCAGAAAAGCTTACAAATCACCTTGTAGTTAGAAATTCTGAACCCATAAAAATTTTCAATTTATGAAGATAAGAATTTAAAATGTATTAAAAAGTTTCTTGTATAGGCGTAATCCATATATTGTTGTAACCACAGAATCTTAAAAATATAATATATAAATGCAGTTTTTTTATATATATATATTAATTTTAAATTTGTACAGAATTGGATATTTAAATGAAAAATAACTAATTTTACTTATTTTGTTGTAATTTAAAAATATTATTTGTTGATACTTGAAAATCTTAACGTATACTATTATATTTTATACACGTCATGACATTTCCATGTAATGTTTTTGCAAAAATTGATTTCACCTACTATATTGCTAAATAGTAAATTTAATTATATTTGGTTAAAAGATAAATATATGATAAAATATACTTAGAGTTATTATATTTTATAGACATTATGCTATATTCCTGTACGTTAGAATCACTTCTTATATGCAACTATATGCAAGGATTTATTATTAAATTCAAATTTAACATATTATTCCTACATTATTACATCACGGTGACTAATATTATTATTCAATGACGAATATCTCTCGATATATAATATATACTAGTATATTATACAGCAGAATAATTACCAACTTTCCCCTTATTTAACTATTATTTTGCATTTATATTTGAGGTACCAACTTTTTTAAGTTATTTTTTATTACTTTGTTCAATATTTTTAATAATATTTGTCAATTAAAACTTATTAAAACACAATTTATGAATAATTTTATAAATATTTTATACGTTCTCTGTACATAAGTCATACTTTTTTTAATAATATCTTTATTTTTACTCTAATGATTTTTATATTTTTTAAATTTTGTTTATTTAGTTTATTTATAAACCAAAGAGATTTCAATGTTTTTATATTATAGTTTTTTTTTGTGAGACGAACTGTAGAACACGTTAAAATGACATAATCGCGTGGACATCATTTGGGAATTCACCTAATTATCGTCTGCAGACTAACTATATACCTATATAATATATATTAACTATAATATTGTTTGTACATAGAAATGTGTATGTTATTAAAATATAGGTATATATATTAATATTACATTTTATTTTAAATAACAATATTTTTACAATAAATAATTTAATATTATTCGTCTATTATTTTTTTCTCTACACAAATTGTATAAGATATGTGAAATTCGATGACTTATAATATTTAAATAATTTGTTATGTATGATGAACACGTGAACATTTAAATGGAGAAAATTTGTATCTCTCGAGAGGCGGAGATTTTTAAAATAAATAAACCGTTGTATTTCAAACCGTCATGGACTTGATAACGGAAATTTACAATAAAAAACAATACCTAGACGTATGTTCAATATAATATAATACGAGTAAGACAAACAAAACAAAAAAATTGTTCGGCGGGCCCTCTCGCATATTATATTATATAATATATTATACAGTATTCCATCCTGAGAGATATGCCACCGAAAGCGCTGCACCGTTGTTCCGGTTTGTTCCGGTTATTATATAGGTATATTCGCCGCGTATATGAAAACGATAATGTTTGCTATACAATATTATACACACGTCACACATAGTGCGCTCCACATTTATATCATGTAAAATGTTTGTTATATTGTATTGTATTGTGTATGCATTATATCAAGGGTGGCTAGACAGGATTCCCGGCGGAGAGCTTATAAAACGATCGCGCGCATTTTAAATACGGACTTACCTTATTTTATACGCATATATAATATAATAATACGAATTGCGAGAGCATTGTACCGCAAGCACAAGCATATCATATATGTATAACCGGATATAGTATTATAGGTATTTACACACATATAAGTGCACATACACACGCACACACACACACACACACACACACACACACACACACACACACACACACACACACACATATGACAAATACGCGCGGCGTGTCACGAAACTTTCCGGGTTTACCGTATAATATTATTTTTTTCTTATTATTGTTATTATAACGTGCGTTAAATATATTTCGTAATATAATTTTACAAGAATTCGGAAATGTTGGTTTGGTCAAACACAGCTTTGGACTTAACACACTTTTTTTACATACAAATAACAAACATAGTACAAGACAAGGTGCAACGGGTAGAAGTATCCGATTCGCTGCCTTAGGTGTGCTGCAGTCATCACGCATCGATTTACACCGGTGATAATGTATTATATATACCTTTAAACATAGTTTTATACTTTACTTGGTTTTTTACGAACCAAAAGTACCTGCAGACGACATACCCGCGATATACCGCAGTTGGATCATAAAGCTCGCAGTTATTGATTTTCCATTTAGATGACTGATAGTACTACATCTAAACACGACTTTCGGCTTTATACATTTTGGAATTGCTCTCGAACCGAGTTTCACATTCCCAGACTAAAACTGCCACACGGGTATAGGTCGCAAACACGGATATCGCTGGTTTCTGATAAAATGCGAGTGCTACGAAAATCTATAAAAGGACAAAATGATTTGCCGTGAATTGAAAAACATCGGGAATCCGCAATTTAGACCATAAACATTCACCGGTTCATATGCCTATAGTATATCTATACCTATAGTCAATAAATTGATAGTTATGTATAATTACTGTGTGTGTGCGAGAGAAGAGAGAGAGATAGTGAAGCCGAGAAGGGCGTTCTTAGAGATTTTATATTTATTTTTAAATATTATATTTAAAATTAAAATTGTTCATAATTATTACTAACAGTTTTTTTTTATTTTGATTACTTAATAACAAAACATTTCTATTATCTAAATTTTCATTATATTATTAACAATAATATTGTAGCTTGTAGCACATCTACCGCAAGTATATTACAAATGTATAACAAACGTAAAATTTCTTATACCCTTTAATGTCTTTGTGATTGAATGTATCAATAAAGCATACTATATTTTGTAGTGATCACTTCAAGTAACATAACAATACTACTATTGTTGGCAACAAATTAATTAGTGGTTGGTACCTAATACCTAAATATATAATATTCAATTTGTGTCTAAACCATCGTAAGTATATAATAATATCATATACCAGTTGACGATTTAGACGATTCGATGGCACAGATACTGAACGGGGTTGAATAAACGTGAAATTAATATATATTTTATATTAGTCTAACAATCGTACACTATATAAAAATATATTTAAGTATTCATATTAGATGTTGAATACATCAAAAAATATTTTTTAAATTTCCGTCTTTATTATATATTTTGTGTGTAATATAACCACGCGTCATACTTAATTAAAAATGTCATTATTTAAAAATATCTTATTTTTCAAATTTTACACGTGTAAAGATAAAATGTAAAATGTACGCATTAAATTTGGCAATTTAAGCAGTTTAGTGGCACGTCGATGACGCTCTGTGAATATACCTACGCGTCGTTATACACTGACATCATACAATATGTTATACTGATAATAGCATTGCAAGGACTAGTACATAGGTACACACAGGCGTATTACATAGAAAATTAATAATGTAATATACAACTTCATTACTACCAATATTATTTTATTATTATTACCTATACAGATACAGTGCGCGAGCCAATAGCGTTTACATGTGCTACACGCGATGAAATAAAACAATACGTAAAAGACGTCTGACAAATAATTATTATGTCAATTTTAAAACTACTTTTAATACCTACGTATTTTCGATGTGGGCGCTGCGTCTTAATGTAGAAATTACATTTTAACAAGCTATACCCAAAATAAATTCCTGGGAATAAAACCTAAAGCACTGTATGGTTCATATATATACGTTATAACAGCTTCACAATGGCACCACGGGATTATCCTTCCTATAAATATCGATAACCAAAACATTGAATAACTTTCTTTTATTCAGTCCTTAAGGCTGAATAAAATCGAAAGGCTTTCCACTTCAAATTCGGCGAAGATATCTCAAACTAGGATTAAAACCACGTATAACTCAATACCTATACTCGTTTTACTCGAAAACCAATCAGACAACTATAATAAAGAAAATATTTCTATGTTATGATGCAATCATATCTTGTAATGTCTGTATTGCAGCATTGTAAAAACATCAAATATTGTATTGAATCGAATAATTAAATATTAAAAAGAAAATCTAAATAAGCAAAAATAAAAAACATAAGTCGTGGACTTAATACGCATGATTTTATAATAATATGTATACTTAGGTATATTTTATAATAAACGCATCGTTATCTCTTTATGTGCTCAATATTTTAGCGAAATAAACTTTAATTCATGAAAAGTATCCTCGGTATAATAGCATTTCAAATTTCAATCGTCAGCGGAACAAAGCATAGGTGTTATAGGTATTTATATTGTCTATTTTTGATGAATGTTTAAAATGTTTTTCTAAAATACTTACTCAGAGAAATTATTTTACTTAAAGGAATCATAACTTTCTATGAACTATTGAAATGGAAATTACAAAATTTATATTAAATGCGAACGATAGGTTTCTATAACGCATAAAAACGTTCCGTGACGTTTATTTTAAAGTTTTTTTCTTATTATTTCATAAATATTCGAGCATAAAATATGCTGCCTCTCTGTTTAAATTGCAATCACGTTGTTGTACACTGATATCGTACTCATTATATATTTTATTCGAATAATTTAGGTATACAATAAGTAACCAAGTCAACCATAGGACCATTAAACTGACAGACTCGTGGCACCCATATTACCTATATATATATATATATTAAAAATGCAGGATGAATTGTATTATTTTTTCCAACTGCAAATGCATTAATAGAAATTATGTTATAGTGACTTATTGAAAGGGCGTTGTACACTCTCCGCTATAATGTATATTTTATTTTAAACTAAAAATTACGTTTTGAGGTAAATTATTTTAAATGCGTAATACGCATTATAAATTAAGCTCTATTTTTGTTTCGTTATGAGTATAGGTCTTCGATAAATTAGACCGGTATAGTACAACCATAGTGATAGTATATACTTGATATTATAATATTGAATAAAAATAATGCGTTTTACACTTTTAATTGTACGGCTAACACACCTGACGAGGATTAAAAATAGAAACAAAAAAAAAATAAATAAAAACAAATACATAGTGCTTAAAAATTTTGGAAGAAATTAAATGGAGAGCCGAAGTCATTCTGTGACAATAGACGGTATTAAAAATAGGCAATCGATAACTCATTATAGGTACCCTTGGATTATAACTTTATAAATAAACAAAAATATCTAATACAGTAACGCAGCAGTGCAGCACGCAGAATGCAAAACAATCAACATCTCTGTTATAAGCTAATTTAAATACTAACAGATTATTATTATTTTTAATTGGCCATTAATTAGATTTTCTAAGTTCACGTATAACACATGACGTGTTCGAATCAATAATATCTTAGAATACAAATAATTAAGAAAATCCGTATATTCGATTACATTTTTTTCCGAATACTCTCCGATTATTATACTGATAAATTGAAGTTCTACCTCTGAGAGGCTTCTTCATTCTGTGAATTATGTTTTTTTTCTATAATTATATTTTATTATTCTATTATTTCTATTTATTTCAACGGATTGTTTATTAAATAATATTTAGTATTAAATATTTATATAATATATATTGATATAAAATATTTTGAATATTATTGTAAAGCGATAAATTTATATAAGCGTTATTGTTCTACAGTATTAAGTCAAGCCTAATGATAATTTTAAATTAAAAATATAAATGAAAATAAAATTAGAACAAATATTCTTATAACGGTTAAATTCGTATTTAAAAAGCCTCTACACCAACGATATTTTTGTTCAAAATCGGCTTATTTAAATATCGTACTCTGAAACACGAAATACAACGCCTATTTTGAAAACAGATATTGATTTTTAAGAACTCGTTTAAAATAACGAACCTAGTACATTTTTCATTTTCATTTTTAATATTATTTTTAATATTTTAAATATTTAAAAATCTTAATTCTTAAAGTATAAAATAATAAATTAACTAAAAATGTTTTATACAATGAGATGTCTCGATCAATGTTTTGGAGAGTTCAAATACGTTTTCAAAATTAAAATTGTAGTATTTTTGTTAATGTTCCGTTTAAATTAGAATCATGTCTAAATCCGAAGATTTTGGTAAACACAAAAAAAAAAATGATAAATTTATATGGTTATCATCGTGTGCTATTATTGCGACGATTTACAACGAGAATCATTTTTCAGACGAAACATACAAATCTTGTCCTAATTTGTTTGAAGATTTGTATACGATTCATGAATATATTAAGAGAGGAAATTACAAAATATACACCTTATTGTTAACCATTAAGATAAATCAAACTGAAAATTCATGTATATTAATATATACAGTCCTTAATGATTTTGCTTTGAAACATATTAATTTTAAAATAATATTGATTTTGAAATTGTAACTGAGTTTGAAATTATACAACCATTTATGATATTTTTTATATGCATATTTTCTATCCATTTTGCATGTTTTTCATTTATCTCACTCTTATTATTTATTGTCAAATTTAACGGAAAGATTAACTTAACTATATCACGTATAAAGAAAATGAAAATATCTACTTACTTTGTTGAAATTTATCAACATTGGATTTCCCTTTAGTTTTAAACATATGTGTATTCGTATACATCATTAACATATTATTGGTACTGCTATGTAAATACATATATAATATATAAAAAATAATAATTTACACATTTTAGCATACTCTCCTGATAAATATATTCAAAAATATATTATTTATTACGGTTGATAAAGTCCAAGAAATTTAGAGACAGCTTAAACCTGTGTTGTTCAATGATTTCAATAGACAACAAAAATTGATAGATTGATTCGAAAATATACATTTATACGTCAGCGGTAAAGTGGTAAACAGTGAGATACCGTGGAAAAAAATAACAAGTATAAGATCCCTATTAAGGCCATCATAATTTATGGAGAGTAACTCAAAAACGAGCTTATTTCTACGCATTACCAACATCGCCGAATTTTGGTATTCCAATTAATATATTTTATAATTTTATTTAATATTTTAAAATATAATAATATAGCTAGTGTCTAGAATGATATATCGAAACATCCAAGTATCTACATGTTTAAATACATAACTTTTTTTACAAAAAATACAGAACGAGTATAAAATTAAAAAATTATACAAGATAGAATTTCTTAAAAAAAATGAAGAAGTCCCGAAGGAAACACTAAGAAAGAATTAAAAGCATAGTTTTAATATAAAAAAAATAACGTGGGGAAGTAATATCGCTTTGCTGGGGCTAGGGCGCCCAGATTATCATATATTAATGTTTTACACAAGTCTGAGTGTTATCAAAAGAACCATAATAAAAATCAGTGATGTCTGTGTTACACAATATGAAAAAAATATGTATATATGTATATTGTATATATATGATACAGCCATAATGCCCGTATCGTAATTAGATTTAATCAAAGTTACAACATTACGAATCTATAAACTCTTAGTAATTGTTAGTACGGTCGAACGATGTGTATAGTGTCTTTTCATTAACCGACTAGAATAAACTTTAAAACATTGGCTGAATATTTTAATATTTTAAGGAAATTAGAAATTTAATTTTAGTCAAAAAATGTTTGGAGAAAAACGCGTGGAAAATACTTTTCGAGAAAAATGGACAGTGGAGTAAAAATGGTTGCTGTCCTCTGATATACAGTTAATAAATGTCTAGTGGATCATAATTGGATGTGTTAAATTTAAATTTTATGATATTTATACATAATATTATCATAAATTCATAAGTATACGAAAAACGATTATGAGCAGTCAGCGTATAACACCAAGTAAGTAGTACTTACACGAATTCACATATGTTAGTTGATATTTCTATAAAAGTTATTCTATTATTGTACGTTTATTCTTATTTTTTTCGAAAAATCGAATTATTATATCTTTTTTTTTTTTTTGTATTTTGAACCAAAAATCAATCGAACATTTCCCAATAGTTTTTAATCGAAAACACATAATTTTCAAACACACGACCTTTCGTCGTCCTACCATAATAACTACCATAACTGTTAGTAAAATAAAGTATTCTGTGTAATTTCCAATGTAATATGTATCTTAGAAAATAAATACATTTATTCGCAATATCATGGTATTATTATTAATGTTCCCTATATATTAAACAAATACAGCAATTATTCCACTTCGTGTTCTAAAGCACTATAAGTATATAATACCTACAACGATTGTATGCAGTAATACAGGTATTTTATATTATAATTGGAACACATTCAATGCTGTTACAATGTGTTATACACAATATTAAAATACGCATATATATATTTTGCACATATATATAATAATATATGATAATGCGCATTACATTCAATATGCTGCACATATATATATATATAGGGTACAGTGTTCGTCGAAAACTGCATCATCCGCATCACGTTGCGGTGTATAATGCATAATGCATATTATGCACATCGCACACACGACAACATATAATATAATATGTATATATGGACCAAAAAGGTATATTAATATGTGTATTATACGGTTTTCCTATTATATGTGTAAATTTAAATTTGCCGTACTACACGTAGTTATAGTACGCGATACGTCGCGCGAACGCAGCAAGGGCGGTCGTGTATACACATAACTTTATTTTATTTTATATCATATTATTATGTTGTCGTGTATTAGAAAACTCGTACAAAAATAGTTTTTTATTTATCGCTCTACACGAGCGGCGCGTGCATATACGATAATATATTAATATACTGGAATAACAAAAAACACAACGCGCGTTCGGTAGCAATCATTAATATAAATCCAGTATATTCACCCGGTTCGATTAATTTTATTTGTATATACACTTCGGAGCACATCGCGTCGGATTTATATTCGTTCGGTGTCGCTCGAACGAGATGAAAGTTTCGTTCGGCGTAAAAAAGTTTATTCTAAGTTTGTTCTACTCTTGCACTACACTAGTTTTTATTCTCTCTCTCTCTCGTTCTGAAAAAACCCTATACATATATTACACTCACCGTGTTTACATTTCGATTGAATAATATTATAATATAATACATTATCATATTATTATTATACACGACTGTGCCTCCAACTCGGTACACGCATTTTATACGGATAATATGTGTTCGTACCTATATAATATATCGGAACCGAATCTAAGTCTATTGATATCTCTTCGTCGTCATAACGCGCCGGGTTCAGGTATTTAAAAATATTACTGCGAAGGAAATAACAGTTTGAAAAATTGGGTTTTAAACAGCATATAATGCCATATATAGGTTTTAAATTTTAAGTTGCTGCGGGCAACACGAAAAGTGGGTCAACTTTTTCAACGCGTCTAGACTGTAATTAAATAACATAACAATAATATATACTACGAAATACATATTATATGTACTAACTATACCTGCGTGTATACACATAACGTGATTTTCGTTGGAAGTATATTTTTATATCAAGTATGCAATATTTTCTTGCTTGAGTTCGTTCGACAACAGTCGGTACATAAAATAAGTATAAAATTAATCAGTATATAACAGACGCTTTATTATATTATCCTTATATTTATTATATTATAGAAAAAATGTGTTTAAGGTTGCCGGATTTTAACCCACGCGAAATATACCAACTTGCACATGCATTTTGATCCTGTATCGTTCGTATCGATTGACCCGATGGAAAGTTATTGGAAATTTAGAAACGGTATAGGTATTGCATTGAAGCATTAGAAGCTATATTATTCAATCAAACACGTCTACCCTCTATTTTGATTTACTGGTACAATCTTAAAATAATAAAATATATACCTACCTTATATAATAGACTATATTTTTATAATGTATTAATAATCTTATAAAGCTCTACAATAATAAGTTCGGAAGATATGTGAACAATTATGATAATATGAAAATTTTAGTAATAACTACTATAATCTATCAACATTTTATAATTTGTAAACATTTTTCGAGAATGATAAATACTATAGATTCAAAATTGTATTTATTTTATGTTTTTTAAGGACTAATATCCTTAGTATATGTACCTACATGTTTTAGTCACTCAGGAATTATACTCGTTCAAATATTTAAGTTTAAATATTCAAAAATATCACCTGCTTAATAATTTCTTAATAATTTATATAACAAAAATGTGTCAGTTGTTATTTAAAAAAATAAGTTTAGTATGAAATGGTGTAAAATATTACATAATGATAATTCCAAAAATCATAATTCATTATTTAAGGAAAAAATGGAAGGGGGGGGTAAGCATACTTGATGATTTACCCAGTATATAAAAATGTGACACACATATTATATTATAGATAAATAGTTCTGTGAACTTAACACCGAAATCTGTGAGTCGGCAGCATATAAATCATAAGGATATAATCAGATTTAGCCCAGTTGTTGCAATCTGGGTAATGACATTGCTCCGCGTACACTTCTAGGTCTATTTCCTGCAGTTGCAGACAGTACTAGTTACTTAAATAGGTACCTTATGCTATTTTTTTGAGGTAGAATACACATTCACTATCTTAAAATCCAACAATCTTTGTATTATTTCATGTATATAATCATAATAAATCATTCTATGTTTAACCATTACAAATTTATGTTGATTCTATTTATTTAAATTACACGCCCATTCGTGCAAATACGCTGCTGTGTTAAGTCATTAAAAAAAGTAACGTACAGTGAGAGAACGCGTAATAAGTAATAATTTTATTTCTCGTTGATTTCATAATTTTATAAATTCCGGGTTATAAAATATACAATTTAAAATTAATTTTACTTTCCACCGTTTTTACTGATTTCAATTCAAGCAGCAATCTTGAAAAAATAAATGCGTTCAAGTTAAAACAAATAATAATAATCACTATAATATGTATAACAGAATTTGAATTAAAGTATAAACATAGTTTTTTTTTTAAATAGGCCAGACAATATATAGGGCTCCGAGTCTAAGGATAGTATAATTTTTTTGTCTCTGTTTATAATATATTATACGCAATATACGGTGTACAGAAGAAAGGATACTGACTAAAGAAATATGCTTTGTTCTAACCAATATTTTTTAATTATTTTTTATTTACATTTAATTTTTAGACGATTGCGCTATATTTGTGGCATAACATAATCTGATTTTTAGAAAAAAATTTATGGTTAAAACATTTAGGTATTTGAGTCAAGAATTTAGTTGTCGTAGTTTTTAAAATATCAATATGTTCGTAGAATAATATTTTTTTTGTGTATTTTTATATGAAGTTAATCTTAAATTTTTTATTACCCTTAGAATATTCATAATTTTTGATTTTTACAGAAAAGTTTGTAGAATTTAATTTGTTTAGCTTATATTTTTTTTTCATTTAGCCATTGAAAAATTAAAAATCTTCAGTTACAAGATTTATGAAGGTACTATTATATTTTTTAAAAATAAATAACAATATCGAATTGAAATTTTATCTCGTGGTAACGATAACCATAAAGTATTGTACGTCATAATATATCGTGTTATAGTAGTAACCGGCAACTGCGATTATCAAATACTGGGCGGAAAAGTTATGATACCTAGTAATTAGAGTAGGTAATCATCCAATATGATTAAAATTTGAAATCACTGTATTTTGCGAACGTCTAATTTAAATCAAAAGATATTAATATGAAAATTAATTATAAAAATAGTTGTATACATTTATAGTATTGAATATAAAATGTCAATTATTTAATCAATAATAACGAATAAGTTTATATGTCTATAAAATATAATATAGGTAACTATATAAGTAAAAAATGTTTAGATTTTGATATGTACCTACATGTTCTCATATAAAATGTTTTATTTTAAAGTATTAAAAAATAAAAAATGTACCACTAATTTAGCGCAATCGTCGATATAAAATTATATATATACATATATATTATATAAATTTAAAATATTGATTAGAATAAAAGTCATTTCATTTTGTCAGTTGTTTTTTGTTACACTTAGTAACTCTCATCAGTGATTGTAATAAGTATGTAAGTAAAACAAGTCAACAATTTTTAAATTTCAGTTTAATAGAACGGACTAATATCAAGTGGAGTATATGAAAACAATTTTATCTTCGTTTTAAATGTTTCAACACGTTCCCTGTGATCATACTGATCACAGACCAATGCAGTAATGAGTGGAGTCTATACGCCCTGTGGGAATGTTAGGTTGGGCTGATACTCTGACACTACATATTTATGTCAACGGATAAAATATATAATAATTATAACAACAGCGTAACACAATTTCATGTTGATGATTTTTTTAAACAGTAAACAACACGTCATAATTGGATTTTTAAATACCAATTAAAAACATAATAATATAAAGCTAAAAGAGTAAATAGTTGATGTGTTGGGATAAATATTACATCGAAAATATTTAACAGATCGTTGTCGAGGTCCCTCGATGGTGTTTATGGGTTACTATTATATAGTTGTGTTTATTACTAAAGCGGATGAACAAAAATTGCAATTTCGAAAGGTACCTTTTTCCTGTCACTCACTATGGTTACGCACTGATGTGATCACATGGGAAATCAAAATTGTGTTTTTTGTTTTGCTATAAACTAGGAAGTCATTCACTCGTTATTCATTTAAATGAAAATTATTTTATTTTTGATGTTAACAAGTGTTTGTTAAAATTCTATACGCAAACAAATAAATTATAAAATCGCTCCGCTCAGAATCTAAATTTAATAGTTTTATATTTTATTCAATTAAATTTTATTATCGTTATTTTAATTTTATATTAATGTAAACCCAATGTCCATAAAAAATTGAACTTATAGACTTATAATATAATTATGTACCTATAGTCTAACACTATCATTTATGTCTTTTATGTCTATTGTATGGTATACACTTGTATTACGTTGGTAGATTGTCAAAAAAAATAATACAATTTTTAAAATGTTGTGCAGAGCGATGAATGTATTGATTTTATAATGTAGTTATACACGATTTATTGTAGAAAAAAATGCTTTGATTTTCAACTTCAATTTCATAATTGTTGATGGGAAATTAAATCTATAGTTTATAATTCTGGGAAGTCGAAATTGAAAAAAATATTAAAATATTAAATAATACACATATTATTATATTATTTTTTTCAATATTCCTCATAAGTTGTTCATATACAAATAAAAAAATATCGAAAATACACACACAGGCACAATTTTTTTTAAAAGCAATAAATTTGATAAATTGTTTATCAAAATCAAGAAAATTTGTAAATTATATTTTATAATTTGAGATGTATAAAAGGGCGTCATTCATTTGGGCAAATAACCCAAAATTTACCTGAGTAGAGTAGATATCATTTGGGCGAAAAATTAACTGATTGTTTAGGCGAATTAATTTATGAATTATATAGGGATATATAATACAGGGAATAATAGGGAAGTAGCATACTTACCTATACAATAATTTTTATATTCGTATTTATTATACAATGTATTCAACTCAATATTATTATTATATCGTTTCGGCTGATTGGTGATAACTATTTATAAAATTATAACATTATAAAAATTAATTCTATCAACACAAAAAATCTATATTAGGTACGTAAAAATACTAAAGAAAAACAAAACTATACATTAAAATCATGGGAAGAATATCAAACCAGAACATTAACAATAATCGATTACATTAAAAAAATGGGCATGAGATACCATGCTAATTGTTAATTATTATAATTAATTAGGATTTTTAATACAATATATTATTATGATAATATTTATATAAGAATATAATAAATTTTATTAAACAAATGGGCATATGAGATACCATGCTAATAAAAAAAATTTGGTTAAGATAATAACAATACAATGCGTTTTTTACTATATCAATTAGAGTTAGCTGAGAGTCCTAAGTCTCTAAAAATTTATTTTTATAAAAATATATTTACAACTCGCCCAAACGATATATTGAATAAATTAGAGTCCCGTGTAAATTTCGCCCAAACGATATATTATTTTGGGTCATTCGCCCAAATGAAAACCGCCCGTATAAAATGTTTAATATTTATATAGGTAAGATATACAATAAATTTTGTTCAAGGTTCCTCATAAGTAGATAATAACACTTTTTTTTATATTTTAACCATGTATAACTATTTTAGTTTTTTTGTTGTACCTAATTTAAAAATATTATTCAAGGAAAGTCGAAACTTTTAATGTATCTATATTATTACGTTTTATACAGAATATACAGATATACAACGACATTGTCAATTGCAATATTTTCGGCAAAAATCAACTCAACCTATTATATTATTGATAGTAAAATAAATTACTTTAATGGCAATATAAATATCGTAAAATGTATTTAGTAATATGAGTATTATATTGTATTGGTTGACAAACCTTTTCCGTACGGAATCACTTTTCGTATGCGTTTAATAAAAACGCGATACCGTAAAACCTGTCGCGAAGAGGGGGGTAAAGAAAAGTTTAGTATTGCGGGCCGGATACCGCGAAAATCGTATATTGCGAGTCTTCGGTGGCGATGGGAAAGGGGCTGGAAATCTGATCTGGCCCCGTTCCATGGTTGTCCATTATTGTAATACACTTCCAAAAAAAAAATATTATTATGTAATGGAAAGTGATGCGTTATTTTTTATTTCGGTTCTCGGTAAAGTGCACATTTATATATAAATAATAATACGAACTAACGGTTAGTTTCTGGCCAAATTACTATTGCGGACGACCGCGTACGCACCACACCTGCACCAAAAGCTCTCGCTAAACGCGTCTCCCGCTGACTCTGTCTCTGTCTCTCTCCGACGTATCCGCGCCGGTTTATGGCGTTTGTGCGTGTTTTCGTGTCCGTTTCGGCACATTATACAAACGAAACGATATTAAAACGTCGTCGACGACGACGTGATCGAGACATGGCGTGGTATATAACAATATAATAATAATAACAATTATATATATATACTATATAGGTACACGGATTTGCGCGTCTCGGTGGTAAAACCGGAAAACTGGACATCACGGTTTTATATTGCGTCGACACTTATTTATTCGCGTAATATCGTCGCTATTTTATTATTTTTATTTAGTGTTTCCGATTTCGTCCGTTCTCGAGAACGTTAAATTACTATAAACGCGATGTATTTGTGTATACGTGTACTAACTGCACACGCACACACGCCGTCACACTGTGCACGTACGGAATTCATTTCACTCTGCAGCGGCCGAGCTGAATTGACGACGATAATTTTCGAGTAATAGTGTTTCGGGCAAGTCGTTTCGTTTATATATCGCACTATTATTTACACGTAGGTCGTAGATGGTAAACCGGGGGAAAAACTTGGACTTTTTTATGGAGTGCAAGGGCGATTGCTTCACACAGCGGTGCAGACTCAAAAACAATTATTGTTTTTTCTTTTTAAATACTCGTAATTTTATGATATTAAAAATTAAAAAAGTTTAAGTATGAAAATCAACACGGAATGATGGGGAGGGGTGTTAAAGCTTTAGTAGCACTGTCTCTCTCTCTAAATACAAACCCGATGTTTAGCAACACGCTCAGCTACACACTGCAGTCGAATACGCATTGTGTGCGTAACCACAATACTCGCATGTGCTGTGCGAATAAAAAATAATAAATACGATACGAATGATATTAAACGAATATAATATATAACAGTCGGCGCGCGAGTATAATAATATAGGTATGAGGTGTGCGTAGGTACCTATTCACGCGTGTTTAAAACGTTTAAATGTGATAATCTGATTTTAATGTAATTTCGTCCGGTATCGCTCGATTCGCTCGTAGACTTTTTATTTTTGATCCATAACAAAACAATATTCAACGCTTATGAATACATAATACTCGTATGTATTTATAGGTACTTCGTCTCTGTGTATTTATTGTACCTATATTATATCTATATAATATTATAATATTATGTATGGAGTGGACGAATTGATTTGAGTGAGTGTATATAGGTAGATTATAACCAGGGTTCGAGACTTGTAGCATTTAAAATCATTAAAATAAGCATTTAAAAACTTAAATTTGAACAAAAATATTTAATAAAAAAAAAATTTCTTTTTACATGATAAAGCACCAAGGCAATAGATTTAATTTGTAACTGTGCTAAAAATAATATAATTAAAGATTACAAAAAATATTAAAACAAAATGATTAGGAAAAATTTCTAACTAAAAAATCTAAATAAATAAATAAATCTTTATATTATAAAAAAATCAAACTTCACTTTCGACATATTTTGCCTTATTGCTTATAGGTTTTCTGAGGGATTTTTCGAAAAAATAATTAAAAGTAGAAAAACTAGTCAAAAAAGCAAAAGTAATCAGAAAAACTGGAAATAAAAGCATTTTTTCAAAAAATCGTAAAATTTTTCGAATTTCATAATTATTGAACGTTTTGTAACATTACATACACTTCCATAGCATTCTGCTACATTTTAAGTCAATCCATGAAAATAAGCAAATATTTTAAGTCCCGAGCCTTGATTATAACCGTCCACTATTTTTCTAATTTGGATTTTCCATCCTACCACTTTTATCTAAAAAGAAATGCAACCTCTCTTCAAATGATACTACTTTTATGCATTGTAGTAGTTTTTTTGATTAGGTCTTATAATATATTTTAATTTTAATTTTCGAGAAATATAATAAATTATATTATGATAAAGATTGTTATTCACAGTGTTGTCAGCTATTACATAAAGGCATAAAGCTATTACATATATACAGGAAGCCAATGTATTTTGACTGTGATCGTGAAAGCCTTGTGGTATTTTATTTTATTAAAACTTAAAAAGATTTTTTTTCGAAAATCACGATTTGAATAATTATACGAATAAGTTCCAATCTATTCGCCGTTTAATGAAATAAAAATATATACTTTTTTTAGTGAATATAACAGAAGAAAGTTACTATCTTATTAAAGACATTTGTTGATATTAGTTAAACTTTTATAACCGAACCCTTCCTACTTATTTTGAACCATTTCTACCATTGTATGTAAATAATAAAATTAATATATAAAGTGGTCAGTGGGTAATAATATTATTAAGTATACACAAGTAGAACTCACAGAAACTGAATATATATTATGTTTATACATGTTTATACATGGTTTCACGTAAAGCACATATAGGCTGATCGCTGATATTTGGAATTTTGGAAGGAGTAGTTTACTGGGATGTAGCGTTAGAGGATGTATCATGTATATGTAATTTTCACGAAATTATTGCTATTAGAAATTAAAATATAATGCTCTAAAAAGGTTAGAATATAATTTTGTTAAATTCAAAAGGCCCTAATAATATGTTTAGTCCAACAACGTTACTTTTATGTGTGCTTTTTAAGTCTAATCTATTTTGTTCTTTAAAGTTAAGTACAATTTTTCCTAAATTCTATCCAGAAATGTGAATATATTGTATAAACTTGTATTAAAATGAAGAAAAAATACCATTGTGCAAAAATGTGATGTTGGAGAAAGTTTCAATTCAAAATTGAGAAAAGTCTTATTAACTGATCACTCTAATATTCGGAGGATCTTTGAAAATATAATAAAAGAAGAAACAGAAAATACTATTATTTAATTTAGATAAGAGGCGGTAATTCACTTGTCAAACTTCTAGTCCGTAACATAATTTACTGCGAATCGAAAACGTTCTAAAAATGTAGAAAGTAATTATTATCATACTCAATACAAAGGAAATAATATCAACATATATATATCTTAGAGCATTAAATATGGGTGTAATTGCGAAGTCTACTAAATAAATTTATAATAAATGTTTCGTTTGTATCATTTATTTTTCTTATTAAGACAAAAGTTTATGAAAATAATAAATAAAAGTACATAGGACTTTAAAAATAATGGACAAAAATGTTATGTTGTACATAAATAAATGTTAGGCTTCATACTATTTTGATCTTATATGTGTTAAAATTATTCTTGTAGCCATAAAAAAAATTCCAAAAATTGTTTTATGCCTAAAAACTTGAAAATAATGCATCCATAAAATGTACTAACATTTTTTTCTTAATTTCAAAAAATTATTTTAATTTAATTTACGGTCACTCACCATTTTAAATATTAACAATAACGTCATATAGATCCGTTAGAAAAATTACGGTTAATGATATTCAATCAGATAAAAAAAACGTCTGTAAACGTGTAACGTGCTATAACGTAATGTTACTTTTTGAAGTGAAAATTTATAAAAATTGGATTTTAATATTAAATGTCCTAAAAACACTAAATATCCCAAATAAATGTAAAGAAAATGCAAAATAAATTGTATATTTATACAGATTCCAAAATACATGAAACGTATATAATATTATGGGTATATCATAAAATAAGCATCGCGTATAGTTAGATGGAAAACAATACTATAAATGCATAGAAATCCCAGTTCTTTTTATTATTTTTCATTTCCTAATATTTATAATAAGTGGAACAAATATATTTTAAACATTAATATGATGTAAGTTTGTGTTTTGTTTTTTAAATATTAAATGTAAATTTTATTTTAAAACAATTAAGCTAACCATAACATATTTGACTAATCTCCTCCAGTCCACTCAAGTGTGTAATTTGCAAATAGATTATCGATATATGAACTTCGTTGTGTATTAACAATGATATTGCGTGCAATATGTAATTTTGTGTGGTGAACTGTGGACACTCGCCTTTATATTTACTTTGCGTACAACTTTAAATTATTTATTATATTCTGATGATTTAGCCCCAACATTATAAATTCACAATCTGCCGTTATTCGACAGGTCGTTTGTCTGTTATATTTTTGACAAAATGATTGGTATGCTGACGATTAATTTCTTATTGTTACAAAATTCCAAATGGACATATGTTATTTTACGATAACATTTTAAATTATTATTTTAAACACTCTTTAGGTGTTTGTGATGATTTCATCAATAACAGCCAATGTATTATGTTTCCCTTAAGTAAAAGAAAGTAATTAAAGGTACCGGTTTATTATTAAGAGCAAAACGCTACATCTGCATTGATGTTGTTTTGTATTTATAATATGTTTAATGTTTATAATATAGAATAACTGCAAATATGCGTTCAGTAGAACTGATTTTTAGATTCTGAACGGAGTGATGAATGTATTGATTTTACAATGATGTGTGTTTTTTTTTTTATTTTTTTATTTTTTTTTTTTTTTATTTTTTTTTTTTTGTGTCTGACGACAACATTTGGAGCAGTAAAAATGCTTCGATTTTGGACTTCAGCCCCTCTTTGAAAAGGAAATTGAATCTAGTTGGTACTTTGGGGGGTCAAAAGTTAAAATTTTTCAATATTTTTTAAATGAGTCGGGAAAAACATAAAAAAAATGACGGAAAAACGGGATTTTTTACGCACAACCAGTTTTCGACAAAATCGAATTTTTTATTTTGCTATAACTCAAAAACTAATAGATGAAAATACTTGAAACTTTCACCAAATGTTTATATTAGCGTTCTCCATACATAGGTAAATTTTCAAAGAATTTTGACTTTTTTCGAGCTATTTATAGACAATTGAAATTTTTAATTTTTTTTAGTATTTTATTTTTAAATAACGATAAAAATTTTTTGGCCGGCCAGAAAATTTTGAAAATTTAATACAAGGTTTCTTATAAGTTGTTCTTAAAGTGATAAAAAAAAATCCGAAATCGTTAGTCACAATTTTTTTTTATAAGTGCTTAAAGTTCGAATTTATACGAAATATGTCAAAATTGCGAAAATTGGCAAGTAATTTTGTGGTTGAAAATTCGTAAAATTTTTTTCTTTTATAACTAAGTTTTGAAAATTTGATACAAGGTTCTCCATACATTTTTCTTCAATTATCTGTAAAAAAAACTCTACCAGACTAAGACAAAAAATTTTTATGAGTGTTTTAAATTTAAATTTTTACAAAACCGCGTTAAATAACGGTTTAGCCTCAAATGATTTTTGATATTTGTTGTTATTCAAACAGTATAAGTCGTAAATACTTGAAAATTTTACCAGTTATTTAGATTGCCATTTTCTTTACGTGATTTGATTTTCAAAACATTTTGACTTTTTTTGAGCTATTTATAGGCATTTGAAATTTTCAATTTTTTTTTATTTTTTTTTTATAAATGTTGATAAAAAAAATTTAGCTGGGACAAATTACTTGCAAATTTAATTGAAGGGTCCACATAACTTGTTCTAACTCTGATTCAAAAATTATAAAAATACATAGGCACAATTTTTTTTTATTAGCATTTGAAGTTCAAATATTGACAAAAATTCGTCAAAATCATGAATATTTTTCACTATTTGGTAGTTAAAAATTTATAAATATTTTTCTATCAAAAGCTAAGAATTGAAAATTTAATACTATGCTGTCCATAAGTTAAGCTTAGAATAATTATAAAAAAGTTTGAGGATTGTTCAATTGAAAAAATTTCACGTGTGTTTAAAGTTTTAATTTTAATTTGAAATCAAAAATATACGTGTAAAATAACTTTTTACTAATAAATAATTTTCGATTTTTGTTATTTTTAAAAAATTACTAAACGTAAGATCTTGAAACTTTTACTTAAATGTTTGAATTAGTTTCAAAGTAGAATATTTACAATATTTAAGTATAATATATCCTAGACTGACAAATCATATCCGTTCAGAATCGTTTTTCGTATACAATGATACCTATCATTGCATTCAAATTTAACCTTCCCTAGTCCGAGGTCCATCCCACCCCCTAATGTACAGCAGAGCGATACTCACTTACCCGCTTTTTTTATTTTTGGATTTATTATTACAATTAATTAACTTATTATTAAACTTAATGATAAGAATATTATTAATTGTAGCTTATCAATTTTTAGTGTTTTTACGATATTTTAATTTTTGAACGAGTTATAAGCATTTTTTTTTTCAGTATTTTACTTACTCATAACTTGCTTAAAAATGATATCGTAAAAACCCGACGAAAAATAAGAAATAATGTTTTTACCATTAATTTTGGTAAATTTATCTAAAATCAAAGCAAATAACATAAAATCGGTTCTACCGAACGCAAATTTACTTTGTTGTACATATATTAACAACGGAAAATTTCAAAATAAGTGTCGATGTCATTTGTATTAGTGGCACAATTACTAGAGGAGATTTGGGTGTTGTCTTCACTTACTTTTTTGTTTTAAAGACTTATTGAACACTATTTATAGAAAAAACGATCCCCCTATCCAGAGTTAAAATAACTAATAAATAAAAAAAATTATATAAAAAAAAAATAGATTGTTTTAAATAAAGAATATTGATATAACTTTTATTATATTACATTATATAGTATATTGTTTAATTACGTTTAAAAAAAAAGCATTTAATTTTTTAATAATTACTTTATGAAATATAATATGTCACGTATCACTCGCGGATTAGTCGTATCGAATATAACAGATACGTTTACTTTAACGTGTTGGTCTTGTACACTCCAAGACCCATGTCCAAAATTTAATTTAACATCTCGACGTAGTACTACGCATGCTATCAATTTCGACATAGGCGCGATGACACATTTATCATTTGACTACCGTTCTTTTTAAAACTTTATCGACTCGTACATGTAGTGCGTATGCCGTCCTAGTATAATGTATTATACATTATTTTAGTTAATACGTCATTATCGACTTGTATAGTATAGGTATGGTGACCAGACGTACTTATTTTATAAGGACAGTACTGTTTTTTGGTAACATGTCCTACTGTCCTAAATAAATTGTCGAAGTACGCTTAAATGTACTTATTTTTAATAATTTAAAAATTCCAAATGGAAAAAAATTACATAAGTCACATGAGTTTAGTTATATAAAAACACATATTTTATTTTTCACTCTTAATAAGATTAAAAATCTGTGATGCATATTTATGTTTAAAAATAAATAAATAAGTTTAAATTGATGTTATATTGTTAGGTATTTATATTGATATATATATATATAATATATTCATATATATATAGGTACATGATATATTAGCCTATATTATTATGTACTGTTTTTTCTTTTTTAATATATGGTCACCATAAGTATAGGTATTTATATTTTATAACCCTTCAATCTTTTCTTAAAAGCCGAACGTCAAACGATTGAATATAATCACATATTATAATGTAGGTGCTAAGTACGTGATGTATTTGATTTTTTTATATTCAAAATCGGCGTGTGTAATTAAATTTTCTCGGAAATGAATAGAAGTGTCGCATTTTTCAGCAAACACAAACAGCGAAGATATAAAATATATAATACGTTTTATTTATGTGAGCCCGAGGCGTGCGCATACATAAGAACACGCAACAACCGAATCATATTTTATTAGTTATATTATATATAAAAAAAAAATTAATTTTATGGTATCTTTACGAAAATTTTATTTACCTATTATAGTCGTACACCTATATTTGTACAACCCATATAGCTACTATCAATATATAACTATGTGCACACGAGATGTCAAAAAAACTAATAACCTTTTCACTCAGCATGGAATCTCTATACTTACATCTTTCCATCTTTCGTATTATATATCTTCCCAAAAGTAATAGCTTATAATATATATTATATGCATCCGTATATTTGTATACAAGAAATCAATATTATATTATTTACATTGATATTACGTATGTGCACTACTTATTTTACCGTATTGATACAGTTTGCATAATATACTTGTTAAAAATGCCTAGTTTTGAAATTGTATTTAAATATAGTTTATTAAATATATTATCCAATATATCGTATAAATAAATAATACAGATATAAATACACGTCAAAACCATATATCATAATATCAATATAGAAACGTATAAATAAAATGTCTCAAATGTTTAGATTGTCTAGAATATGATGTATCGTATTACTTTTTCCTAAATGTAAATAAGTATTTTAAATTGTTTTGAAATATATATAAAATATTTAAAATAATTAGTATATATATTAGGTGGTGTTCCCAGTGGCAGATTTAAGGGGGGCCCAAATGGTCTCGCCCCCCCCCATTGGCATAAGTTAAATACTCATTTAAAATTATTGTCTATTTGTATGTAATTGTTAATTACTGAAAAATTTAAGATTTGCGTTTTGGACTATGCCCCTTCCAAAAAAAAAAAATGAATTCTGGATCCGCCACTGGGTGTCCCTTATTTTTTCATATTGGATTTTATTCAGTCTTACCCTTAAATTGGTTCCAATATCAATATGTATAAAAATTATATTACAATCTTATTACCTATATGTAATATAATTAATGATGATAAACAAGTATATGATAAAGTGGTACTCGCACTGTTATATTATATTTTTGTTTAAACATTGTAGTTGTACCCATATAAAAGGATAACGAAGTAAGTGATAATTATGTAAACGAGGATTTAAAAAATTTAAATTTCCAATAAACCAACAACATCTGGATCTCTTAACTTATTTATTTTTTTGAATAAGATCATTATTCAATTTTTGAACCTAGGTTAAATTATGTTAGGATCTTCCAGCAATGTATTAAAAAAATTAACAATTTCAACAATAATTTATTATTTAATTAATTAATATTATTTTTTTATTTTTACAATAAAATTATTATTTTCATTTGCAGGTATGCGTGCAATTATAAAAAAAAATATGTACAACACAACATATTAATCGTGTATATATTATATTATAATTATAATAACAAATGATTTTAAAGTATTATATGTTATTTTTTTAATTAAAAATCAAACAATTTTATTGCAATATATTGAAATATTGTAAAATTGATTTTAATACCTGTATAATATGGGGAGTTGAGGCTCATTGAAAATTACTGGGCTAGGGCTCCAATCATGGCGATATCGCCTGCGGGGTTACGCACTATACGTTATACACAGTTCGCACTCAGTTTGTTGCGGATAACAAAGAAATTACAATAATGACGTGCCTTTTTTACGGAAAACGGTGTTCATCTAACAATGAAATATTATATTATAACTGAATGATACACTTTTGAAATGCTTAAAATAAAATACAATCTTATTCTTGATTGAATGTAAGTTATCGTGATATTATATAATGTAGTTTTTATTCATTTGTTTTTTTTACCCATTTACTGTTATAATTATTATAAACTTAACTACTATAAAACATCCTAAATCCCAATATTTGTTATGATACCGTGTAGGAGAGTAAAAATATAAATATACATATATTACACATGTATATCACATACGGTATCATGTATGATGGCCTTGCCTTTGTATGGCAATAGGCAATGTAGATTGTAGACATAGAGACATATATTATAACGTCT
The DNA here is from genome assembly GCA_020882235.1 of Schizaphis graminum. Lineage (NCBI taxonomy): Eukaryota > Metazoa > Arthropoda > Insecta > Hemiptera > Aphididae > Schizaphis > Schizaphis graminum. The sequence continues at coordinate 103,534,907 of CM037033.1, forward strand.
GTTTTATTGAAGTCTCACTTCATTATCATTGATCTCTCCAGTAGCATTTCTACGTCTCATACTGACTCTCATCTCATTAAACTATTTTCGCAAAAATCTCAACCCCTTTAAGTAATAATTATTCTAATTTTGATTTTATCGCTGATGATGTAATAAAAATAATAACTTAACGTTACTTAAAGTTCTAACACACTATAATATTGTTTTCTATAATTTTATAGGTATTACTATATTAAGCATTTTCATTAGCATTATACATAAGTATTATTACAAATTAATTTATGCCCTTTACTAACTTTTATTTTTATTTTTTGTTTATTAACCTGTTAGATTTAATTTAAATATATAATCTGTTATTACGAATTTGTTTTACTTCAGCTCGTTTTATTCAAATTAATGAATACATTATTGTTGTTATTATTATTACTAAAAAGGGTTAAGGTTACCCTTATACATATTATAAAATAAAATACCAAACTATGAATATTTCTTTTAGATTTTTATCGAGAGAGCTGTGTGTATAATATAAACATATATTGTGGTATTCTACAGTAATAAATTGTGTAAACTGTAAGTGTTTCTTTTCTTTCTTAAAACACTATTTTAAGTTAAAAATAATTGAAATCACGAGTGTAATAGAACTTTTAATTTAAATACACATATAAGAACGTTTGTGTTAATATGGAGCATACGAATTGTAATTTAAACACGCATGCAGATTGTATTTCAAAGAGGTTGTTTCTCGATTTCCCTTGTGGGTTTAAAAACACATTTGAAAAATTGTGAAAAAAAAACGATGACGTTAACATTATATGTTTATTTCTTTTTGTCGCTGTTTTGGCTAAAATAAGCAATTCTAAAAACAGTATAGGAATGCAATGATTTTTCGCCGCATTGAAATTTTCAAATTATATTCAAATACTACAGGCGCATTTTGAGCGACGATGATGGTGAAATTAGACCAATGCTTGAAGTTCTTTAGTTATTTAATTCTAAAATCTAAAGGACAACAAAAATATACGCCTAAAAATCAATTTTAACATTTTTAACTAGTTAGTTATAGTTTTTACCTATATATATTTCAGACACAACTAGCTCTAACTAAAAAAAAGTAAGCTGTTGACGATATTGGTTAATTCCATATAGTTTTAACTATTTAAATCAATTTTGACAAAAGAAGTTAGTGAAACTAATATTGATTAGATATAAGAGTGTTTTTCGTAGATTTCAGTTATTAACTATAATATTATATATATTATATATATTAATAATTTATAATATCTATAGTACATTATGTATGCATACAATTTTGGATAATTTATAATTAAATCTACACTGCAGAACAGATTATGTATAGTGTAGTGAGTATAACGAGTTAATTAATATTTAAACGATTATTATTATAGTAATTTAAACAAAAGACTGCTCTTGTATTAGGTACCTATTGTGCATTTACTCCATGATTACGATCCAGTATTTTGACAGCTTAGATTGTCTTCTCTCACCACTTGTAAACAAAATGCTGATTTAATTAATTTTTTTTTTTTGCGAAATTGTTATCTGGTTTAGATGACTGATCAACAATAATAGCAGTCCATCTATATTTACATATCCCTCCGTGGCCCCGCGTACTAAAAAAATAAATTTAGTTTTTGTCATTCTTCTTTGCATCACAAATTATAATAAGCTAAATTATTCTTCACCCATTCATTACACCCGTTCGTTATTACACAACTTGCCAATTAAAACACATGTATTTTATCCTTTGTTTGATTACAGTTAATAACTATATTAATTGTATTATTTTTCATGTTTTATCCTTAATCGTGTTTTTAATAATATTGTATTACTATATGTTTTTTAATTGGACCACACCCGTTTGGTATACATAAATAAATAAATAATAAACAAAAGTACAATAAAGATTAATAAGTTTTATACAATTTTGTGATTTCTTTTTAATTGTATTTGACCTTTATAAGCTTAGTCATTTAGAGTGGAAAAATAAGATTGAAAACGTATAACTAGTTGCGGTGATTTATATAAGAATAAGTTACTTTTCTATTTTCAAATCAGTACTCTGCATCTCTGCATGTATAATGCAAAGAAAAACTAAGTAATAAAATATGATAAAACTTATGTATGGCAAACTTCGTTATTGTTAGCAAAATGTATTGGTGTTAAAAACGAAACATTTTTAAAACCTATAATGAAGATTAAAGGTACACTCATTGTCTACTATACAATAAAATTATATCTCCAGTTATTTTCTAATATGCAATTTTAACACAAGAATTATATATATTCATTCATATGCTATTTTAAAAGTTATAAGAAGGGTTTGAGATTTATAATACTTCAAATTTTCAAAATGTGTATGCAAATATGCAATTTATATTACTTAAAACATGCTGTAAAATAAGCGCTCAAAATTATATAAAAAAAAAAAATTAGTTAAAAAGATATATATTTCAAATAATATGAAAATATACTTTGATTTAATATTATCCATTGTATTCATAATTGTTAAAAAATTTTAAATTTACAAAATATGCCTTTGTTTTGTTTTTTTAAATATAATTTATAAATAATGATATAAGCCAACGGTCCCTAAACTTTTTCGTCTTACGGCGCTATTTTGAAACTGAATTGGGACCCCTGATAAAACCAATGACCATTTTTTTTTGGATAAAATAAAAAATAAAACATTTTAAATTTATTTTTAGACACATAACGATTAGAGTGGCGGCGCACACTTTATGATATACTGATATATGCGAAATTATGCAAAATCAAGCTTTATATATTATTTGAATTCATGATCTCACATAAGAAATATACCTAAACCATACTAGCTAAAATATTTTACCACCATCACAGAAAAAGTAAAATCCTTTAATGACATTTAAAATAATTAAAAATAAAATAAGATTTGCAATCATCTATAAATAACTCAAAAACTTGAAAATTTAATACATTAGTTGTCTTTAAAGCTAATATTTATTAATTTTACAATACATATTATCTATAGTTCATATTATAAGTATTTGAATCTATTACTTATAAACAATGAAGAATGCTATTCATTATTTTATTATAAGTTTAAGAAATTATTCATGGGGAATTAAAACTTTTACGCAAACTAAGAATTTTATTTTATGCAATATGATATTTTCAAAGTATGTAGATTAATTTTTAAATAATACATATCTATATATACCATGAAATTATTTACACTATTTCACAGTAAGGTGACATTGAATCAAAAGCTAATAATAATAACATTACACAATACATTTATTATATTATTATAATAATTAAATATTTATAATATTTATAAAATATGTAAGAATTAAATTTAAAAAAATCATAAAATATATTACTATAAAATAAATTACTTTTCTAAACTCGTAGTGGTATGAACTAATAGATCTTCTCCCTTTGGAGTTGTTTTTCATTCACAATGATATATATAATATCATGAAATTAAAATAAATACATTTATTAATAATGAGTAATGACCAACTTGAAATCTGTTGTACGGCAGAATGGAATCAATTCGTCCACCTTATTTATTCATTTGTTTTTATTTTTTTTTCTTAAAATTATAAAATACTCAAATATAAATATGATAATTTACATAGATTTCTAACTGTTTTAAAAAAATAAATAAATTTTTTTCAGGCGTTTCGCCAATCGCCACTTAGATATAAGTTAGGGCGTTGTCGTGAAAATACATTGAGAACCACTGCTGCGTACGATATTATATTATATTTTAGAATTTGTGTTTTATTTTTTTTTTAAAGATATTTACGTATATACATTTAATACTCTTATATACATCGAATTTTCTATAAACCTTTTATAATAGGAGATAGTGAAATCCCTCTAGCAAAGTCGACTATATTGATATATATTGTAATTGCTATTTATATAATATAATTCAACGGTAGTGTAAATATTTGATAAAGCCTTTTTTTCTAGTTATGAGAGTGAGTAACATTCATTTATGTGTGGCATACAGACATCTGTACACCTATTTTTAAAACTGTATAACTTAATAGACTTATAAAATGTCATGGGATCAAAATCAATTTTGATGTTCTCTATTCACTTTAAATAATGCACAGGCCATAAACACGAATACGCGTACGCAAATACAAACACACCAATCACGGATATAATTATGTTTATGTTACCGACAATGTTTGATCATCGTCGGGAAAAGTTACGATAAATACTAACCGTACTCGGTAAAAGCTGAAAAACCGAAGTTTATCCGCGCTTTTATTAAAAACATTTTATGCAAACTAAGGCGTATGAATCAATAATCATGACAATAAAAGTTGATTGATCAGCTATACATTTTTGAGTCGATAGTCGATGCCATCATACCTTACCGTAATATAAAGTGTGAATAGGTTCATGGTATAATACATAGGTAATATTCAAAAATGTTTATATACATTTTGAAAACATTTCTTAAATTAAAACTCATAATATACGTAAACATTTATAAGTCCCCATAAATGTTTTAAAATTATAACAATAAATTGAACATTGCTATTGCCATTATTCGTCATTTAAATATGTAATTTTGTCTAAATTTGTACTTAAAATGTTCATAAAAAAACAATAATTTTTAGATATTTCAATTTCATAGTGTGCTACTTATGAGGAATATTATATTAGATTTTCAAATATTAGCTATAAAAATTGAAGATTTTATAAATTTAAAAAAAAAATACTTATACAGATAGTTTGTAAATTTCGTGATTTTGATGAATTTTATAGAAATAAGAAATTAAAATGCATATAAAAAAAAAGCATCGATATACTTATTATTTTTTTGGACAGGTATAATATATCAACTTATGTAGTATTTTTATTCATTTTTTCAATAACTTCGACATAGCGAAAAATTAATTAAATTTGAAAAACTTTAAATTAAATCAATCCTATTAGGTACTAAATACTAATAGTCAAATAAAATAACGTATATTTATATAGCAATAAAAATAACTAATCATGAAAATATGATATATATTTTGTGATATAAGCTAACAGATAATATTAGCTTTTTTATATACTTAAATAATAAAATAATAATTTATTTTGATAATTTAATAAATGTATAACTACTTACATAAAATTGAAACAAAACATATGTATGTAAAAATAAATAAATGTATAATTTAATTTAGCTTACATAACCTAATTATTAATTTTTGATTACTATTGTAAGAATATGATTTATTTTTTCGTTATTGATCAATTAGCTTAATATATACATAATACATATTATACATATTCCATTATGTACCTACATAGCTAAATCTGGTATTAAATAACAGACATCAGACATGGGAATTTTAACCAAAAAATACGTGTAAATGTAAATACTAAAATATACTTTTAAACACGCGTATCATATAATCTTTATGATTTTATGGTTTCACATATTATAATTACATACGACAATTATATAGATTCGTTTATCATCATGCGTATAAAACCAAATGATATCTTATAAATAAAATAAATACGACACACGATAATATATGATCGGCGACCGACACACAACGCATATTATTGTGATCCAATCCTAAAATAAAACTGTTACCTATTCCTAATGGTAGGTACCTACCAGGTACAATTATTATTATTTCGAGTCTTTTAGTGCCGCGTTAAGCTATGCTGCATTGTTGCCGCCCAGGGGAAAATTAAAATATGCCGCCTTTAAGGGGCCTCGCTACTGCCGTCAATTTGAGCTCAAAAGACGTAAAGTTTTGACAAAAATAAAGTTACTTTAAGATGTCCGATTTTGACTCTGAAAAAAATTCTGAACTCGGCAGAAAATTGTCTATAAATCGTACGGAATAAGTTGGAAAAATTAAATCTTATATTTTAATGAAGTGGTAATAAGAACTTGAAAATATAAATTTTTTCAAATCATAATATTAAAATTAATATTAAAACCGGAATGTTTCGTACGATCTACAGACATTTTTCTGTTGGATTCAAATATTTTTTTCAGAATTAAGATCAGACAACGTTAACTAACTTTAATTTTGTCAAATCAATAAGTACCTAAGTTGTTGTAAAATTCGTATAGTGAATTTTTATTTTTATCGAGTTATTGACATGTGCATGCGCGTACTCCAGCCGGTACCCGCATCGCATTTCACTTACACTAATAATCATTTACATCTAACACATAGATATCGGGCGGCCAAGGCGAGATTATGAATTCCCTAAATGTTGCCCTTTGAATAATAACCGTAGCGAGGCCCCTTAAGTAAATAACAATTCAAAAATTTGCTGCTCCATCAAACATCATAAAATTTGCCGTCCCGGGGAAATTGCCCCCCTTTGCCCCCCCCCCCCGTTAAACGCGGCTCTGGATTCTGATGATAGTATACATAATAATCGATACAGAATCACTCGGTAATTATTATTATTACTGGAATAAATCGTATCGCGATGTACCACGCGATGGCAATTATTATGTTCAATAAACAAACGACGTTCAATTATTTATTGATAATATTGTTATAAATAATATTATAATACGCATAAAGCGCACACACAATATAATATACAATATGTATATATATATGGGTATACTACGATACATCATACATCCATCATATAATCGTTAGACTGTACATTAAACGCGTAGGTATTTATGATATATTTGATATATGATATATTTTATGATTTTGGTCCTTCAGCTGTGTAATTATTGTTATAGTTCATGCATTGATTACACCTATTGTTTATTTATAAACGTTTCTATAATGTGATATCGCAGAGATAGATAATATTATGGTATATTATGCATATTATAATGCGGCGACTTTACAGTCATCATTTTCTAAAACGATAAACGCTCGACGGTCAGCGTACAATTAATTTTATCTAAAGAAAATATAATTGGCATATATTATTAAAATACTAACACGTTTTCTCTTATTTTCAAGTTCAATGTCTATCATAAATGTATAGATTTAAAATGTCGTGATAATAATTTTTCTTTGTATATAAATCACAAACGTGTACAATAGTACACTAGTAACTTGTACAATAGTACAAAAAAAATGTACAATAGTAATACTCCATTAAACCACTATAATAATTAATTATCAATTCTTTATTGTAATATACTAATATATTGCAGTGTTCTTGTATATAGGTACTCTGCACATGTTTGTCTCGTCTTAAATTTATTACCGTAAAATACTTTTTTTTGGCAAATTTGACATATCTCATACAATTTTAAATAGGTAGTTATTTTTAGATTTACCGAAACAAAAATTAAAACTATTATTGTTTTCTTATTGAGTTGTACCTACTCATAGCTCGAAAACGCTACTTTATTTATGGCATACAATTTATGTAAATATTTTAAAATTTGAATCAGTGAGTTTTCCGTCAAGTATTATTTATACATATTAAGAGCACGTTAAACCGCATGTGTTGTTTCTGTTTTACATACATATAATATGGACAATTTTCATTCAGCAGAATTCATTTTGTGATGTTAGCATTAATATTAGAATAAATTTACCTATTATCAAATTTAAAGGGATAAGAATATTATTATGAAATGTCATATATGCTTTTATTGATATTAACATTTTTAAGTTGTAATATATTTTACATAGCTATAACACACTTAAAATGATAATATCAATAAAATTATATGATATTTCTTGGATAATAGCCTTATCTTTAAATTTGATTGTAAGTAAATTTACGCTAATATTATTAAACCTAACATTACAAAATTTGTTCTGCTGAACGCAAATTTGTTATGATATCTGACAGTGGCATAGCTGTGGGGTGGCATATAGATGTATGCCCACCCTTGGAATTTTTTACTGGTGATGTCTTAATCACGGTTTTAGCCTTTATAATACAAAACATAGTATTTTTAAAATATCTCTTTCCTTAGATTGAGCTTCAACTACGCTACTGATATACGTTAGTAAGACAGAGACAATAACACGTGCTTGTATTACGTCCTCTTAATATATTGTATGGGTTTGATCGGTTTGTATTATGATGAGACACAGTGGTGGCTATCCTATGGTAAAAGTATTTTTCAAGCAATACTTTAATATAGGATGGGTACGCTTCATGTCTGCTTAGTGGAACTATAGATTAAATACGTTCTCTATTTTTGAACAATCTGATTGAGCACAATCAAACGATTAACGAATGCAACGTTGTCAATTGTTCGTGAATCGTTAAAATTAGTGAAAAATTGTCAATCGTTGTTCTTTACGAGTCGCGCGGGATGAGATATGTGATCGTAAAGCATGACGACTTATGAGTGTTTATTCAAATAATAATGTTTGCTCGGAATTTTTTGATTATATTTATAATAATTATTAATTATATACATAGATGACGGATCTTCATTTTTCACAAATGTGTGAGCTACAGAACCTATGTTTGATCCAAGGTATATTGCTCTATATCCGATTATTATAAATATATATAAATAAATATTAATTTAATTTCTATGAAAACCTAATTTTTCAATAATTTTGCAAATAAACGAGTGTTTTTATAAAACTTACAATTTTACAAATCTCGCCTACATAATATGTACAATTAGTATTATGGTTTTACAAGAAACTCGGGTTAAAATAATGACGAAAATTCGGAAAGTTGAAACTAACAATCACAAAAATAGAAGATATATTGAAAGGCAAAACATTTTTTAAACTATGTCTTAGGACAAATATTTAAGAAAATGAAAATTCTAATGATTTACTAAGATAATTATTAAATGGGAAATATAAGTATATATGTGTTTTTTTTTTATGAAATTTACAAATAATTTTTTATAATTTTTAAGACAAAACAACAATATTATATTGAAATATAATATGATAATTGGGAAATAAGTATATACTATTTTACTAAGTAAAAGAATTATTGACATAATTATTTTATAAACAATAAAAACAGCAACGTTGTACGTATTTCTGTGTTCAATCGTATAGTATTTTGATATTTTTTAATTACATCTGTTTTGGGTCGTGAAAAAGATAAATAAATTATTTTCAATTGGTTTGCAGCCCATCTTCTATAAAAAACGACATTGACTGAAGAAAGGTTGGAAAATCCTATAAATTATTAATTGCGAATTTGACATTGAAATTTAAATTGATAAAAATATCACGAAAAGATTTTTTTTTAACAAAATAAAATACTAATTAAAAAATACTCGTGTCTGTAAAAATTTAAAAATGGTATTGTAAGTTTTTTTTTACTAAAATTTATTACACATCGATTTTTAACCTGTTCAGAAGGGAGTAGACTATGTTCTTAGTAGATAGTTACTTTTATGTTTCGTTAGACTTAATATATCTCTTAGGACAAACGCTACTGGTTAGATATTTCCATGTGATATTAATTTACTGACTAGGTATTTTTTGCAATGTTTTAATGATGATTTTTTGGTTATTTGACGTTCTGTAGGCAAAGTATCATACCGTTATGTGCGTGTTGCAAAAAACATAATTTTTACAAATTTTGTTGATTATCATTTTATTGATTTTTTTTTCTTTTCTTGAAATGGTAAAATATTAATAGTGTAATAATTTATGCAGGTTCATAAATAAATTTTAACGCCAATCGCCACTTATTTAAACTTAAGTTTATACATTTCATATAGATTTGGATGTTTTACAGTAGAATTAGAAGACAAGCAGAAAAGTACGAAAACATTGAACACAAATACGACGAGACATGAGTAGCCACTGCTCTATTGTCCTGGGTGCGGCGATAAAACTATGTTTTTATTTTTATTTATACACATTCCGTATGGTCTATTTAAGGGTATAGTCTATGTCTTTAGTTATCTTTTTGGCGCATCGTTTATGTTCTGCTGTTAATAGCTAATTATTGATCAGTTTAAACTAATTTATATATTTAATTGTAGTAATTAATAACATCAGAAACTTCAAAATAGACATACTAAATAAACAAAAAATAATTATAATAATATGCATTATCAAAAGTAACTATGATTGCAGCGGCAAAAAATAATTCAAACTTCCACGTTTAACTTATAATACAATAAATACAGCATAAAATAAACTTAAACCTTTAACTTGTACTTTGTCTTCGCTCAAATTCGTTTTTTTAACAAAATTAATTCATTAAAATTTAACACATCCATTACAACAAAATACTTGATTATGGGGTACACATGACACTTATACTGAATTTCAGCAGAGCGGTTATCTACTAGCTCGCGTTTTTACCTTTGATCAGATATTAATACATTATACGAACGTATTGGGTAAAATGGGAATTTCAAAATATTATAATATGAAGACATATTGTTTTCATAATATTGAATTTAATAGTTCTTAGTTTAGGTATTTTTCATCCGTTTTCCGTACCCAATGTCAATTGTTCTATTTATGTATGTGATAACGTCCTTATTTACTTACAGTGTTGATCAAATATGGTGTCTTATCGGGTCTTACTCAAATAAATAATCAATAATTGGCCAGTTAGAGTTATACCTTATGCAGCAATCGCGTTTATTTCGAATATACTCGCTGTTTATTTATTGGGCGTATAGCGTGTTTAATGTTGCTTTGTATTAGCTAGGTATTGTTAGTTAAGTTGAGATAAAAAAATACTGAAAAAATTGAAAATTAAACCATTGTTTACGTACCTCTGACTTTGCGTACTTATAAAAAAAATTATTGGAACATTTTTTATAGTTATATTTTAAATACTTTTTTGTTAGTTTTAATGGCATTTAATTCTAAACTCTAGAAATGATCGATGTACAGAAAAAAAAAATTTAAGTAAATCAAAATATACTCAGAATCTAAAATATTATATGTAGGTATAATGAATAAATTAGACATTTACATATAAAATATACTATACATTATAGTATACATATATACATAAATATCTTAAAACTTTACGTGTTCCATTAAAAATTTAAAATATAATAACGTCAATAATGGATTCACATGTTGGGAACCTTTGCTTTTAAGTCATCATATTGTGTATGCATTTATAGAAATGTGTTTATGCGATGAATTTTCAACAGCATATGGCAAGTTTGCGTAGGTATTAATATATTATTACACCTATATTTAAACTTAATACGTATATATACTGTCTGACGAATGACAATCAATTACTATATGTGCTTCGTAACTTTTTCCGAGTATTATATTTTCTGGCTAAAATTCGTAATATTTTAGAAATTAAATGAAAATCTACAAAAAAAGTATAATACCAGAGCTTTTAGATATTATATTTATACAATTGTCTATAACGACGCCAACGGTTTATTGATTATTTTGAAAAATTCCATTTTTAAAGACGATACCTATATTCTATCCATAGTGATAAGTCGTCAAATGACATAGGTATTTTCAAAAAAAAAAAAAAACAAAAAAAAGCGTCGTCTACAGTAAAAATATATAGTAATCATTGTTATTATCTATCTATATATATATATATATATATATAATGTATAATGTACTTACACCGTACAGCTTGCAGGCGTCTCTGCGGCGGATGACTAACCGTCGAGCGATTATAACGATATTATTTAATACAATATTATTCGTCGTGAAACGTACAAATGTAATATTATTGTGGAGCGTACAGAGATACCATCGAATAAACAAAAGCCATTAGCGTATCATCCCGAAAATAATTTTGGTTTTCGGTTAAACGTGATGTTTTCGTGCGATAAAAAAATACGAGTATACCTACGTCCTACATATTATAACGTAGTCACTTTCTTCACGACGACGCACTTATATTTTGTATTAGTTTTTATACGCTTTTCGCGATATCGTGTGATTATAATATGGTGTGGTATTTAAATAGTTGTAATACTGCGTACTTTTCGCACTATATAACGTCGCGCAAAACGTTTGAATTCGATCGTTTGAAAACGCGGCTTTTCGAATATATTATACTATACACAGTATATACGTATTGTATACTTACACGACGTGACGGTGGTGCGATACACACAATATAATAATATAATACTAAAGACTGTATTGTTACTTACTGGAGATTTCACTGCCGTGCTCGGGTTTTTCTTCTGAATGACTGGGGTGACTTAAACATTCGGTTTTTTTTGTATGAACGCAAATCCCATCCAACGCGCATGCATACCGCGATATCATATGTGTAACGTCGTATATTTGCCGGGGACGCGTTCACGTCGCAGTGGGTGTCATAATAATAATAATAATAATAATAATAATGTTTGAATCTTACACGACGACTGGAGTGATTGTATTTATTTTACTCATGTACGTGACCGAGACCGGAAATGTTTTATTTACGGTCAAATAAGTCTGTAGCAGTGTAGGCGTAGTAAATGCTTCAAAAGTTCCACGTGGTGATTTTTTCGCACCTACCAATTACAAAAATACGTAAAATTAACTGTTCTTAATCTGCAATTTTATATTTTAAGTACACTACTGTCGTATACCTAACTTTCGATGGTATGCCTCTACCTTAAGAACTCAAAACGACTATAAATTAATCGGTTACAGCTGATCAGACTACGAGTACGAATAAGAAACAATGAGTAATCGTAGCTATTTAAAATAAAATAATAATTTTATAATTCACACTACTGAACTACTTTATTAGTATATAAAAACAAACGTACAACAATTTTTCTATTTAATAATATTATTATTATTACCATTATTTTATTTTGTGTGCACCAAATGGGTTGGCTCATACAACACTCCTTTTATGTAAAAAACGTACTGTCGATGTTATATTGCATTCAGGGACGCCCGGAAGGGGGGTGTTTCGTGTTAGTTACAAAAATGGAAATTTTTTACTTAAAGCTGGTCTTAGGTATTTAGCGATTATTGGACAATCCTTGTATCTAACAAGTCATAAAGGAGGTATTCAATTGTAAAAAAAAACATTACGATCGTCGACGGAAATTGAAACTTTTTGACAGATATTACATTATTATTTTTATAGGTACATTTATCATTAATTTTTAAATCAATTAAAAAATTGATTAAAAATACAATTTTTTAATCAACAAATTGATGATTCATTTAATTTATTTGCTTCAAACAAAAGGAGATTGTCATTACTTTTTGAATAAAATAATAAAATATGATGTAATATGTAAATTAATTCACAAAAATTTGTTTTTAGTTTAAACTTTATTTTATATTTTCTAATAAATATAAGAACTAATAGTGTAATTTTATAATAAACTGAAATTAGTTAAGCTTTTTAAACAATTATTAATAATACTGTAATATTGATACTATAACAAAGTATTAGTAGATGAAAGACGAAGCAGTAAATCTTCCCACAAGTACCTATTTAGGTACTTGCAATTTTTTTGCCCCCCCCCCCTCCCCTGAGTTACATTTCTGCGGGCGTCCCTGATTGCATTAGTGTACAACAATACAGTTGTACACTAATGCAATATATAATGTGGTTGTGACCCTTTTAAGTGCAAATGTAGCTATGGATTATAATAATTATTCAAATTCAAAACTATTCGAACAAAATAATATTCAATTATATATTTGAATATTTTAAACATTAATTTCAACTTATATATTCTGATAAATGTATACAATTATTTGTTTCTGTATCGTTTGCTTTTATACATTTTTATTTTTTTTAATAAAAAGTGTGAAATAACTAATTACCAAACAAAACATCATATGAGAAAATCGTATACAATTATCGATAGGGGAAAGGATAATAATACTAAAAAGTTAAAAATTATATTTCGCATAATATAATAGTATAGTTGATTCATGAGTCATTAAGGTTACCACTATGTATGACCACCTCTTTCTATGTATTTTACCAACGATATCACGGAGTCATTAAAATTTTCTTTTTCAAAACGATAACAATAAAGAAGTAATTATAAATTATTATAGATTAATCTTAATAATCTGTAATTTTTCAATAAATTGTCACAAAATATAGTTAAACTGGGGCTAGTACATTTTTTTAAAAACACTTCTTTCAGTAAATCAGTTTGGGTTTAGTTCAGGATTATTAATTACTTATGAGTTAAATATATATTAACAGTGTTTTAAATTTTATACACGGTGATTACCAAACATATATATTTTTTTTTTTTTTTTAGTAACAAATTTATTTTTGGATTTTCTAAGTTGACTTAATAGAATCATAATATTTTCAAATACTCAGATTATTTTTTCAATTTGAGAAATCCTATGGTGATATAAATTTTTTTTTTTTTTAAATTAAAATCAATTTTTTTACTATAAAGTATTAAACAGATGATTTTTTTAAAAATATATAATAAACTAGGAATAATAACCTTTAAAATAGAAATAATACTACGTCACTACAGCCAGACATGCAGTTATCAAACAAAAATATCATTAACTTCTTAAAAGAAACACAATTATGCAATTTAGTGTTTTAAGTTCAGTTTATATTATATTTTAAATATTTGAAAACATGATGTTATTTAAATTAATAAATAATGATAGAAAAACTCTTCATAAAAATGGTTAATTTATTTTTAATGTATACCTAGTGCCGATTTTACGCAGTCAATTTTCACAACTTAAATACTAGTCATTTGAATTGATATTAAGATACTTAAATTAACATTTTAAAAGAAATTCATCTATTGTAATAAACTATAGGAAAAAGGTAATTCTCATTGAAAAAAGAAATTTAAATCACCATAGTGCACTTCTTAAATGGTATAAAATCTATAATGTTTGAAAATATGACGACTCTCGAGTGTTCTTAAAGATTTTAATAATTTCAGAATTTAAAGAAAACAATAAAGTTTATTATGTTTGATAAATCACTCTGTATATATAAAACGCTAGATACTGGTGTAAAAAATTTATAGCAATTTTCCTAGATTTTTCCAAAAAATTTGATACAGCAGACCATAAAGTAAGTACTTTAGAACATAATATATGACCCAGTTTTGGAATATAATCAATAAAAGCTATAAATATTTTTCTTGTTATTTGAATGATAGAATTCAATTGGTTATATTAAATAGTATTATGTACATGATGATGGGCTAAAATTGATTCAAGGTGTACCACAAGAGTGTGTATTATGTATAATTT
Source organism: Schizaphis graminum (assembly GCA_020882235.1). Taxonomy (NCBI): domain Eukaryota; kingdom Metazoa; phylum Arthropoda; class Insecta; order Hemiptera; family Aphididae; genus Schizaphis; species Schizaphis graminum. The sequence goes on from CM037033.1 coordinate 103,550,047, forward strand.
TATTTATAATGTAAACAGTATTTCCAGTTCAGTAATTATAATGGTTCAATACACACATAATATACAGACGGTAGTTGTAATTTTTTTTTCCAGATAAATCACAAAATTCTATATAAAATAAAGCATAAATTAATCAAAATTATAAAAAAAAATCTTCTAAAAAAATAACACTTATTAATTGCGACAAAAATAAAAACCGTCTTCATATGGATAGGTATCTATATTTATAATTAGATTAGAAGTTACCGTTTGATTAAAATACAATAGGTACATAAAAACTCGTCCATGGTTCATTTTTTTTAAACATTTATTACCAAATTCAATTTTTCAATTTCTATAGTCGCAGTATTAAAAAAAAAATTGTAATGCATTTTCAGTCGATTGTCTCATTATTACTATTAATATTATACAATTATTTAATTTGTTAATAAGTATAATATTGATATATTTTAATAAGTAAATGTTTATGTTTTAAATGAATATTCAAATTTGTATCCAATTGTATTTATTTAATGTATTTGTACATTTTTAATTTCATAATTTCATATAAATGGTATGGATACTACTAACTGTATCGGTCAATTTATCGTAAAAATATATAACCATACATTTTTGTGAAAAGATAACGTTTAGACAAAAAAATGTAAAAACTATTGTGGAATTTATAGTTCTTTCTAATCTTTATATATCTATCGAACTATATAACATATATCAATATGGCATACATAATACCTTTGGGAACTCTTTCTAATAAATTCAAATTTAACACATCAATACAGTAATCTACTTAACAACGAAGTACATTCAATTCTTTTAGTATGCAACAGAATGAGTTTTCTGTTTTTTTTTTTTTACTTCGTTTTTTAGGTGTGCAGATAGATGAGGATGACGGACTACGGCACGTCGCACATCTACCCTGTTTCCAATATAAATTTAGCAGCAAATAAGTCTATGTGATTTTTTTTTCTTTAGGCCCAAACTGTTACAGGCGGTTCCAATAAGATTCAAGAAGTCACTGAAGATATTTTTTATTATTTTTATTAACAAATTGGCTATAAATATAGTCTTTAAAAAAATTGTCCATTATTTAATTTGAGAAATAAAAATTACTTTTCAATATTTTTAAATATCGTCTTCACGCATCACGATAAATTATTTTTCTTCTAACTCTTTGTAGACATGGTTTGTATATAAAATAAAGAAAAGATATGAGTAAAATAATTTTCTATATTTTCTATAATATGAATGCATATGTAAACATATCAGCAAAGAATATTTGTGAAGAATGCATTATTAAAAAACATTTATTATAAAATTAAAAATACATAATATTATAATAATAATAATAATATTAAATATTCCAGAACATACGTATTATGTTCATCAATTCGTTGCATTATTATTTATTACTGTGGCATTTGTTCGATTTTTGTACGTGGTCTAGCTGCTTTTATGCATATTTCCAATAACATACACAAATTACTATCCACCTATATGGCCATATATACGTAATATAATCAAAGATAAACAATGAAGTCCCATTAATTCAAATTATGTTAAGTTAAATTGACACGAATCCGTTACCTGTGTTGTTAGAAGTCAATAATTAAAAAATAATAAACTTAACACTCTGAATGTAAGACGTAAGTTAATATTATATGTTGGAAAAAATATAAACTTAACTAAAAAAGTTAATCTTATTTTTTAATTGTAGGTAGGTAATACGTGGTTCATACAGATTTTATATTAATTGTAAACAATAATTGGCGCCTATATTTATAATATAAATAATATTATTGTATCAGGAAACATAACTGACATAAATTATTGTACGAATATTAGGTATAAAATTATTTTTATTTAAAACTGCGTATAGGTAGACAGTATTCAGTAACTAATGTGTAAATAACAATATTATAAAACCAATAATTTTAAAAACATTTAACTCGATGGATTATTAATTATAAGTCGATAAAAAAAGCTAATTTATTTCAACAATCGTTTATTAAACTAGTTAATTCCCATCTTTGTTTAATACACAATTATATTATATAATAGTATAGCACATACGCCGTGCACATGAAATCTGTCAAAGCAGCGGCATTACACATCATGTCATTATAACGATGACGACGTCCTGCAAGCCGGCACGTGCGTATTATAATTATAATACATTGTATTATTAATGGGGATAGTGTTATTATACGTCAACATGGACGCGGATAAAACGATAGTCGCACGTCATTATCATAATATGATTAAAGGGCCTATAGACTATATATTGCTCATATTCGACATCATACCTATTGTAGCGGAATTCGGGCTTTTAATATTGTGATATGTATATGTTATTTATGGTGGTCAATATAAATTACAATGTAAGGTCTCGATTTATGTTTGTGTGCCGTTAGACTACCTATGAAGTGTACAATTTTCGGTGTCGGCTGTGTCTCGATCGTAACAGAAAATATGATATTTTTGAAATTGTGGTTCGAAGCCCGTTTATTCTTATATGACGAATCGACGAATATAATTGCGGCAATATTTTGGTATCTTATATATTGTGTGGGTAGTACGGGCAATCATTACAATTTTTAAATTATTTTTTTTTCGTCGAAACGCGAATGAATCATATATTTTATAAAAAAAATATCATGTTTTTCACACGCGTATATATATATAAAAAGATAAAAGATAAACACTATATATACACATGTCAAAGTTCAATCAATTAGTAAGAATAGTATATAATATATAGATTATGAACAGTATTATTGATTTATAATGACGAGTGTATTTTTTTATTTTTTACATTGTGTTTGTTATCGCCTTTCAGAGTAATTATAATTATTACGAGTATAATATGCTTCGATTTTAACTATAAAGGTGATTCTGGAACGATTTATATCAAGCCGATATTTTGAAGCGATGGGTGGAGGGGGGAATAATCGTTAAAATATATAATAAAAAGCAGGAATTTTTACGCAAAATCAGTTTTTGAGAAATTCGATTTTTTTTGTAACTTGGAAAGGTATTAGATTTTTTCTTGATCAGAACTACGTGACGTTTAAATTATATTAATGTCGATATCTGGCCTAATACATATACTTAACTTTGTAATCTTGTACCATTATTGTAATTCATATTCCGAAACTCATTTTGTTATTGTTACATGGTTACATCTAGTTTAATGTATTGTACTTTATCCGGACTACTCGGTATAATTATTAACTCAATCCCGAAGTGACCCATTCAACTGTATGCTAGATTATGATGTACTAGCTTTACTATCTTCTGACTAGATGTATATCTAGCTGATGTTTTTTTTTGTCTTATGCATAATTAAATAAGGTTTTAAGCAGAAATACATTTATATGCAGTTATAATTCTAATATTATTTAGCAGCGGCTAAGCCATCACCACAAAGAATAAATGACTCAATAGCTCATTATAATATTAGGGATATAAGTATATTCCTTAAATCATTTAAATGTGTAAATGTGTTGAATTTTTTTTTATTTTATAATCCTTAGCACTTTTCCTGTTATATAATAATATAATAGCTGTTACCCGTGGCTTTGATTTTAATGCTTTTACGACTTCACCCGGAAACCCAAATAATAAGAGCGCAAACTTTGGTGCTAATTGGTCAAAAACTGTTGGTTAACACGTGCGTCATTATATATATATAACCCGACATAATAATACTAGACTGTCTGTCGTTTCCGTTTTGCTTCAATTAGAACATTTTCAATTATTGCTTCTTTTTGTAAAAATTGATTGAAGATATTTTTAGTATGTATACATGTATATATAAATATAATATATATATAAATTATAAACTTCAGCGTTCATTCATACATTTTGTCTGTTGTAGAGCATAATAGCTGTTAATCAATTTTACATTTACATAGAACAGCTTTATTATCCCAAATTACAAAATATATAATATAATACAGAAAATAATATCAAATCATAATAACTATTTTATCACCTATCTCATTATCTGTATAACCAATAGAAACCATTTATTTATATGAATAAATGTTTCTTTGTTTATCCTTGATAAGCTCAAGAACTACCGGACTGTTTTTAATAAAAGTTATATCAATAGATTCCTTGAGAATTGGGGAGTGTTTGTACTTTCCTTTTTTTTCTGACCTCCACAAATTTTTATAGGCTGTATATGATCCATGTTTATGAATTTATTTTTTTCTTATAAAAATCAAATATGTTTTTGTTTATTTGTTACACTGTCAGATTATATTACTATTGTAATAAATTTAAAAAAAAAAATCAACCAATATATGGATTAAAAACTACAAACCCTCCCGAATCTCGAGAAATGATATAACTAGTATTGAAAAATGGTTTTGTAAATTTTTAGTTTATAGAGGACAAAGTAAAAAGAAATATTAATTTACGTATATCAACATTATAAACATTATACTATATTATAGATAGATAGAAGTCCTATTGTATCTATAAATAAATAAATTGATAACAATTTAAATATAAGATAAAATATGACCTACATTATACACATACGAGTATTAGTACATAATATTACACATACATATTGCAATTTACAATAATTACTTATTATTCAACGACGAAGTGCACACTCGACATTTACAACTGTACAAAATTGTACACAAAACTGTACAGCAAAGCAATCAAACCTACTTTCCTACTTTTTTTTTTTTTTTACTCAGTGATTGATTTATCGTTTATTAATATTATAGTATTATATAGGTGTGTATACAATATTTAGCAGTTTTGTCTATTTAATTAATTTATAACCTTCATACTATATTAATTATATTATACACCAATAATCACACGATTAATATTTGAACTGCGATGTGTTCGTTATAATATATTATAATATATTATCATGAATTAATATGCATTTTGATAGTTTCGTCGAATCTGTTTAAAATTATGTTTAAATATATATATCTTATGAGATATGTGTAACAGGTACTTCGGGCAATTTGATAATGCCAGGGAAATCGGAATCACAAATACAAACAATTAATTGTTTTGCAATATTATTTGTTTAAAATGTATTATTACTTTATTACTAACAATTAAATAATATTATTGATGAAAAAGCTAAAAAAAAAAAATTAATATACAGTATAAATTCTCGTATTACCTATATCGAACATCAGTATCACGAACTACATTGAAAGCCCCTTGAAACTAGCATTATACACTTAATAGCGTTTTTCTCTTGATAACTCGAAATAAAATTAATCGTTTTTCGTCATTTGGAGTATATAAATGATATTTTTATTACGGTAAGAACGGAAAATTGAGCAGTACCTACATTCAGTACAGTGATTTTAATTTCACGCGTTGGTAGTCAATATTTGCAGTCATTCGAACAGTTATATAACGAAATGGAAAATAAGCGTAAATTAAAGGTCCTTACAATTAATTTTAACATTTTTACAAAGACTAAAGTAATATTAAACAAACTTAAATGACAGATTAAAAAAAAAAAAAAAAAGTTATTCATTATTGTAGTCCATTTTTATGTTATGTATGTACCTATAGTATTAATACTTTAAATATTCAAATTATTTACCAATTTTTTTCAATTTTTTTTAAGAATTATAATAAAAATTTATATCTCGAAGTTTTTGATAACTGGAACTTTTTCCTGTTCCCTTCGAGATTTAGCATAACAAAAATCTATACTATACTAATAATTAAAAAAAAATATATCCTACTAAGATTATTTAGAATTTTATCATTACAACCTATTTATTTTTACACGATTTATTAGAATGAAAAAGTCCATCTGCTTTTCTAAGCATTAATTTGTTTGTTTTTGCTTAACTGTGTATAAATGATTTGTTCAAATATAAATATTAAGTTCCTTTATGTATATAACTATTAACAATATTATATAATAATAATATATACATTTAATAAAAAAGGATTGCTCAAAAATCATTTTTTCGTATTCCTGATTCAAATTTACCAGACAGGATAAAATTGTTCAGTATTATATATTATTATCTGTTACACACACACACACACACACACACACACGTATAAATATATTATATAATATATAAATATAATACCTCTGAGGCACCACGTTATTAATCCCCGGTCATACTGCAACACTCTATCCATAATGTATTATATATATTCGCGCGTATATACATATTTTATACATTAGCAGCGGTTTACGGACGACGACCATAAAACATTCTCGTCTGATCCGCACGCTGACAAAGCCGAGGCGGCACGCCTGCACCGCAATAGAGACTGAGCGCAATACGAAAATGTGTGTAATATAATGTATATACAGGGCGATTCACTGAACAGACTAGCTCTCGTTTTATTTTAATTTGCCGATGAATAATTTATACGAACTTTGATTTTTGGAATTTTCAAGTACACCCCCACTTGAGAATCTTATTTTCAATTATTTGGATTTCTTATACCATAAAAGGAATTTGACCATTCGTGGAGGTAGTGAATGATTTGGGTCAAGCTAAGCCTTCGTAAATATAAATAGTCCCTCCCCCTCAAAATGAAACACTGCACCTACTTATAAGATGTAATCTTTGTTAGACTGTAAAACTAGAAACATATTTATAATTTTTCTTAAAATATTTAAATCAAACCTATGCATTCAAATTCAGGTCACGGAGGGATTCATCAAACATGCTCACCCAACTTTATCCTTTTATTTTTTATTACACATTTATTCAAAACATGGTTTTTGAATTCTCAAGGAAGACTTTTCGTTTTTTTATTATTCTTTATAAATTTCATAATAGGCATTTTTACTCTAAAAACACTTTTTTGATGCCGTTTTGTTTGTTTTCCGTAGACAAGTTTTTACCGCTGAAAATGACCTGCGGTGTAGCGTCTTCTTAATACCATATTTTGAAATATGTATTTAATTTTTTTTTTAATCATTCAAGGAGAATTCTATGGTGATACAAACTTATTTTTTTCATACAAAACTATTGTTTTCAAATCTTTTCAATCAAAAATGTATTGAAAATGTATTGAAGCATATAAGAAATGTATCGTTCATACAGTAGTTTCTAGTTTTTAATATTGTATTATATGAAAAATAGTACCTAATAATGGTTTTATATAAAATATATGTATATACGCAATACATTTTAGTGTAGTATAAGCACTTATTATTTCAAATAATTGTTGAGCTGTAATAGTTAAACTGAAAGCTAATAAAAAAAAAAAAAAGCACTTATTATTATACGCGTATTAATTTTACAAATTATAAAAAGTTAAATTATTTAGAAGTTAAAATCTACTAGGAACAGTTTAAGCTTTGATTCATATACATATAAATTATCAAAAATCTATATTTCATTCAATAATTGATTGATAATTCTAATTTTTAATATGAAATATATAATATAATAATATTATAGTCATTGAAATAAATCTTATGAAAAATAGAATCAGGTTCAGAGTATTATTATTATTATTATTATTATTATATTATTATTACCTTTCTGAAGGCGACGTGTGCGCTTACCTCGTTAAAACGGTTTACGGCACAGCCGTTATGAGAATCGTCACGAAACGCGTAGGTATACGGAGAAAACGACGCGAACGTATACGAAGAATAAATTATTATGATATGCGTTGCTGGCAGATTAACACTTAACTGTGTCGCGGGCACACGCGCACGACTCGCGCTACTGCAGCTCATTCCGTGGGGTTGCGGCCATACCTATATGCCTACAACTGCCGTGGGCTTTGATGCAAACGCTTCTCATATTTTTTATTCATATATCAATGTAATTTCCGTACACGAATTATTCATTTCCTGTGATCTTCGCGTCACGATAAATAAAAAAAATATTGTTTTTATTATTACTTTTTTTATAAATCGAAATTGTTTTGGTTTATGCACTGCTCTAGCTATGGTCTAGCTCCATATGCTGTAGGTACAGGGGCAACACTCTGTTCGCCCAAAAATAATCTTTTGCTTTTCGCCCACGTCTCTTTTCGCCTAAATATTTTAAAACTATATGTTACTTTTTCGTCAGAGAATATCATAGCACTTTTGACCACATTTTTATAAAGTACGACGACCGAAAAATACAACAATACAGATAGGAAACGATTAATCGGTATGATTTTATTAAACCAATGGCATTTGATTATTATAAATTATGAATTTGATAACTATAATTTGACCGTTTATATTTTTTATGTTAAAAATTTTTTTTTTGAATTTATAATATTTTTTACTCAAATGTATATTCTTATTTATTTTTAACACTATTTGTAATAAACTAATAAATGACAAATACACAATATATTTTTGGAAAGTACCTACCTAATAAATGCTGGTAAAAAAGTGCTATAATATTCTTGGGCGAAATGCAAAAGGTCATTTTGTTGTTTTAGATTCTGAACGGAGTGAAGAATGTATATTGATTTTACAATGATGTGTGTTTTTTTTTTTTTTTTTCGTGTCTGTCGACAACATTTGGGGCAGTAAAAATGCTTCGATTTTTGACTTCAGCCCCTCTTTGAAAAGGAAATCGGATCTAGTTGGTACTTTGGGGGGTCAAAAGTCAAAAATTTTCAATATTTTTTAAGTGAGTCGGGAAAAACCTTAAAAAAATAACGGAAAAACGGGATTTTTTTACGCAAAACCAGTTTTCGTCAAAATCAAATTTTTATTTTGCTAAAACTCAAAAACTAATCGATGTAAATACTTGAAATTTTCACCAAATGTTTATATTAGCGTTCTTCATACACAGTTTAAATTTTGACTTTTTTTGAGCTATTTATAGACAATTGAAATTTTTAATTTTTTTTAGTATTTTTTTTTTAAATAACGAAAAAATTTTTTGACCAGCCAGAAAATCTTGAAAATTTAATACAAGGTTTCTTATAAGTTGTTCTTAAAGTGATAAAAAAAAATCCAAAATCGTTAGTCACAATTTTTTTTTATAAGTGCTTAAAGTTCGAATTTATACGAAATATGTCAAAATTGCGAAAATTGGCAAGTAATTTTGTGGTTGAAAAATCGTAAAATTTTTTTCTTTTATAACTAAGTTTTGAAAATTTGATACAAAGTTCTCCATACATTTTTCTTCAAATACCTGTAAAAAAAACTCCACCGGATTCACACAAAAATTTTTTATGAGTGTTTGAAATTAAAATTTTTACAAAACTGCGTTAAATAACGGTTTAGCCTCAAACGATTTTTGATATTTGTTGTTATTCAAACAGTATAAGTCGTAAATACTTGACAATTTTACCAGTTATTTATATTGGCATTTTATTTACGTGATTTGATTTTCAAAACATTTTGACTTTTTTTGAGCTATTTATAGACAATTGAAATTTTCAATTTTTTTTTATTTTTTTTTTATAAATGTTGATAAAAAAAATTTAGCTGGGACAAATTACTTAAAAATTTAATTGAAGGGTCCACATAACTTGTTCTAACTCTCATTCAAAAATTATAAAAATACATAGGCACAATTTTTTTTTATTAGCATTTGAAGTTCAAATATTGACAAAAATTCATCAAAATCTTGAATATTTTTCACTATTTGGTAGTTAAAAATTTATAAATATTTTTCTATCAAAAGCTAAGAATTGAAAATTTAACACTATGCTGTCCATAAGTTAAGCTTAGAATAATTATAAAAAAGTTTGAGGATTGTTCAATTTAAAAAATTGTACGTGTGTTTAAAGTTTTAATTTTAATTTGAAATCAAAAATACACGTGTAAAATTACGTTTTACTACTAAATAATTTTCGATTTTTGTTATTTTTAAAAAATTACTAAACGTAAGATCTTGAAACTTTTACTTAAATTTTTGAATTAGTTTAAAAATAGAATATATGACAATATTTAAATATAATACATCCTAGACTGACAAATCATCTCCGTTCAGAATCGTTTTTCGTATACAATGATACCTATTATTGCATTCAAATTTAACCTTCCCTAGTCCGAGGTCCATCCCACCCCCTAATGTACAGCAGAGCGATACTCACTTACCCACTTTTTTATTTTTCTCTACTATTGCCTCCTTTCACAACCATGTAAGAAATATTATGAAATTATTGCGCGAAAATACATCGATCGTTGACGACGACAATTCGTAGTCTGCAGAATCATTCATATTTTATATAAATAATAAAATAGGTACAATCTTTTCTTATAAGCTGTAGTTTATAGTGTACCTATTGTATGCGTATATAAGTCTTGTATAAGTATAACGCCGCTGCAGTTTATCGTCTGTTGAACGCGTGTGTTTTTTTTTTAATATAATTATCGATCGATATATTATTTTATATAATAATAATATTAAAATTTGAATTCTTTTGAGCGAGTAAAGTTATACCGAATGGGAAAAATGTAATAAATCGTGATTTTAAAATACTGAATAATTGGGAAGTACATACATATTTTATTATTTTATGACAATTGATTAATAACTATTATTTAAATATAATTAACTACGCTATACGGTCATCAATTATTTTTTAGATATCCACCCCAAAAGTGAAAGAAATATACTTTTATTTTTGTATATTTTATTATATGATGTTTATTTAACCTTATAAAAATTATATTTAAAAATCACTATACCAAAATAAAGTAAAAAAAAAAAAAAAAATTTGGGAAACTACAGTCTATAGTCAGTCTACTGTATATTATAGTACGTGTAAATATTGGTCAATATATCCTGTAATAAATGCAAATTATATAATAGTATCTAATAGATAAATAAATGTTCATGGTTAAAATTATCAATGAATAGGAAAAAATGTCCAAATTAAAAAATAAATAAAATAGCAATTTAAAAAAAATAATAATGTTTTGAATATTTATTTTTTGATAGAATTATTATACCCGAGTATCTAACTATACGATTAATATGATATTAATATTATTATAAAAATAATGAAAAAAATTTTATTAAAAGTGTATATAAACAGATTTATGTTTTTCATAAAGCATTTATTATAATGTATAATATTATATATATATTTTTTCATATGTGACTAAACAATAAACAACGTATGTGTAATTATTATAAACGTTTTCTATTTTAAACAGTCTATTTTCAAATTTAGTTTTAATTTAAATATTTTGTCCTTTATGCGTTGGGTATATTTTAATCTTGGATATTAACTCTCAACGCTTACAAAAAAAAAAACTTTGGCTAAGAATATATTTTCGATACTTTTCAATTGAGAAAGGAATAACATAATATACGTTAAAACTATTGCGCTAAATTTTCAAGCTTTTTTATACAAAAACAAAAATGTTAAGTATTTTGAAAAAAAGATAGAAAATACTATTGTGCATATTAAAGTATATTTATAAGTATATTAATATATTCAAGTTACTAGGAAAGTATTCTTTTCCACTTTTTTTGTTTTATTTAAATATTTTTTTAAGGTTTTTTATTGACCGCTAAAAGTAAGTACCAACTAAATCAAATCTTATATCATATATCATCTTTAAAATAGAAAAAAATTACCATTTTTACTGTGCCAAAGAGTAACAAAACACACACACACACAAAATCACATATAATTGCTTAATTAATAAATTCATCCCTTCACTCAGAGTTAAAAATATATTTTGCACTAGTTTATTCAATTTATTTCAATTATTATAATAATTTCAATTAAAACTATTAATGAGTTATTAAACTCTGAAAGGTCACGTATAGTTCATAATAATTCATAAAGTACTTGGTAAACTAAAATTGATAATTCGACCTGCAATAATAACAGATAAAAATTTGCTTCCAAGACGCATTAAAAAATATAGTGATGTTACCAATATTTAAAAAAATGCTAAACTTAATTTTGCTACAGTCGACCCATAACTGCAGCGTAGTGCTTAATTATTTTAAAATTGTCATTTCTCTCGATAGAAACGTATATGAGATTTATACATTGCCGGTCTATCGTAATTCATAATCATTTTTAAAAAAAAAAGCTAAAAAATAAGCTAGGAATATCCGCAGAATATACATTCGTTTTGTAGTTTACACGAGTATTCGCTGATTGATGAAGTGTTTTTAAATATTAATTAGTTTTAATGGGCGACTATGGAAATCTACCTAGAAACCGTATTATTATAATATAAGATTTGCATTCCTCCGTATAATTATTACAAGTGTAAAACGGACAGAAAAATGACCTTAATAATAAATTGATGGTGCAATGGGAAAATAAAAAAAAGCACCATACATATTATATACGTACATATTATTACATGATTGGACCCGTCACTCGTGTCCTGTAATATCCCTCGACCCATCCCTATTACGCGCGGTACGCCCTCGTCGGAGGTCATATTATATATACCTATGCCTCAAAATAATTAATTTCATAAATATTATACATACATAATATGCAGTCGTGTGACGTGCGGCCGTCGCTCGCACATAAAACTACGTGTTAAAGTTTAAAATATTCAAACGTCAACGTCAACTAAACTATACGTATATATTGTATAACTGGCTATTATCCTTTATTATACACATCCTTTTTCCATTCAAACTCTAATATTCCTGTGGTTTAGTTTCCTGCGGGCACGAGCGTTCGAGGAATCTTGATCGATAACGTCGACCGTCACGTATCTTAAATCTCGCGCCGCATTTAAAATGACTATTTTATAATCGAAACGATTTGCAGTTGACTGGCAAAATACTACTGCAGTCTGCAATTATAGTATTATGTACTAGCTTTAAAAAAAAATCGGCCATGATTACGAATTACACGTTTTATGTATCGTTGTATACGAAGAAAATTAAAAAAAAAAAAGAAACATTTCAATGACGTTTTTAAATTTAGTCGTCACCGTTTTCCCGTGCCGACTTTAATTAATATTAGATTCTGAACGAATAAGTGATGAATGTATTGATTTTACTATGATGTGTGTTTTTTTTTTTTTGAGTCTGACGACAACATTTGGAACAGTAATAATGCTCTGATTTTTTACTTTCAATAGGAAAATTCATCTAGTTGGTACTTTGGGGGGGGGGGGGGTCAAAAGTAAACATTTTCAAATAGTTTAATAGTTTTCAAAAAAATCGAGAAAAACAAAAAAAAAGTGACAGAAAAACGGCAATTTTACGAAACACCACTTTTCGACAAAATCGATTTTTTGATTTTGCTGTAACTCAAAAACTAATCATTGTAAAAACTTGAAATTTTCACCAAATATTTATAATATAGTTATCTCTTTACAGTTAAATTTTCAAAATATTTTGACCATTTTTAAGCTACTTATAGACAATTGAAATTTTCGAATTTTCTAAGTTTTTTTTCTTCAAATGCCGATAAAAAATTTTTGGGTGGCCAGAAAATCTTGAAAATTTAATACAAGGTTTCTTATAAGTTTTTCTTATAGTGATAAAAAAAAATCCGAAATCGTTAGTTACAATTTTTTTTTATAAGTGCTTAAAGTTCGAATTTATACGAAATATTTCAAAATTTAAATTAAATTTCATACTCTCATTATGCGTATGTTGCCAAATACTTTTTTTTATTAACAAACAGATACTATAAAGTAACTATAGTAACATATAAAAACTATACTATTTGTTTCAAAATAGAATATATGACAATATTTAAATATAATATAATATCCTAAACTGACAAATCATCTTCGTTCAGAATCGTTTTTCGTATATAATGATACCTATCATTGCATTCAAATTTAACCTACCATAGTCTGAGGTCCACCCCACCCCCTAATATACAGCAGAGCGATACCCACTTACCCGCTTTTTTTAAATTTATGTATATATATATAATTTCTTAAAATATATCTATCCATAAATTCATTTTTTTATAAGCTTGTTAAGATAAAATGTTTACGGAGTTCCTTAAAATCACCAACATTTGCAAATTATTTTGTATTACCTATTATACAATTCTTACAATATTCATACCTACTCTAAGTTTAAAATTTAATATAATGTCCCTTATATTTTTTGCTTAATAGAATAATGAAACTACACTACTAAGTCACGATGAACGTTTGAAATTATAAGGTTTTGACAAAATCGCAATTCAAATTTCTTGCATAAAATCTCAAATTTTCATCAAACGATTTTAGTTTTATTCAATATTATTCAAAGGGCTTTAATTGTAAGAACTCGAAACATTCCAGTGTTACTTAAATTATAATTTTTTATACTCAATAACATTTTCAAAATATTTCGAATCTTAGAATAATTTTAAATGTTAATAAAAATTATATATTTGATTAAAAAGTACGTAATTTAATTTAGTATAAGATAAATATAAGTAAATAATGGTACATTTGTGAAAATAATGAAAATCACAAATTATCTTTTAATTAAAAATTTAGAAAATTTCAAACTTATTATTTTATGGATAATATAATATTCTAAACATATAAAATAAATTTATCATAAGTTTTTTTTTTACCACTAAATAATCACTCCAGTTTTACCCATTGGTCATTGTTGCGGGAAATTTCTCAGTTTTCGAGAACACTATAATATCATAATATTCAAATTCAATAAGAAAAACGTGCAAACCGCCAACACAGATGAGTCCAAAACAAACATTCAGCTATAGATTACACATCATTGCTTATAGGTATATACATTTGAAACGTCTCGTCTGGACAAATATTATACTGTGTAGACGCGCATTAATGGTATTATTATCTATTATTATGTACACATTAAAGCTGTGAGTGTACAATATATGCAATATATTATGCTCAGTATGATATTATTCAAATTATTAAAATATATTTGCTGCAATATTTATACGCAGTAACGTATAATATCGTATAGTATTGACGTTTTTTATTTTTTTTTGCCGTTACGAATAGTTTTAGCAGCTGCGCTCGTCGGATATCATGATACAGGACAGGTATACGATTATATTACAATGTCATAACTATACCGGAGATCCAATTTATACATACGATAAATATTTTATGTATTACATATGTAAAACGTTTGACAAATATTTGTTTTATGGATCGCATTATATCATAATTTTCTAATTCCGTTGAATGTATTCGATTCGCACGCTAGAGGTATTGATTTATTGTTTTATATAACTGCTGTAAATGTAATCGAAGAATTTCTGTATGCGCATGTACAGAATACATAATATGTCTTTACATGACGTAAAGTTTTGAAGATAGAATAAAAACCTTATTAAAGAAAAATAAAATTTCATTAGATAATTATTTTTTTTTAATAATTTATTTTACAATATTATTATAAAATGTAATAATACAATTTTTATATGGGTTTCTTCTTGTCTTAAAATAATTAAAAAGTTAAATACTATACTTTCAAGAGTTGTCTGGTTATTCCTCATAGTATCACCTGTTAATTAATGAATTCACGCATGAAATAGAATATAAATAATAAAAAAGACTAAGGTAATATATTCAGGACTATTATAAAGAATGAAATAAAACAATGTAATCGGCACGACAACAATGCGACCATCTCTGAAGTTATATTATGTTTGTTACACGCCAGTTCACATCAACGACCATCACTCCCGAATAATGTTCAGTAATAATTTGGAAGTACAAAATACCTATGTCTGTTGCACCCACTCGAAGTGTTGGATGCAAGGGACAAAGATGGTATTTTCCCCCTCCCCAAATACCTTAGTTGTGTAGCATATTTTAGCGCGTTTTCCCTAGTAAGTGCCGTAGTGGGTGTAAATATGTTCCACAGATATTCATATTTCCCGTAGCAAACGAATTGCGTCCTAAATTCCCTTTTTCATACGAATTGCGTCTCGATAATATTTAACAGCTACACTGATTGCGTCCGATATAATTTATATGGCTTAATGTATAATTAATTGCGACCGATGCGATTTGGATACATCATGGCTGTAGCCCATAAGCGCAAAAATAAATATTCCTTAAGCGCAAATAAATTTTACAAAAATAAAGTGTATTTTATCAAAACCGTATAACTAGTTGTTAATTAATGTTTTACAGTATAGTGATATTACGTAAAATGAGTAAAAAAAATTTTAATTTAAATCACACATCAGTAGGTAGTTATTATAGTATAATATTATAATGAATATCTTAAAATTAAGTTTGAATTTAGAAGTCCACAGCTTTTAAATAGTCCAAACGAGAATTTTATTTTATATGAAAAAGTTCTATGTTTTATATAAGAATTGACTTTATATAACTTCGATTTGTAGTTTTTTGTCTATTTGATTAATTTTTTTTAGTCAACTTTTGTCTGGTGTTCTTTAAGTACTACGATAAAATTATAAATTTATGGGTGTGAAACTTATAATAGCAGTATAACGAGTACAATATATTGTATCGGCTATTACAATTTATTTTTGCGCTTTTATCCTACTACTAAGGTACAAAAGCACAAAACGAATTTGCATTTTTGGACTATCGAAAGAAAATAAACGATTTGCGCTTTTGGGTTTCACCATACATCATTTGATAATTCACTACGAATTAGTTTTGATGGATTATTATCGTATAGAGATCGTCTAGGTATTGTCTTGTGTTATTGATTGAATTATTGCTTAATTTTTGTCTATTTTATATATATTTCATCAGAATAATTTGCATGATAATGCTCACTAACATTTTTAATATTTTATTTTTATTATTTAACATAATGTATGACTTACATGTTTTTTGCAACACATTCAACACTGTATATCATTTTTTAATAAATTTTGAAAACAAAACAGCGCACGATCGTGGTTAACGCCTTAACGGTTCACATTCGAAACACATACTAATAAGTAATAAGTAATAATTACCGTATACATTTATTTCATAATTTTCAAAATATTATTTGATAGATAATAGTTATTTATTTATTTATTTTATTAGATTAAACACCTAACGGCTTTTGGAACGATATAAACAAAGTAATAAAAATTAACAATTTTGTACTCCGTATCGGTTATTGATTTATACAATTATTTACGTATATTGATATCAGATAATCGGATGCAATTCGTATGCAGTCTAAGTGCAGTTATGTGTCCACAGCATGAGTTTCAAAATTCAGTTTCTATTGGTATAGTATATTATTTTGAACATTGTAAAATAACAATTTTGAATTTTTATAATTAAGTTTTACAATATAATTACATAACATTAGTGTTATAGTTATATGTTTAGGTACTTATCATAGATCTAGTGGATACTAAACTATGCTTTCTAACATATAATTTTATCTTCAAATCCAATGTATACTGGAATAGCATTTGCTGAAAGAAGCTTTTTATATTTTCGCTTAGATAATGAAAACTTGGTTGCGACCTGGATAGGTGAAGCTCAGCTTACGGGTCTTTGTTTATTAGATATGCACAGAGAATTCAATTTGAATAATTTAATACAGTTAGTCAATTAATTTATTCAAAAAAGGCACTTTGCAATAGATAATGGAATTTCCTCGTGAATTAATTATATTGTATTAAATATTATTATAATCAATCTTAGAATTTAAATTTCCTATACATTTATACACAACGGATATTATAATCAGGGATTTATTATTTTAGAGTTTTTATTAATAAGAGTTATAATCAATGTTAGATAACTTTTAATTTATAATCCATGTACTGTGTTTCTATAGAAATGTTATTTATATATAATTTGATTTGGAACTCCTGGACCCCCCACGAGTCTTCACGGTGGGGTGCAGTACCTACTTATGTGTATACAAAATCAAATTAATTAAATAAATAAATAAATATTGGTTTATACTAAATGTCCAAATTATATTAATTGAAAACTATATACCAGATTTCATACTGTGGTCTTTTAATTTTCCATATATTTTATATATGATAATAATATGTAATCACTAATGGTTAATATGTATTATAGATACCTATTTAGTTTAGTGAATTTATTAAACTCCAATGTCATTATTAAATATCAATAGGTACCAGATATTATATCGTAATCGTATTAATTCAAGTACAAATATTATAATTATTTTACACTTCTCCTTCAAATAAAATTAACATTTGATCCACCACTGCTCACTTGTGTATACATTTTGTCTTTATCATATTTTTTAATATATTGAATAAAACAGATTTACCAAAAAATAGTCATCTGGTTGTATTGCATTAAGCCAATTCGATTCTCAAAAACCTGCTTAAACTCACAGCCACACACTACACAGCATTTTATTTGTTTGTCATCGTATTATTTTATCATAATGCATATAATAATATATTATAGCCTCTGCTCTATAGGAATTGTATTGTCGAGAGATGAATATATTATCAGAATAATAATTTAATCGACACTGCCAGACGACAACTACGCCACTACAGTAGTTTGATTTTTGTTTTTGATTTAATATAAGTTTAGATATCGATCATTCTATTGTGATACCAGCTATATACATATATGGTAATATTTTAAAATAAATTTTAGTTTTCCAAAGCTGACGCAGTAAAAATGACAAGTGATTGTTTAAAAACTTCAAAAAACTTAATGGAAAGTACATATTAAAAATAAAACATGTCGAGACATGCAATTATTATATATAAATGTGTACGTCGAATATAATCGAGTTTTTGGATAAAGTTTTTTTAATTAAAACTTCAGATGAATAATATATAAAACACTCGTATAAAAATATTTTATTAATAATTGCGTATATTCCTGTATGTTTTATAATTGAATACTTGTGATGGGGGGCACTTTCAATTGAACTTTTGATTAAACCCAACGTAGTAACGTTTGTGTGTATGCACCAAGCTCTATCATATGTGCACAAAAACTTAAAGCTCTATCCTAAAAACAAATTGGGTGGGCCATTAAAACGGTAGCCCCCCCACATTAATTCCCAAACAAAATAAAACATAATCAGGAATTATAAACTTGGCAACGTAGCCTATATAAATGTTCACAATCGTTCGTTTTACTGTTAAAATAATTTTTTTTGATAAGTGAAATTCGTTCGCAATCGTGTTATAAAAAAAGTAAAACATTCGAAACCCATTTTTTTTAACTATTCTAAAAATCCAATAACCACTTAATTTGCATGTTTTTGTACTTTTTATCAATAGATTAGGACTATAATACAAATTTAAATTTTAAAAAATGGAACAAATTAAAGATTATGCGGTTAACGATCAATAATTATTATATTTTTATTGTATAGTATCGACGGTATCGAGAATATTATTGTATTATTTTATGTTTTACTTGCTTTCTTTGTATATAATATTGTGACAATGTTTGTTACAAAATTTAATGGGTGTAAACACTATAAACTTACTATAATAAGTCATGTTCAATAGAAATTTATTAATTCTGGAAATTTACTGGTAAAATGTGTTCATGAAATAATTACAAAAAAAAAAATGTATTACGTAAAATGTACGTCACTATAATTTAATATTACCTATATATACTACTAAACTTGTGCGTCCGATATTTTGTTTTTCGTTCCAGAGAATTATTATATAATAATTGTCTTGTCTTAAAATATAGCGGCCATATCATGAATATAACAACGCTCAGCGTTTCCATTACGTTGCATGGAACTTATATATACCTATATATTGTCTCACCGCAGAAAAAAAAAAGTAAATAAACAGAAATAACTGCGCGCGAATAATCGCTCTGTTTAGATGTATATACCCACTTGCAGGACATAATATAACTATTATAACTATGTATACGATGTCGCAATGGTAACACTATTATTATTACTCATTTATCGTCTTATAGGTATATATACCTATATGTAACGTTAAATAGGCTATTACCTATAATTGTCCATCAGGGGCGTCCCAAAATACTTGTATACGTTGGAAGATATAATATACCTATAATATGACGAGAAAACGACTAGCAGTCGATCAATTCGATTTTGTCGTTCCGGCTCGCCCCGCAGTGGTCATAACGGCTGTAGACCGGCGGACTAGTTGAACTCGAGACTCGCCTATAAGACGAGGGCCTCGGAAATGTAATCGTTTCCTCCATTAGCGGTTTGGCGGTCGGAGCACGCCGGTGTTATTGCTTTGTCGTTCCCAATTTCGTTTGACGCGCCCGCAATACGGTTGTACGTACCTTAAGTACGCCTGCGTCGCGCAGTTAGTAGTCGTACGCGGATTGATATTATATTATTATAGTTACCTGCCTACGACATTGCGTGGTACACGCGACTGCAGATGTTTGGTCTTTGCCGGCGATCCTGCAGGACGGTTTTCGAACATGAAACGATTTTACGCGTTGTACGCAGTCTTTGTCCCGATCACTGCAGGTGAGTGACGTTATAGATACTTTTATCCAGAAGTGGCGTAGCCAAGGGGAGACTGAGGAGCCCATATAGCTCCCCTCCTCCGTCACGGATCGTATTTGTTTTAGTCGACAACCGTTAATATACTTTATACGTTTCATATTATTAGTTTATCATATATAGGTACTGCGTGTAGTCTGTAATAATTAATTTAATTTAATAACAATAAAGTTTTGATTAGTTACTTACCAATTTAATTTTGACATTTTTACATTTCACATTGTTCTGTGTTTTTACTTTTTTGAGTTATTTTTCGTTTTTATTACTTTTTATAAATTCCTGCCAATTAAAATTGTTTACACGTGTTTTATAAATAATTATTTCACAGTTATGTACGCACGTCGCACTTAATTTATAATATTATATAGTTGAAAGATTTATGAATATTAACCATGCATATAATACATTTCTGATTAAATTTATATATTTTTTAAATTATGAATCTTAAGAATATTTTCAAAGCACTTTATACTAATTTTTTTAAGATTATTATTTTAATATTCTTTTGAACGTCATTGATGATCGAATATTTGATTCAAATTATTTTAACCCTATTTAACCAAGAAGAAATAGTTTTTAGCTTCTTTACTTGTACGTAAACCATTATACATTATTATTATTATAAACAATTACTTGCATTTAATTTATAATTATAAAATCGATTTCTATTATTTTATTTTTTTCATTTTAAAATAATGCAAAACAGTTAGGTAAAAATATCTATATTTTTTTCATTTACATGTGAATAAATCCGTATAAAATATTCGATTTTGTACGAGAAAAATAAATATTCACAAATATACAACAAGTAGTTGTGCGATACTTTTATAAAAAAAAAACCGGTGAAGTCGCTCTGCTGCAGGTCTTTGATGTTCTTTATGTTTCTTTTCCTTATTTTTTCCTACAGTACTGTTAAACAAAAAAAAAAATACATTTCTTATATTCTACAAAACATATTCAAAATAACTTGAATATATAACTTTAAATAATATAACTTGGCTCCTACGCAGATATAAACGAAATATAAAAATATCCAAAAATTATTTTCAACAAATCGAAAAAGCTTTTATTTATAAGAATTAACGTTTAACATTTCCAAATAAATAATCTTTATTTTTTTTAATGTCAATAGCGCCAGCTTTGGTAACTGTATAAAATCAATTAAACACCTATATTTTATATCATGTAGAATTTGTAAGATTTCGAGTTCATAGAAATAATATAATATTGCGAGTTGTGACGCATAATTTAATTCATTGTTCTTTAAATTAAAGGTAAAATAAATACCACGAAACTCAATATTTATAAACATCAGTTTATAACTTTTCTTTAAATAATCAACGGAATGTAAAACTATTAGCATATTATATTTCAATAGGTACATTGAAACACGACCAATTTTGTATGTGTCATGAACCACTAGATCATGCTCATATTATAATATAGTATAAATAGTACATATAATAGAAGATTGAACCAAGGTATCAAAGCGTTTTTTAAAACATTATAATTAAAAAAAAATATTTAAAAAATCAAAAACAAAAAATATCTCATTAAAATTTGTAAATTAAAAAAAATAATTATAAATAACGTTATTAAAAGTAATAGTTGTACTCTGTTTTTACATTAAACCTAGGTTAGGTTAGGTTAGGTTAGGTTAAGACACTTTTACATACTATCATTCTAGTGAACACTTAAATTCTATTTATTTTTGTTAAACTTGTAGGTAAGATAAATTTTAAGTTGACTAACTTCTGTTAACAAAAATAACTAATGTATTCTGAAATATTTAGTTGTTCTTCTTTTTTATTAATTATTATATTTGCCATTTGAATATTCCTAAAATTCAACTTGGTAAATCTTATATTTATGTTCAATTTCATTGGTGCTTACAATTTTGTTTTTATTTTTAACGTAAAAATTAAAAGATTATATAACGTTGAACAATAATTTTTGATAACGTTTAAATATCCAAAATAGGTAAAACTAAGTATATTTTATAATTTAAGTCCTGGATTAAACGAAAACTACAATATTTAATTAAACAAAAGTAATAGTTATTATATAATAAGATAGTCGCTGCATCTGACTCGGAAAATTCTAATTTAGAGGTTAATGAGAAGTGTCGAACTTGAATGCAATTTTACGGGCAACTGAATTTTAGTTACGTAAATATTTGTTTTCATAGGTACAAAATCTACTATGTATTTATAATATATTTTAAGTCACAAACTGCAGGAATTGTGGAACATACAGCAATGTATAGTCTGGTTAGTGGACAATATTTTGTCCTATCCAGGCAATTTGAACGGTTAGAAACTAATTAATTTTGGACACTATTTTGCATTAAATTCATTATTAGTAATAATTATACCTTTAATATTAATAGAAAAAAAAATATTAATTTTTTTTAATTGTTTTAATTGTAAATATTCTAAATGTTTTATTAATATCTACAACGTCATTGTAAATAAATAAATAAGTTATTATTTATTACTATAATATTAGGATTGTTTATAATTTTATCATAAACTATTTATTTATAAGTATGTGTGATTGATTAGAATAGCACTTATGAATTAATAAATCTATTTCCCTTCTATGTGCTTGCATTTATTTGTCTTAAAAAATTAATTTTAATTTTAATTACAAAGCTGCGAACTAGTACACGACCATCCGCATTTGAACATTTAATAGATAATAATTTAATAATTATATTATTATTTTAAATTACAATTGTTTTAAAATAATAATCATAATATAATACTATTTAATAAAATTAATTGTCATTGTTTTAAAATATTCGTAATAACATAATAAAATATTTAAGTTTTTCCATCATATATAATTAATAATAAATTTAATATAAAATATTACACGAAAAGTAATTTGTATTCGTAATTCAAATTACCTGGACAACGTGTTCATTGCCCGTAACATAATATATCGGTGTATAACAGTCATAACATATAATTGATTAGTAATTACACGATATGTGTACTTACAAGGGTGTACAACAGTTGCTTGATAAATGAAAAACAGGTAAAAATTAAACTATAATTGGGCGGAAATATACAGATTGCAGAAACAATACCTATATATATATATAAAAAATAGCTCACTTCACTCACATCTGAACTTATTATCGGTATTTTGGTACCATTAACTGTGCTATCAAATATTACAAAAATTTATTAGTATTATTCATGATATTTTAACATTCGAGTCACTATAGATTCAACAAAAAAAGTTCAAAATAACACAGAATAAAAAATGTTGACCAATAACCCAAATTCATTATTATTAAGACAAGTTAAAAGTAAATTGAAAAAAATACCCATTCGAAAGGTAATATACGTCGTCAGCGTAATGACGAAATTGGTGTTCAGTAAAAAAACTTTTTCGTAGGATACA
Organism: Schizaphis graminum; assembly: GCA_020882235.1. Lineage (NCBI taxonomy): Eukaryota > Metazoa > Arthropoda > Insecta > Hemiptera > Aphididae > Schizaphis > Schizaphis graminum. The sequence goes on from CM037033.1 coordinate 103,573,797, forward strand.
AATACTATTATCAAATAGTACTATAGTACTAGTACTAGGTTATTAATTATTTAATTAATTATTATCTTAATTATTTTTAAATGTAAATATATTATTATTACACTGTTCTGTCACGATGAAAGACTGTAACTTAAAGTTTTTCCTTGATAACGTAGTCAATATAAAATATTGTTTATTAATCAGCAAAAATTTAAGTTCGCGTACCCTGCAATGAAGCAATAAAACCGAGAAATAACAATAATAACATAATAATATTAGTTATAATTCGGTCCGCCGAAAATAGCGAACGACTTTGGATGTTCAACTCGAATCTGGGCGATATTTAAGTTGTTGTTTACGCTGCCCCCCGCCCCCAGCATAAGTGTTGTAGATAAACACATGGTTAACATTTGGTAAACATTGAATTATAGTTATTTCAAATATGACCACACAATGAAATTGTCTGGAAAAAAGAAACACCGCGCTTCGTCCTCCGAATAACGCTGTACCAGCACATACTGCACACACGTCTAGTATTAAATCTACCCATACACTTTTATACACGGTGTATAAAAAAAATAAATATTTTAAACATAATTTTAAAATCGTATTGTTTACAAATATAGTCTAAATAATTGACACCATATCGGACTTTGACACAACAAATTATAATAATAATAATATCATATTACCTATGTTGTATCTATCTATCTTAGAAACATACGAGATGGCAGAATTTGTTTTCAGTGTTTCCAAATTCGTATTGTTATATTATACTTTCAATAATGGAGTAAATTGGCCTATTATCAAATTTAAAGGTACCTAAATTTTATATTGTGTGTTTTCACATGGAGTTTTTATAATATTTAAATTTTTAAATGAATCATGATAATCCGTAAATTGTAATATTTTTATATACCTACTCACTGTGTACTTACTACTGCTTGTTTACTTATTACAACTCAAAATTGAAGCTGCTAAACTCACATTTGTTATGAGTGTTATGACATACTTACGTTTGTGGCAAAGATATAACACACGCGAGTATATTGCATCCTCTTAGGAGCAACAATAATGATTTAGCCGTATTCTATATTTAATATATCTACAGGTGGATACAGCAAAGTGATAAGAAATTAGAAAATAAATTTGAATTTTAAGTAAATGCAACTTGTGATCAACTTTCTAACATTTTTGATTTTAATTTCTTCAAGATTTCCACAGTTTGTTGATTCCTACTTTTATAGATTTTTGAAGATTTAGAGGATAAAATCAAAAATGTAAGTGAAGTCTTAATTAGATTTAACGAAAAATTCATTTTTTTATCAAAATTCTTATTAACTAGATAAATAAGTACATTAGAAAAATAACACATCTAAATTTCCATGTTGCGCGTATGTTTGTCACAGTAAATCACCGCTCCAGTCCACTTAACTATTAAGTACTAAGACATTACAGTTACATAAAACTATTTTTATTTGAACAATTAATATGTACAATAATAATTGTTTAACAATTGTATACAAAACTTTAGAATATTTATAATATACTCATACTATCTTATATTATAAGAATTGTAAATATTATAAAACAATAAAACATACCGATACTTTCACTAAAATTTACAATTTTAAAATAGTTATGAGAGGATGTCTCATCTTTAAGTATTATTACTGATTTACAAATACGTAAACACTCCAAATATTTACGTTTAAATTGTTTAAAATACGAACTATTATAGTACTTATTTTGTTATTAAGCTTCATTAATTTTAATATTAGAACGAATTTATAATAATTAATATATTATTGTACTTGTTGGAAGAATTTTTTTCGATATTTTAATTTTTATTAGAATACCTATTATAATGTAAATAAACATTAAAATATTTAAGAAATCCCCCTAACTCACTTCAAAATTAAAATATCAAAAAAGATTTTAAATGTTCATAAATGTATTTATAAATATATTTTTATGCCATAATATTTCTACTTATTATTATAGTAATAATATTATCTGTGACCAATGGCAATCATTTAACTAAATAAAAAAATACTCAATTTTCTTAACGTAGTTTTCGTGCTAATTAATTATAATTACCTAATTAAAAACTACGATTGGATTTTGTTCAAACGAAAAATTGTGAGGATTATTTTAGCGTATTTAATATTCTCTTCTATTAGATTCTAAGCGGAGCCATTATAAATATTATATTGATTTTACCTAAGATGTGTAGATTTGTTTGTCCCATGAAACTTTTTTTAGTAGAAAAAGTGCTTTGATCATAATCTTATTTTAGTAAAAAAGTAAATCTAGTAAATATTTTAGAAGTTTAAAAGAAAGTAAAAATCCACAGTAGGACAGTGTTGTAGGTAGCTAGTTTTCTTTCACATTATTATATTATTACAGGTAAAAACGGACATTTTCCCAACTACATTTCCTATTTCGTCGAAATTTTTTTAAAATAACCATATAGATACTTGAAATTTGACTTTTTTGTAAGCTATTTATAGACATTTGATATAATTTGTGTTAATTATTTTTTTCTGTGGATAAAAAAATTATCTGATTTAAAATTTTAAACTATTTTCATTTTACTTCCTCAATATTTATATCAAAATTACCAAAATTTCAAATCACATTTGAATGTTTCAATTTGTGCGTTTTAATTTTTTTAATAACATGAATGCAATTAAAGTTATCGGTTTGAGAACTTTAGGTTTTTTTCATTTAATTATTAAAAATTATTGGTTACCACTATCAAAAAAATAAAAATAAAACGCTACGTCATAGGTAAAGTTCTCCTCAATGTGATTTGAAATTTTGGTAATTTTGATATAAATATTGAGGAAGTAAAATTGTCCCACGCAAAAAAGTTTTTAACTATGTTACGCGTGTATAAGACGCAGAGACAAGTGACAACACATGCGGGTATAGCATCCTCTTAAGAAAAAAAGTGAACAACCTTAACAATGTTAAATATTATTATAATATTATTATCTTTAACGACTTGTAAAATATACACTTTAAAAACGTTTATTTTTAGTTGTTAAATAACGAATGTCTTACGTTAAATGGATCACCCGATTACACGCGCTGTCGGTATTACGTCGTGTTTATAATTATTTAGCGCTTAATCAATTATACGAGTACCTACCTTATAAATACATAATATATGTGCTTATTTTGTATATTATATATAAGTATTATAAGTTTTAAACTTCAAAGCCAACCAGCGTGTAATTCACGTATACGTGGGAATTATATAGTTACGGTTTCCCGAGTTTATAATATATATTATAATTGAAACCGCTATTTATATACTCGTATATAGGTATATAATAGGTAGGTACCTCGTTTTATACTATCATTTTGTCCGCGTATAACGACTATATATAATTATTTTATTGCAATTCGTTATAAATATATATATATTATAGTGTAATAAAATATGTATTGATATTACGCCGCGTCGTTTACTTACATATTATAATATAATATACAACGGTGGTAGCTAAACTTGACGTTAGGAACTTCGTTTTGCGCCATTTATTGCGGTCGAAAAAATATTTGTCCGGAAAATTATATATTATAATACAAGTACGTTATAGCAGGTATTCGGACGCGATGCTCGTTTTGTGAAACTAGATCAATCGACATCCGACAGTATCGTAAGCCACGATAGACTGATATCCTGGTAAATATTAAGAAGAGGGAAGCTCCGAAATCATCCCCATTACCAATTCATCAATGAGCACATTTTTGACAAAAACACTATACATATAGCCCTGCAGTCATTTAACGATTTTTTGAAGAATTAAATCGGAATGTTTTGAAACTTTACAAAAAATTAGCTCGCCGCGTTTAATATTATAACACATGGTTACATTTTGCTCTTAACCTATTCAAGCTACAAAAAAAATAATGAAACCATATTTGTTCAGAATTATTTTGTCAGCTAAATTTTTGTAAAAATACTTATTTTTGAGATAAAATTAATATTCTCAAAGATAATTTAAAAAAACTGAAAAATTGTACATAGAATCCAAGATGGCGAACACTTCCGGACCTCGGAGAGATGGCGACTTTTTTTAGTTAATCAGGAGCCAATAATCAAACTTTTTGCAAAGTTTTAAAACTTTCCTATTTAATTCCTCAAATCACCAATTTTGGAGCTTAAATGACTGGGCTAATATACATACATACCTACTTACCGAGCAATAATTATAATTACGAATATTGATAACATATTTTAATCTGTAGGTACTATTCAACATTAAGTATAATATATTATACTATATATGCATTATTTATACTACTTTAAGATAAATGTTTCTTTCAGTGAAAATGTTATTATTTTATCACAATAATAGCGAATAATCTCTACAATAAGCCCCGACAGATTATACAAGTGATTTATGTTTCATTAGTTTTGAGATTTTTGAGATGGACGTAAAATGTTATTCAATTATCAGTCATCACTATATTGGATTTGAGTAAATATAATTTATCTTAGTATTAAAAATTATATACATATAATCATAATAAATAAAAATTATTATTTTGATAGAGCTTAAAAAAACATTTGAGGGGACTCGGGACTAAGCAAGGGGATTTGAGATTCCGATCTCCGACTATATTTGTACTATACATGTACACTTTACGTCTTACCGAAAACGGACGAAATGTCTATAAAATTATGTTATTTTAACAAATAATAAATTATTGTTTACACTATTTATATTCATTTTAATAATGATTGGTACGTCGTTATATAACCATTATTGAATTTTAATACGCATTACTATAACGGTCCGATGATGATAGTAACAAAGATTATAATATATCAATATTATTTGTAAATGACATTTTTAGTACACACATTAATTATTAACTAAACAACTTCAATGTACACGACGTGCCATGTGTAAATGTATCTATCAACGATGGTTTATTTATTTACTGTTAAAAGATTAAGAAAAAATGTTTATAATAAACAATTCATTTAAATCATAATGGTAACATAAATATAAAATGTAAATAATTGTCGGCTGACGAAATATTATGCGTCTGTCTAAGGCGTTATAATTATTCCATTATTTCCACTCGCGGTTGGAGGTCAAATGTTCATTTTCCAATCGTTCTGTACGTGTGCATAAGCCACAAGGTAATAATATAACAATCAATATTGCGATCGTTTTGCAATTTATCGATAGCTCATATTAATTATTAATATATACTCGTATGACAGGGATGGTCAACTCAATACTACTAGGAGGCCAATTTTTTGAAAGTGAAAATCTAACGGGCCAGAATAGAAAGGATGAATAAAAAAAAAGATCAAATCAATTTACAACATATGTTCATTTTATATACAAAATATAATAAAATAAAATTAGAAAAAATTCTAAAATTTTATATTTTTATTAAGTTATTTGAAATGTAGCACGGGCCAGTTAAAAATGGTATACGCGGGCCGCCAGTTGTTCATCTCTGTGATATAATATTATGTTTTACATTTTTACTATGTTTTTTTTGTGCAACGCGTCACATAATCGACATAAAATAAATCGAATATTCCGAATATTCGTCTTCGATAAAAAGAAAAACACACTAGCTATGCACACACACACACACACACACACACACACACACACACACACACACACACACACACACACACACACACACACACACACACACACACACACACACACACACGAGCGCGCTAACTATCATCGCATCCTTTATGCGACAAGAACTTGCAGCTTTGGGACGTAAAAAATGTCGTTAAACTTTAGCTTTATAATTTATAGCATAATAATGTCGAGTGAATTTACGTACCTATATAATATATAATTTTACGTTATAGCGTATAATACTTAGTTTTACCGAGAATTAATCACACGCGTAAAAGGCGAACAAATTTATGGCGATTTATACAATGTTATATAATATTTTATGAAGAGCGTGTAAAAAAACGTTTAAATTTACTACGCTCGAAAGATGTCACCGTCCTCGACTCGTGTATAGTGCGCGCCGTCCGTAAAGATAACGCAATAACGACAGCAATGATAACATGCGATAACGGCGACGAGTCGAAGGTGCATTTTTTTTAAAAAGCAAAGTAATATAACTACCCACTTATTACTTACCGTTTAAGCACTGCTATTGTTTACGCACCGAGAAACTGTTCTACAGAACGGAAAATTGTTCTGAGTGTTGCATGTCCGCGATTTCGTGCATTATTATTATAGCGTTTCGAACCGATATATTATACGTCTCTAATTGGCGTCTGATCGACGATCGTTTTGATCGTTTTGATATATTAACGTCCTTTCTTCGGTCTTAATGGCCAATAATTCCACGATGTCCTTCCATGATGTTTGATGTACGTACACCGGATGATCAATTTAACGTAAGACATCACTCGTTATTTCAAAATCTTTTAACGTTTTACATAATATATAGAAGGTTAGAAAATGTCGGTCTACTTCTCCTCTCATCATTTAAGCTTTTATAATACTTCTAACTATTAGACAATTTTTTTAAATTTAATTTTTATAGATCGAAAAGCTTCGAATAATAATATTCTGCTTAGAAAATGAAATGAAAAATGTATATTATTGTCATTCAAAAGAGAAAAAAACTTTAAAAATAATAACGATAAAAATAAATATAATTTCTTTCCCGAAAATGTTGTTTTGCAACGACTTAAAATTATGTAAAATAAATATTTTTTCAACACGTTATTAAGTTTTTTCTAGAAACTCGAGTGTTTAATGTTAAACGACGCACTATACATAACCTGTTTCATTAAAATTGTTATTATTAATAAATGGTTTTCCGAAGCTCGACATTTTTGGCGGGCTTCACGTTATCACTTATTGACTATTGTGTTAGAAATACGAGTACTAATATTGTACGAGTAGGTTCGATTCGTTGATATTATATACTTTGTTTATTACATATTTTACTTTATTAATTTACATTAAAATAATATCATAGTTTTAGTATACAATCTATACGGTAAAAGCCGTACCCTAGAAGGATAGGACGCGAGTGAAGTTCATTTCTCTGTGATTAAAGTTTCGTTAATATATTCAAAATAATTTTAAGTTACATAATATATTATTTAGGAAGTTTATTGGCTATATAAATATTAAAAGTTTAGATGGGCGGAGTAAAGTGGAGCAACATTTTGTTTTGTACGAATTCACTTTGTTCCTTTATACACGTTGTCACTAAAAATAGAAATAATAAAAAAAATGGATTATCTAAAAATTAAAATCCATAGTATATATTTTTAGAAAAAAATTGTTTTTAAATACTTTAAATTATATAAGAACGAATATTTTTTAAAAATATAGTTTAAAAATAGTTTTTGAAATTATTATAATGTCTTACTTTAAATGGATCACTTGGTATACGTTATTGTTTAACAAGCAGTGCGTATATTATTATTTACTAATGTATACATATCTTACTTACTGCATGTTGAAGTACACATCAGCCAATTATTCGAACTTTGGTCACGAAGAATAAAAAAATTGTAAAATTGTTTATATTATATTAACCGGCTAATTTAGCTACAATGTATGATTTACATTGTTATAAGGCACCTATTTATACATATTAAATATATTATAAAGATATAATAAAATACGTAAATAATTCGGTAGGCAATACTATGGATTACAATTTTTACTTTTACTAATGAATAATATAATATTTATATTAGATTCTGAGTGGAACATAAAATATACGAGTAATCACGAAAAACAACTTTTAGTACGTTAATCAAGTTTACATAATCGATTTTATTTATTTGGTGTAACTTAAAAACGAATTACCGCAAATACTCGAAGTTTTCATCAAATATTTACATACTAACATTTTCTATAAGCACTAAAATAATTTTGACTGTATTTGAGTTTGAGCTACTCTTAGATATTTTCTATTTTCAATTTAGTTTTGTCTTACAATTATCGATAAAACATTTATCGCATAGTCAAAATGCTGAAAAAGCTTAGAAATTGAACACAAGGTTTTTCATAAAATTGTATTATAACTATTTAAAAATATTAAAGATTTATGGTATGATTTTTTTGTAAAGCATTTGATGTTGAAATTTTTACAAAATTACGAAAATGCTTAAATCATTTTATAGTTGAAGATTTATAATATTTCCAATTTGTATTATAGCAATAAGGATTAATAATTTAACACAAGATTTTTCATAAGTAATTCTTACTATACCCAAAATAATCATACAAATATTTAAGCACAGTTTCCTTTATAGACATTTTAAGTTAAAATTTGAACAAAATTAGATATTTAAATAAATAATAACGATTTTAGTTATTTCGTTGTAATTTAAAAATATTATTTGTTGGTACAAATTATAATACTTGAAATGTTTAATGCAATGCACACCATTAGTGTCATTAGTGTAATGATTCAATACATTGCATACACACAATGACATTTTCAAGTACAATATTATTGGCAATAATTAATTCAACTCAACTTACCATATTATAATAGCAATATAATATAAAAAAATTAAACTATAATATAATATATTTTTATTATATCATACATTTATACTATAAAATATTAATACCTTTAATCTTTATCATAAAATATAAGCTAAAAGTTCGTCTTTGCTCAGAATCGTTTTTTGTATACAATGAATTATTATTTGATTCAAATTTAATACATATAGGTACATTACAATAACTTACTCAACTACGCGGTTTACTCGAGACTATAATACAGTAGATAGCTGTTACTTACATTTTTATTTAACTTTTAACTTAAAGCTTCACATAAACGCAAAAAACTCTTATCTTTAAATTATCGAGTTCGTCTTCTCCGCTATTTTTTAACCTCCAGTCCCTTCAGATTAACAATTAAACTACCAATAATCTATAAACTCTATCTTAAGCCGATATGGACGTACGAAATCCAATTATAGGATTCTGCAAAAATCTCTAACATCAACCGCATTCAGAGTTCCCAGTCCAAAACCCCCCAAGCTATAACACCAACACCCTTTTACGTTTCAAATCAGTTCTTATTTAATGATCTTGCCATCATTCCTGTATTTTATTTGAACATGTTAAACTATTATGACATGTTGAGTTACAACTGTTACTAGTTGATTTTTTTTCACATATACTTTCATCTGTGTGTGGTATATTTACAAATAATACAATGATTTATCAATAGAAACACAATATTACATACATCATTAACGTCTAAATTGGTAAGTATATACAACAGATCATTTTTAATTTTTACTTTAGCCGTTCTGCAGAGGTTAATGTTCACATTAGCACAATTTTGGACTTTGGCGTAACACGCAGTGTCATATTGACATATTTTATATTGATTTAATATATATATATTACACGTATACTTATATATTATCTATTATCTAATATAATTTTAGACCTGTATTTTATATTGTGTCAAAACATTCCAAATAATTGTATGCAGTTCACATTTAATAGAGTTTAAGAAGTGGTAAATTTAATTTGTCACGGAAAACGACATGCATGATCAGCTATAGGTAGTATAAGCATATAATATTATCAAAATTATCGAAATATTTCCTGCGGAGTTTTCGGAAAGTAGTTAATAATAATATGACTTATACAGTACTGTATATACAGGTGATTTAACTAGGGCAGTTATTCCTTATTCCCTTTTAATTAATAAATCCCTTTTTAATGTTAATTTAACTTATTTCAAAATTCGAACGAGTGGTTTATCAGTTATTAAAATTTAGTATGTTTTGTACTAAAGAATAAATATAATAGTGCTTAATTACACATCTATATTATATTTAGTAAATAAAAATAAGAAGTAACTAACTAAAAAAAACTGACTACTTTTTTTATTTCTATCTACTCGTTCGAATTCTGATTTCGATGCGTCAACATTTCAAAAAAATTATCTGCAGATAGTTTATAGTAGAAAAAGAGGGTTCTAATTTTAAAAACAAGTAAATACATTTCACAAGACACTCTGTAAGTAGTACAAACAATTTCAAGAATTTCAAAATATGGTATCGAAGACTTTAATAGTATATTTGAAAATTTTAAAAATCAGATTTTGAATAACCGCACTGATGAAAAAAATGGGGTGATGATTGATGAGTCATCGTATATACATAATACTATAATTACAACGATGACAAAAACAAAACATAGATAATGCGTTTAATTTATTAATGCTAATTGTCCGTGTTTATACTTTAAACGTCTGTCATTGTTGCAGTTATATTTGCGTTCTCAGAACGTCGACGGCAGCCATATATACCTAATAATAACCCGTGGCGAATAACTACCATCTATTTGTAATTTGCATATATATTATAATAAAAGCAATATATACAGGGTGATTCACCGGACATCCTCACCCACATTTATTCTTTAATACTTAATCGTTTATATTTTATGACATGTGTAAACTATATATATAATTATATGTACGTTTTCGTTATGCCATTAAAAATACATGTCCTTTTGCAATGTATAACGATACAAAATTGTTTTTTAAAGACACCATTTTTATTTTTTGTAACAGTTAATTGGTAAGCTGCGAGTGTTTTAATAAAAAAATAACGTTTATTGTAAAAATTCGTATTGATTAGTTTATGAACGATTGAGCTTTAGTGGGTATTTGTAGTATATTATGTATAAATTTAGTATTTACGTATATGATAATATAATTATATGGTATAATGTTATTTTAAGTGAGGGATATATGGTGATTTGAATATAAAATATAAAATAATATAAATACGTATATGTTTATACATTTTATAATAATTTTTAAAAACTTTCTGAGTTTAATAAATATTAGGCTAAGAATTACGTCTATATTTTATTTGATGTAAAATCATTACAGTAAAGATATAATATTTTTTATATAGAATTTAATAACTGCAGAGAAACCACTCATTTGAATGACGCGGCTTTTGATGTATAAACATTAGAGAAAAAAAAATCATTTGCTTCATAATATCATTATAACATCATCTATTACTTTATTAAAAAAGGTACCCATTTGAACAAAAAAAATTCGTAAAGGATATTCTATAAATATTATATAATACATAATAAATCCGAGTAATTTAAAATACGCAAGTTTTATTACCCGAATAATATTTAAATAACTCGAATAATATTGCTTATAAATTCTGAAAAATCAAAATTTGAATAAATACTACAATAATAATTGAAGAAAAAAAATGACGTCGATTATATTTGGCGAATCATCCTGTACACGTGTTTATTATATTATATATAGGTAGTGGCATAAGTAATTTACTTATGATATGTAGTAAATACGTATACCTATATAATGCTCATGTGACCTTTTAAATCATATTTCCTCTCAGTGTTCAGCCACGCGTAAAAAAATCCGTTCAAATTAAAGTAGCAAAAACAGTTTTTTTTTATGTACATATAGATGTTTATCGAACTCGACAAATATAATATACTTATACGCATCCCACCTGAAGCTCATCGCCAAGGGAAAGATTTTCTTTTTCATATTACATAGATACCTCCATCACGTATTCACGCCGCGCCAATCTTGTTTTCGATAAAGCCATAACGAAAAGCTCGAGTCTGTTATGATTACATATACTTTACAAAATGATTTACTAAAAATGTTTACTTCCTCTATTTTTTATTTTAATAATGAATTAATTATTCAAATTCTGATTTCTATTATTTTCTTTAATATACTTTAATCTTTAAGAACATATTTTCAAATTTTTGAATTTTTTTTTATACCTACTGCTTAATGGTGTCCTGTGTTGATACAAACTTTTGTTTTTCAAATTAGAATCCTTTTTAAAATGTTAATTATTTATTGGATGAGTATTTCTTACTTCTTAAATATAACGAGAAATTTCAAGAATCCGGAAATACTGTCTAATTATATTTAAATATTCAAAAAAATCGGATTTTGAAAAATTGCATTAATAAAGAAAAAAAAGGTGGAAGATCATCGTGTACATAATATACACGTATTATACGGTTCAATTCTGTTGACGGTGTAGGAGACTCACGCAAAAAAATTATCGTTTGCTACTCGTACAGCCCTACCATTGACATAATATAATATGTATATGTATATTATGTCAATGAGCCCTACTGTATTATAGATAAACGCAATCACGCTCGTAATAATAATTGCCTATCGAATACTCCTTAAAGAAAAAAAAAGACGCACTTCCAACCCATTTAACCTATTTATATATTTTACAATACACAATTCAATAATATCATAGTAAAATGATTTATTATAACATTTAAACCAAAGAAAAATAGTAACATCTTACCACTCCAAAAACAAAAGAAAAAAAAACCGCCAAATAGCTAGGTAACCGCTCTGTTGTGCAGTAGGCGTCAAGTGTATCTCGTCATTGAGTGGGCACTGAAATGGATGGGATAAATTTTAATATGATGATAAATCGTTGTATTTGTACGACAAATAAGTAACGGCTCGAAGAAGGTCTAACTTTTTAGTAATCTCAAGGTCACAAAAACAAATGTATTTTAATAATGATATTAAAATCTTAACAAATGTTTTTACCCCCTTCGTCGCTATTATCTTAAAAACTACTGATAATTTTCAATTTTAACGTTCCAAAAGTATCAATTAGATCCAATTCTCTATGGAAAGCTCCCTAAAAATGATTATCAAAACTTATTTTTACTAAAAAATTATCTTTAGACATAACAATTAATAAAAAAAAACACATCAACACACTCATAAACTGGAAAATATGGTATTATTGAAAGTATATTTAAAAATTAAAAATCGAAATTCGTTAAAAAAATGAATTATTAAAGGAAAATATAAAGATGGACATGCTTGGTGAATCACCTTGTATTCATCACTTATACAGGATTTAAGTGCAATAAATACATAGTGCATTACTTATATATACTTATAGATTTCACAATTTTTACTTACATACCTATTATTTTATTTTATAAAATTAAACTATTATCTATCTTTACTGTTCCTGTCACCATGTACGGTGTTCTTTTACTAAAAAAAAAACAATCACAAGCACATTGTTGTGATTATTTATTTGGTCTGCCACAGTTCTAAAACGACTCTCAGAAATTACACATAGTAATATATAGTGTGCGTCATAGCCGTGCTAAGATAATATATTTTTTTATTTTAGGCCATAAAAATCGTGGCCGTAGCGGTTATGATGATACTTACTTGAATCGAAAATTTTATTATTTTGCAAGGCGCCTTAGTAACAGCGTTACTGCGATGTTTTTGTTTTTCGTCTCTAAAACACAATAATACTCATCATTAGGGCTCGGATTTTAAAGGAAATGTTTTTTTTTATATATTTAACATAGAAACTAATTATTATACATAAATTCGTTTCACGTCAATCTGATTCCAAATAAACGAATTTATTTTGGCTTTTTTTAGCTTTTTTTATGTAAATGCTTTTTGTGCTTTTTTATTGTTTTTTTCAGTTATTCTAACTGTGGAATTTTTATATGTCTATTATTATATGTTATATACAAAAAAAATGTTTATTTACTTAATAAGAAATGTGAAAACCCACAATAATGACCGTGATGGTACCATTAGTGTGAAACGTATAGATTATCGATCTACAGATAGTGTATAGGTCGATAGCTTATCGGCTATTAAATAATATAGTAAATACATGGTAGTAAATTCTTATTTTAATTTAAATTAATTTTTCAATTAATTTTTTTCAGTTTTATAAATTATTACTAATTATTCATGTTAATTTTTAGTCATGCTTTTTTTTTGCTTTTTTAAAGAATAAATATGCTTCATTTTTGCTTTTTTTGTTATTTATTATGCTTTAAAATCCGAGCCCTACTCATAATATTATTCGAACATTAAACGTAACGAGGTGTATCTAAGCTCCGAAGGGAATGATAGTTACCGATATTGCAATTGTCTCTGTCTTTCACTCACGCACAATAATACAATTTTCCTTAATTTACTTCTAAACAGCAGTAAGTATACGATTGATTTAATGAAGGGATAAATATTGTAAAAATATATTTGAAGTTAGCGCTTAGACAGATCATTATAGACAGATTTTAGCTACATTTTTCAATTTAATAGAAGTTATTTTTTAAATAAAAAATATAATTTTCAGACTTTAAAATTGTTGGTGGTTATATAAGGAGTGAAATTCAAAATAGTGCGATGATTGATTTCGTGAATTTTACTTTACACGTTTAATAAAAATCTGTTTATATAATTACTATCACGTTGTTACTATATCGATTATACCTATTAATATTGATGTATGAAATATGAATTGGTAGTTTTTACTTTTTTGAACATCATAATATTAACGTATGGACAAAAATTATTGATACCCAATATCAGAGAATTTATGCTAAGGACATTATTCTTAAAGTAAATTTTTAGAATCTAAAGAGATTTTAAAACAATGCATACCTTGTGCAAATGATAAATTTATACAACTATTTGCTTCGCCAATATCCATATTGCTTCATTTAAATCTCAACAGCTGCAAATCCAATGGTTTTATAATTATAATTACGATAAATATTATACCTATATTGGATTTTTTTCAAATTTTACTGGAATATTATCGTTCAAACTGTAAATACAAAATTTAATTTAGTTTAGTATTATTAAAATAAATACATAAATTAATAATATTTTATAATAGATTTAATATTATTTTTTTTAAATTATTTATTGTGTTATTGAACTGTTAAATATAAATTCTAATTAGAAAATGACAATCTAATATTAAGACTGAAAATTTGATGTGGTTCTACATAATAAGTGATACTTAATAATTTATCGTGCGAACATTAGTAAATGGTAAGAAAATATTATTAGAACGTTGAAGATTATACCATGTTTTATACGATTTGACGTTAAATAATTCATATATTAACCACATAATAATAAATTCAATATTCATCAACCACATACCCGGTTTGCACGCACAATTTAAAATATTTTAAACCATTTTCTTATAGCTATATAAACACGTAATCCATTTCGCATTAAATAATTATTATAATTATATCATCAATGCTCATAACAATAATGACAACCACTTAGCTGTTATAATCACAATTCATAAAATGAAGTATTAAAATTATTCATAACTCTTAAGTTTTAATATTTTTAGGTACTGAATAACATTTGAATAACAACTAAACTTTTTAATTGCAAACTGCACAAGTTAGCGTAAACTCTGGTGTGCTTATAATCAGCGGATTACCTCTCGAGAATATTATAATATTCTCACCGTTTTTCACTTAAGTCATCTCCCCGGCGATTCGAGCGTACATTTTGACTTTTCAACTACAAGTACTATAATCCTAAATTATTTATTTTTAAATTTATACGATAGTAAAAAAGTAGATTATATCGCTCGAAATATTAGTACCTATAATATTCTATAGCTGCGAATAACGTAAGCTTCGATCATAGTAACAAAATAACAAACCGTTAAATTATTAAAATGCCCCGAAAAAATATTGTCACATCGAAATACCTATAGTATCCTCCCCTTCATTTGGTTGGCCTAATATATAGGAAAATAAAAACAGTGTGACACTCTGGGAAGTGAGAGGGGGAGACTTGAAACAGTCGTTTGAAAAATTTGTGAAATTATTCAAATATTTTTGTTGTAGCTCCCTTCCCAACCAATAATTTTATTTTATTTATTCTTTCAATGGGTAAAACGGTGTTGAAATGCTGTGTGTTCAATTTCTGAGTATCTACCGATTTTACCGTAAAATAATATGTCATGATTGAGTATAAAAATTGATCATTATTGCGATTGTATGTATATAGTGCCCGTGGCTATGATGTCGTACAATCCAATTTCAACGAGTCACATATCACATTATTATAAAACTGTAAACCTATGCTGCCTCTTATGCCTGTATTTGGGTTTACAGCTTGAAAAAGCACAACGTACAATATACGTACAGATATCTCGAATTATTAATAAATATAATAAATTATCGTTGTGTAAAATCTCAATGGGAACAGAAAAATGTTCGAAATATCAAATACTTATATTGAATTTTACTAAAATTCTTAAAAAAAAAACTGGTAAATATGTTTTTAAAATGCAAAGTTTGAATATACTTAAAGTTAAAATACTACATACATATATCAACAAACTACAATGATGAATAGATTAATTTTTTTTTTATATCTGTCATTATGGTTTGTTTAATATTACTTTTGTTTTTGTAAGAATGTAAAAATTAATTATAAGGACATTTAATTTACGTTTATTTTCCATTTAACCCATTTCATTGTACAATTGTACGAATTACTGTAAAAATTGATTACCAACGCGTGAAAACACAATCACTATACTGATTATACTGCTTGATTTTTGTTCTTACTATAATAAAATTATTATTTTTATACTCGAGATAACGAAAACGATTCATTTTATTTTGAGTTATCGAGAGCAAAACGCCGTAGGGTGTAATGATAATGTCAAGAGAATTTCAATGTAGTTCGAGATAATAAAAAGCTAGTGAGCAACTGTTATGATAAAATATTATTTAATATGCGGTTAAAATGCTAGGAATTTAAGAGAGTACGAAATTTCCATGATAACCGGTAAAATTAAAAATGTTATATGAATATTATTATTATATTTATGGAAAGTATAACATATTATTGTATCTATTCGAATATAAATTGCATGAGCTTAAACCTTTTTAGCGTTTAAGTTGGTAAAATCGTATGATATTAAGTTACAATTTTCTATTCTTAAACGCTATTTTACACATATCGACATATTATGCAAGTTACTGTAAATAGTCTGTATACTTTAAAAAGATTATTTTATGATATTTCTTGAAGTTTTCCAAAAAAATGTGTACCTAGCTGCGTATCAAGTCATCACATACTTAGAGTAAAAGATCAATTAAAATAATTAATGTACAGTAGATTGTTATTACGTCAAACATCGTTATCTCAAACAATATTATGCTAATATTTGTTGTCATTTATATGTTTATGTTGCATACAATATACAGTGAAATGAAAAAAAATTTATTTATTCATTATTGTAGTTTGTTGATATGTATGTAATATTAATACTCTAAGTATTCAAATTATGCATTTAAGCATTCTCAATGTTTTTGATATCTCGAACTTTTTCCTGTTCCTTTGAGATTTGATTTACGAGAATCTACTGTAATTATTTGTGAGAACATAAACATGACATTATATAGTATAAACATACACATGCATCATGCATGACCTAAGTCAAATTAAAAATTATAAAATTCAATTGTGATATAAGCGAATATGCCGTAGGTATATTTGAAATAAAAACAATATTTAAACAATTGAAACTCTGCGAATCGTCATAAAATGCACAGTTATTAAGAAAAATTATCGTAAAATAACTATACTAAGCAATAATACGGTGTATAGTACACACTAAATTTTTCCTTAGTCCATATAAATATTTACGACAATTTCTAAATAATTATAATCAATAATTTATGTATTATAATTATTATTATATTTAATTAAATAAAACTCTTATTTACGGTATTTAGAGATTTTGAAACACGTTTCTATAATTTTTATAAATACCAAAAAAGTAAGACTACTTGCTCTCATATTTACTTTGAAAATAAAATGTAAAAACTGAAATCAAAGGTATGTTAGTGAACACGTGATAATACTTTGGTTATTTTCGACTGTGGACATCTATTCTGTTCTTCCCGGTAAGAAAGCCTTGTGGAAACATCACTCTATTAATTTTTTTTTAGGAAATATCAGTAAGGTTATTACTGATAATTTGATTACTGATATTATTTAATTAATTAGATTTAATTTACTTGTTAATGGTCATGTCGTTTATCATATTATTTTTAAATGATAAAAATGATTAAATTACACGTATAATATGTATGTATATTCATCATATACACCTACTACACACATCTTATAGGCTTATAGCACTTATATACATTACCTATAACAATTATTGTATTTATTTATAATGTTTACAATATTTTGGTGGTACAATCGACATGCCTTAAAATTACTTTTACAGATTTGAGTTTAACAATGTTAGAATAATAGTGGCTCTCAGGTTTACATAACATAGTAAATAAATTAAAATTATCTGTTAAAAAAAAATCTATCAAGTATGCAATAAAAATAAAATGGAAAGTATAATAAATAGCCGATAAAATTGCTGTTTAAGAATGTCGTTCATAACAACATCGATCTCATTTTGCTGCTCATTTTGAAATTATCTGTGATTAGTACAGTATGTATATAGTATTATAATATCAATATTAACATTGTAATTAATCGCCTACGCATAGATTCCATAGTATATTCTATCCAATAGGAAAAGGGGAAGTGAAATAACAAAATATAGCCTCTTTATCCGTTGTAACAATTAATATCTTAAAACCCTATTTAATTTGAAATATTTTAATTTCGTTCAGTATTTTAAAAAACGTCGAAGTTGTATAATGTGTGCCTCATAACTATTATCCTATTGACATAGATCGAAGAAAATTTAATAAATTTTTGTTTTGATCATAATTGATTCGATAAAACAATAAACGTACCTAATAGTTCTCGATTAAAATAAATATAATGAACATAGTCTACCTGCTATGTCTTGTATAATAAAACAAAATGCATTTTTCAACGTTTTATATTACTTGATTATTATATGTTTCAAAACGTGAGTATAAGAATGAAATTATTCATAAATTGACCAATAACTTGCTTTGTTTTATTATAATTGCTCGCAGTACTACTGTTTTTCAGTGTTATCTAATTTATTAACATAAAAATGATGTCTCTCCTTGTAAAACATACTATCATTAATAAGGGACATTAACCATTAAAAATAATAATTACCAATTACATGTATACTAATTACGGGTACAAGTCATGGATATATATTTTTTTCAAACATCATATCCATCTATTTTTTAAATAAATAGAAATTGTACCAGTTGAGGTCAGTGTGGATACAGTAATGTATAGACTTAGAAATTAGGCCTTGTACTAGAATTTAAATATCTATAAAAATAATTCAATGAACAGAATATGATTTGGTTTTACTTTTCTTGATACATATAAGATGTCATAAACATTATGCATTAAATTAAATACTATATTAGGATGTTTTTTAATTATAGGTTTATAAAAGTTGTAGATAATGTGTTTTTAAAGACACTCCTTTTTTTTTAAAAAAAAATGAAGATTTTTCATGCTATTAAAGAGTAAATCGTGACGCGTTACAAATTTTGTTTTTTCAAATGAAAAACACCTTTGTTTGCTGTAAATTGTAAATCGGGTGAATTATTTTTCAATTTTGGCGCATCTAAATCTAAATTAAAACAAGAAGTTACAAGACTTTAATATAGGGAGTTAGGTAGTCATTAAACTTTATGTGCTACTAACTACTATAAGGATATAAAATACAAAACATATGTATATAGTATTTTGTTTAGTATCTACTTGCTATTATACTCCAAATGTTTTTATAAAATATGTACTTTAATAAACAATATAATAACTACTATGATTTTTAACCCTTAATAAACCCCGTTTCACGTAATATCTTCTAAACGTATAATTATGAACTACCATTAGTATTAGTACCATTATGATTACTTCTAGTATTTTAAGTTTAATAATTCAAAACCACCCGATTGACTTTCGATTAGTGTACACATACATTATATTTTTGACATTATCACCTCCTTAAAATAACTTAACATAAATATGAAAATTTTAATTGGTAAAAAAAGTTTATATCACCGCAGGACATTCTTTAAGTGGCATAAAAAAAATAATCAGATTACTTGATAATATGGTCTTGTTGTATGTATATAAGTAAGTACTGAAAAATTTAAATAATCATAATTTATAGGAATTAATATTATCAATGAGGAAAAACGAGGATGAGCATGCATATCGGTAAATCACTCTGTATATTATGGGTAATACTGGCTGACTCGTATACCTAAATTAATTAATTTATACACCACACAAGTATTATTATACATAAATACAATAAAAATCGTTTATTTAATATAATGGTACCGGTTGTAGTGGCATACCAGTCTTAATAATGACATAAAAATCAAAAACTCATTATATTTATAATAATATGCTAATTCGCATCGGTTTTTATGACATTCTTATAATGGTCATACGAATGCGATGACATAATTTTTATAAAAAATAAAAAACCTTGCAAATATGAACACATTTATTTTTTTTTAATAAAAGGCAAAAAAAAATAGCTAGATAGAATGATTCTTGTTATGATAATTATTAATTGATTATCGTGATTTATTTTCCTAGTCCCTTAAACGTTGTTATAAACAATGTCTATATACAGTTGTACCGTAGCCAGGATTTTAAAAAAGGAAAAACCCAAAATACTAAAAACATAATATAATCAACAATTAACAATAATAGTTCATTTTTATGTATTAAGTATTGATACAGCCGATGGGTGGGCATGTCCCTCTGTCTCCTCCCTATGGCTACGCCACTGTCTATATAATATATTATACTCCTTAAAGTACGAAATATGGTACGAAATGTTCTGACGGAAAATTTTCCTTTTCCTCAGGACTGGTGCTGTTGTGGCCTGTGGACGATGTGTTTACCGCCGACTCCGCTGCCCCGCCGGCGACTACCGCCTCCGTCTCCTCGGCCGTGGCCAGCGCTTCTTCCGCCATCGCCACCGCGTCTTCGGCCATCGCCACCGCTTCGTCGGCCATCGCCACTGCGTCTTCGGCTATCGCCACCGCCTCCTCAGCCATCGCCACTGACCCATCGGCCGCCGCAGTGGACGCGATCGTTTGCGACGACGATACCGCCGATCTGTGCAAAACCACGGCTGCCGCCACTTCCGCCAAAAGCGGAAACGATGACGATTGCAGTACGGTCGCGTCTGCTCTGAGGATCGGACACGGTGTGGACGAGTCGCCGGTCGCAAGGGTCCACGACGACCGCGGACGAACGGACCGAAGTCTCGACGCGAATCTTCACCGCCGCGTCGACGGATACGGCCCAACGGACGTCCGACCGAGGACAGTCGACGTGAAAATGATGGAGCAAATCATATTGACCGCGGCGAGCATGTTTTTCGAAAAACTGGAATTGGCCGTGTACATGTCGCTGTACAAACTCAAAGTTATCTACACCACGTTGATATCGCCGGTGTTACATAGTTTTTAGCCGGTAGTGTTTTTTTTTTTTTTTTTTTTTTAAACACTTTCTCCCTTCCTTTTGGATCGTCAACGATGTAGGTACGCTATAATAATATATTGTATACAACGATAATACGGTATTGTATTCGTTATAATATAAATCACACATTTTCGTCGCCTCTGAAAATCTGAAATCACTGGTAAATCATATACCTACGCATTGTGATGGAAAAATATTTATAGAAAAAAATACCGTTTCGTGACATGCAATTATATCTATATGTTTCATCGACCAGCCGTATACGAAAACTACTGCAATGTGCATATAATTATTTTATTATTACACATATTTGATATTATTATTATTAATATTATACCGGATTATTATATATTATTATACGCCCGTCCCTGTCCCCTCATCGACGTCGAACGACACAAACTACGCCTTTATAGTATGGCTATATTTATATTATATATATATGTTTATGTGTGATAATAAAAACACCTGCTGTTGCGAATATAATATAATAATATCGTGTACGTACGCCACTGTTATATTAGTATAAGTATTATTATTATTATTGAACTTTAATTTTTATTTTAATATCGTTCGTGTCAACCTATTTTCAATTTTGTTTTTATAGTGACTATACGTGTATGTATATTATAAACGTATATAGGAAGACATACGAAACGACGCGTGCGCTGGAGAAAAAAAATATCCAAACACTAACCTGCTGCAGCAGGCATATATCAATAACGTATCAGCAGGGGCAGAGACCTAAGTACTATGCGGGCCACATAAAAAAAATATTGAGAAAAAAACGCGTACAAATGTTGTTGGGACTTGGGAAAATACGAGTATATGTATAACAATAACATACTCTCGATCTTACATAGTTAACAAAACCAAAATTGTATCAAACGTTTTTAGACGTTTTGTCTCTCAAATTATGCAAAAATATCGATAATACTCGATAACAATATATAGCATAGCACAAAAACTTATAGTATACATATTACATATTATAATATAACAATATATATTTTAGTGACTTATAATGTTTAAATTCAAATTTAGAGGTTGACATTAATATTTTGTACGTTTCTTTCAAATATAAGTACCTACGCAAACGCGAATCTATAGAAATCTGAAGTGGGAAAGTAGTACGACTTTTTTTATCAGAAATAATATACAGTTATAATTTTAGTACTTATTACAATCGATTATAGTTAATATTACATGGATAAGATTAGAAAACAATGGTAACAATTGTATTTATATTTTAAATGTATATGTATATTAATTTAAGACGTATTACGTTTCTTATATAAATAAATGCGTAATATATAACATTTTCGGGGAGAGGTTAAATCCTTTCTTCTAGATCCGCGTTTTTACGTACGTATATGATGTGGTTAATGAGTTTTACTATACGGTATTGAAAAAACTGATAGAACACGATTGAGAACGGTCCTTATCGGCCGTATCGTTTTTAATAACACGATTGCGAACTTTTTTTACCTGCTAACTTTTATGCAACGTTTATTGATTAAAAATACCAATTAGTATAATATCTGATATTCAATTTTTATATGATATATTATTAAAATTTAACATAGATTTTTTTTTTATTTAAAAAATATACAAATATCAATTATTTGTCAGTTTAAGATACAATTTAAATTTTTTCCTATATTTCTAATAAATTTTAGATATATACCGCACGAAGTCATGATATCTTTAGTTTATTCAAGCTCTCGGTAAAAATTAATTTTAGAAATAATACGATCATAGTCATTACTGGTTATGGTTTTGAATGTTTTGATAATATTGTTTTAGATTGATTTTATTATTATCACGGCTTGTGTTGAATTTCCTCCAAAATAGAAATCACTACACGTGTAGGAAGATTCTTGCTAAAAATTTAGATAAACGACAACGTCGCTCAAAAAATCTTTTTCAATCGTTTGAATATATGGTGTAAAATATTATTTATTTGATTTGCCGAAAATCGTTCTCAATCGTGTTACTAAAAAAATAAAAAGTTCTCAATCGTGTAACACCGGAAAAACATGTGCGTATAAATAGGTACCCCTTTGTGTTAGAAAATAATTCAAATAATTGTTTGTTGTTAAATACTTATATTAAATACATGAGTGTATATTATAGTATATAAATATAATGTATAAATTTAAATTTATTGAAAATAACAAGAAAATGTAATAATGTTATTTTTAATAAAAAAATAATTCGTATAAAATATATGATACTTATCTATATTACATTGTTTTGAAAATCTTTTATTTTTAAATACCTACGAGTTGACGTTTTTTAATATTAACAATAAATAAATAAATAAATAAATAAATAAATAAATAGATAACGATTATATTATGTACTTGATAAAATATCAACAGCTGATAAATATAAGTATAATTGTAGCTCTTTATACTACCAATGGATATAGTCTACCATCTAAGTACAGAGTACCTACCTACCTAACTTTAAAATCACAGGTTTACTCATTAACATCATGGTATTGAGGTGCACACCTACACATTAATATAAAACCACCAAGACATCAACTCCATGTATAGGTACTGTTCCCCCGAGTCCTTCTATGTTATAGATTGTTCAGATTGTTGTTAAACTAATCAATATATAATACATATACGTCGTAGCTCTTAAATGAAAATATCTTATAATATTTTACATCTTCTCAATATTCATTTCACGAAATACCTACAACATATGCGTTTTTTTTTATTCGTATGGCAACAATATCACAGTAACGTATAAAATACAATAAATAAAATAAAAGTATACAATATGATATTAATAACAGTTCATTATCAAATTAGTCAAATCTAGATTTCATTAATCCCATTAATGTCCTACTCAAACCTTCTATTCGGGCATTCGTCTGTAATAGATAAGTCTTATAGTCTGGCTGTCATTTCCACAATCACATTCTGGACTGTCCTTTGATTTCCACTTGAACATCATAATATGTCCACACCTTCCGTGTCCTTGATCGGTTAAGAATTACCATTCTTGACGTGGAAGTTCGAACCCATTAACTTTTTGCGTGGGGTCCTTTATTAAATTGTTATATAATATACGTGTCTCGTCACAAGAGCTTGGAGTTCAATAAAAAGCGCATTATTTTTTGGGTATTCCAGGACAACGCGTTCAATTATATACAGTTTGTTTCAGTTAATTTTATCGTATACTTTTATGGCAAGAAAAAAATACAATTAATAATTCACAAGTCGCATTCTTAGTGTACACTCTTGCGTGTTTTACGTATTTATAGATCGTATATTTTATTTTAAAGGCAAATTTGTAATGTTTATTGTAAATCTAGCACTTTAGTAAATGTTTTTCGCAAATTAAGGTCAACGACTATTTAATTAAACTGTGTTTTTTTTTTCACGAAGATGATAGAGACTCTTTTTTTATCTTAACGGTCAGTAGGTAGCTTAGATTAGAATAAAATGCAAGACAAAGTTTATCAAATCATTTAGTACGTTTGTTTTTATTGAATATTACGAATAGAACGCGTGACGATGGTGTTCAATAGTTATTTATTTTTTTATCAAATATTTTAAATTGTTTTATGTATAAGTGTACAACTTTAAATATATATTTGATTATTTTTTAATCCATTAAATTCCTTGTTCTACTTTTTACCATGTAGAGAATGGATGTTAATTGAAATAAATATTTTCTTGTTATGATTATCAAAAATTTGACTACAGTTGAATAAATTAATTTAGTTTTATATAATATTTTCAATATATTAACATGAATTATATTTTAAATATTTCGGTGATAAACACTGCATATTTCTTACATATATGTAGCGTTATAAAATATATTTTAATATTGGTATTAAATACTTTTTCAATTATTGAATACATATTTTAAATATTGTCTATTTTTTACTACATTTTAAATACTATTTTATTGTATTAAACACTTTCTATTTAATATATGTATATATATTTTTTTTTATTATTAATTATAAATATTTGGAACTATAAATAATATTACTAAAAAAAAATTACCATGAAAACCAAAATCTATTATCATCACATTATAATTTAATAAAACTTTCATTAATACAATATGTCCAGGTTCTTCTTAATCAGTATTTGAGTATAGGTTTTACTTTCATAGGTATGTTATCATTTTATTTATTAAAAAATAGTAAAAAATAAAATAAAACAATTAACAAGTTTTCAGATTTTAATATTTTACAGCCTAAAGTCTTGAACCTATGTCTATATAGTATTACTAATATTGCAATTAATAATTATGTTTAACATTACTACATAGCACCTATATAGTGTATATATTTAAAATTTAGTCGTCAAAAATACATAATAAAAACCTTTACTGATACAAAACGTATATACATAATTTACCAATTTATATGTAAAAAAAAAAAAACAAGAATATGATCAACGCGTACCTAATTATGTATAAAGTAGTTAGCATATTAGTGTATTTTATTTGTACAAGCAATATAATACGATACTATATAATATTATTATATTTTAAATACGTAACGAAAGAACATCTGATTTCTGAACAACGACGGACATTGAAGATTAGCTCAGTAGGTGCAAATTACTTTTGGTGTCAATATACTTGTAGCCTGTCGGCCACGGGGGGTGGGTGGCCTTCCTTCACTATGTTAATTTATAATCTTTACACGCATCGATAACCAACCTAATAAATACATATTATGTGAAATATTATCTTATTTTGTTCACTATATGCGGTACATTTTCTCCGAATATCCCTGCATTGTACAACATTGCTGTAGGTATATTAGACGATAAATATACCATTATTTATTATTATGAAACTACCGACAGGGGGGGGGGCATTACAAAATAATAAATGTGATTGTTTTTAAACACTTTCAAACTTAACTAATCAATAAAATTCAAATCATTTTTGAAAAAATACAAAATCTCGTTATTTTGTTGTAAGCTAAAAAAAGTGTTAAATTTTAAGTGTATACATTTCTTTTGAATGTCTAGTTATCAAAAAGTTATTTCCGCGATTAAAATCAAACCCGATTGCAGTGATTTGTTCGATACAATAATCTTTTTCTTTAATTCGACTTTCGATAACGGGCGTATTAGCGAACGAAAATTCGCAGTGCGCTTTATTATATTTATAATTATATAACTGCAATCTGCAAGTATTTTGCTACAGGGTTGGATTAAGCGATTTGCTAGCCCTAGATGAATAGGATCCTAAATTGTCAAGACATAATAATATCCATTAAATATATAACAATTATTATAACATTTCATTCCCCCCTACCTCACAATAATACAAATCATTATTATTACTATTTTTAATCAATTATCTATTTATTCTTCGTTGAGAATGAAATATCTATTTGATGTAATACATTGTTTGTGCAGGGAACTTATCATTCTAGGTTTATTATTATCTACTATTATACTCAAATACGCCACACATACGAACATATATATAATAAAACGCTACGCAGATATTGACAGATAGTATAATAATTAGGGCTCGGAAGTTATAACACTAAAAAAATTAATTTTTAGCGTTTAAATACGTACATAAAAACATTAATATCAGCGCTATAAATAGCACTAAAAATTAGAAAGTATGCAAAATAAAATTTTCAACAAATTTTTTTAAACATGAAATTTAAGATGTATTTAATTTTACATATTTTTAATGTTTTTCATAGAATATGATGGTAGGTATCGACAGGAATATGATGCAGCACGATAATACAACTAATCTAATGATAGTGCGATAGTGCAATGTGACTGACACCATCTTTAAATATAACAATTTTTCTTCGTTCACATATTCGTAGGTGACTGTTTGGTAGGTTAACTAAATTTAATTTTTAAAAATATGCCCATAAACAGCATTTATAAATCCAAATTATCGAAATAGGTCTTATAATATGTATTTATGTGAAAATATACCCAAAAATAACACTAAAAACCTTAAATTAGCAAAATAGCAGTAAAAACCGTAAATATGCAAAAAAATAGCAAAATAAAATTTTGTGTATGACATCAGAGAAATGTGATATCTTACTTTGGATGTTCTAGGACGAACCAAGAAAAATATGCATTTGCTAGAACCTCCGAGCCCTGATAATAATATTAAAATTAAAATAAAGTATAAAACGTACAAATACGATTTTTAGTTTTTGAAAAAAAAATGTCAATCGAACGTTGTAATATAAAAAAATGAATTACAAAATATGACGTAATATATCGATATAAATATGTGATAAAATATCCTGAGAAATGTTATAGGTTGACTGTTCTGTCCACTCAAAATAATTTTTCATCGTATACCTTCATCAGTGGCGTATTTAGGATTTTTCTTACATTTTTTTAATGCACTTTTTCTCTTGCCGGTTTTTTTATGGTGGCAATTTTTCTTACCCTAAAAAAACTTACAATAAATGTGATATGCTAATAGTATCATGCAGAATAAAAATCTATTGAGTATCCAAGAATGTTGAATATTTCTCAGTAGTACCCATGATAACAAAATAATCAAAGCCTGCAATTGTAAAATGTATTAATTTATTTTTATAATATGTTTATAAAATAAACATAATATAATTAAATTAATATTATAAAAAATGTTCCCAGTTAAATTTGCTGCCCCCAAAAAAGTACTACCCGGGGCATTTACCCCTCTTGCCCCCCCCCCATAAATACGCCACTGACCTTCATTCGAATTTAACAAATCCATTATGCAGTTCAGCAGTTGTAATTATACCAATTCTATGACGAGGTATGTACACACAACAGAGCGAGTTGCCCGATTTGTATGATAAAATGTCTGTTTATTATTGAGCTCGTCTATACACCGTCCATAATGATTAATCCCTGCTGAGGTGTGCGGCTGCAATTGACGATATCCGGCTGGGGAGTTGAATTGATTTTTTTAAACGTATGTAGCCTGTGAAATACAAATCTCTATGTACATATTATAGTTTAAAATAAAGTATAAAATACGAGTATGAATTAAGTTTCCCTAGTAAACCAGTAATTATTTTATTCAGTTTATAGATACAAAATAAAATATTCTATATAATATTGTAATATGCGACTTACTATGGACTACTGAAAATATATTTTATTAACTATGCGATCGCACGACCGTCCGCGCAATGGGGTAACACATAGTGAAATAATAATATACCTATTAATGTATTATTTTATAAGGACGATTTTATTTTCATTTCATTTACTCGTGATTTTGACTTAATTGGTATTTTTTTTTTTTTAATCATTATTCAAATTCCATTAAACACATTATTTTGTTTAATGGTACTTCATTTTGTTTGTTTATCTCTTTATATTTTAATTACGTTAAATAATTTCAATTGTTTATTTTGTGTTGCATAACGTTATAACCACTGCAAATTTTAAAAGCATTTTAAATTATCAATATTATTTAATATTATAAATCTGGAGAGTTTCCGTTTGAACGCACTAATTCCTGGAACTACCAGTCCGATTTGAATAATTATTTTTGTGTTATAATCATCCGTTTGTTGGGGAAGGTTTTAGTTTGTCTAACGTATCACTACGACCTATATAGGAGTAGAGAAATAACCACAATCGTTTATATACAATCGGTTATTTGTATGTATATATGAAATTAGTTTTTTACTAACGGCTAATCTCAAAACTATATATAGTGTACCGATTTCAATCAAATTTATAACAATCGATTCCTTGAGACTCGGCAGGTGTTTTTAGCTTCTTTTGTTTTTTGAATTTATATCATATTTTGCTATAGATTGGCCCACTCATGAATTTCGTTTTGGGTCATGAAAATCGATTAATTTTTTTTGTTTACATTATATAAAGGGTTTCTATTGTTTGAAGAAAAAAAATGTAAACAAATGATATACACTATAGTATATAGTTGACTCACCCCGTGCGTTTCCACGAGAGACTTGTTTTAAATAGAAGGAAATAATTTCGAATTTATTATTCTTAGATATATCAGCAAAGTTTAGAGAAACGTTTGAACCGCCTTCGCAAATATAACAAGTGCTATATCCAATACTCTAAAGGCGAGTTTCCCATCCCGGTCAAATTAGTTTACAAAGTGAAGTACAACACCGATACCGATTTTTCCGTGAACCGAGATGCTTACACTAAGAGCGAAATACACAGATATAACGCCCACACTTAACGCCAAAATGTATAAATGTTTATTCATTTTTCCCGGGATGAAGTCGTGTTATACAGCTAGTATTATAAATATATACATTATAAATTCAGTGGTGTATTGGAGGGTATACGGGGGCATATGGCGTATACCCAAAACGTATATTTGTCGATCAGAGCGTATAGCTTTTAAATATACACAATACGCAGGTATACGCCCGTATAGGAGTTGTATACTGATAAAATATGCAATATTGATAATTTTTATTTTATTATTGAATATTTTTGTTGATATCACAAATTAATCGAGGATAGGTATTTTTTTGTATACAATATGGCACTATTACCACGATTATAGGTATATTAATATTTGTTTAGAATTTGATACTTTTTAGATATAATATGATTAATTTGTGAAAGACATCACTATTTTAAAATCAAAAATTTTATCGATTGAGTGTCTGAATAATTGTTAAAAGTATATTAACAATTAACATACAAACTGAAATACTGTGCATAAAAATAGAAAAAGCGAAGATTATAGTAGAAATTGTTTAAATGTAGTTCGTAATGTATTATGTAAGTAATATTTCGAGCGTAGCGAGAGAATTTTTTTTTTGCAATAAAATATACTTATAGCTTAAAGTGCGTATACCCAAAAAATTTTTCACCAATACACCACTGATTATAATGTATATATGAATAAATATTATATACTAACATTTGTATAGAAAACGATATTCTGCAGTATTACATGTTAACATTATATATATATATATATATATATGTATATATTACTCGAATGAGCGCCGTTACGGAAACCCTTTATTCTGACCGTCGTTGCTATAGCGACAGCTAATCATTAAATTATTATTATTATTATTATCTTATTAATAGTAATAATGAATAATGATTTATATTATATAATATGTATTAAACAACATATTATAATATAAGTAATAGGTATGTTGGTATGTACATTATACGTTGGGGGATGACTGAGTCGAGTGTGATTTCAATGTATAATAAATTAATACAGGATGATTTACTATAAATACCGCACATTTTTTTATGGTTGTCGTCTTCAAGAACCGTACACTTTATAATGCATTTATGGTAACTTAAAAATATATATTTTTCAAATATAAAATGTATTACCTATTCATTATTTATAAGTATTTAAATACAAATAAATATATAAATGAATGAACTATACTTTCAATTATAATAATATATAACAATAACAATAATATTACGCATGACTATATCTTTTCACATGTTAAAATAACAATTTCATAGCCTTTGTGTTACATAAGCCATTTTTTAAAGTTAAGCGGTAAGAGTATTACAATTTAAAACAAAACTTAGTGTATCTTCCAATCCCTTTGGTAAACTTGCTAAAAGTTTTTGACGTTCATAATGCATCTGCAGGTTTGTAGAATAAACTTTTTTTTAAAGTAGTGTTTGATTTTAACCCACATTAAGTGAGCAGTATTTTTTTTATATATACGATGAACCTGTGTAGTATTTAGCTTTTTTTTATCAACCTTTTTGGTGTTGAAACAATAAGTGTGCAATTTTTGATGCAACCATTTACTAGACTATTTTTCAATTAATAATGAACTTATTCAAATTCTGAACTTAAAATTTTTTTATTATTAATGTATAAGTTAACCAATTAACAGT
Source organism: Schizaphis graminum (assembly GCA_020882235.1). NCBI lineage: Eukaryota > Metazoa > Arthropoda > Insecta > Hemiptera > Aphididae > Schizaphis > Schizaphis graminum. Next base: position 103,604,957 of record CM037033.1, read on the forward strand.
AAAAAGTTTAGACAGAAAGGGGCTTTAGTCCCAGACTCTAACATAATACTAGGGATTCCGTGTATTATTTTAATAGCCATAGTTTTATTAAATTATTTTTGTTTAAACATTTTAAAGTAAAAAATATTTTTACTAGTATTGACAAAAATTAAGAAATTAAGAATTCTAAATTGCTATCTAATCTCTAATCAGTAATCGATAAAATTATCTTTTAATAGGATAATAATATAATGTTGGAAAATCGTACATAATCTTCATTACAAATTACAATAACAATCTTTGAACGCACAAATATAATATATAGTGTGTCATTTAAAATGTATGTATAATGTATATAAGATTATTTGTCAGTTGAGTATTTTTATATTACGCAACGCGCAAGTGCTCTTATAAAATTCCGCTTATTGTTTTACGTTTCTATCAATATATAAATATATTAACAATTTTTTTTTTCAAAATTCGAACCCAAAAAATTTCGAATATTTAATTTTTTTTCAAAAAAAATTAATCGATCATTGTTATTGTTTGTATTAAATTTGCCTAATGGTAAGGTAAATAACGTAGATAGTTCATGTTATCTGAACACACCGGAAACGTATATTGTTTTGTCTGCAAACTTTTTAATTTGAATAATTCTCTGTCAATTTTAATTGATTTGGGTTTTAACAACTAGAAAAAATCTAACAAAAATGTTAAAGAACATGAAAACAGTATAAAGCATGATTCGTTATCAATCAGTAACATAAATTCTTCTAATATTCTCATAAATTACAATTTAACTGTCCATTCACTGAAATGTATATCAAATTCAAATTGTGTATACCCTTCAAATTTTATTAATATTAAAGAAGTGCAAGAAATAAAATATCTAGGGTACCTAGTTTTAGATTATAAATTAAAAAGGGATAAGTATATTATTATTTCAATTAACAATAAATTACGCACATTTTTTTATATTTTCAAAGAATAATCTAGATATCTATAAAAGAATTATATATTCAACTTTAGCTCAATCTTTTTATTCATATGGTATATATCTTTGGAGAAGAACTTTAAATAAACTTAATATTATTATAAATTGTATCATAAAATTTATATTAAACCTTCCTATTTTAATTAGTACAGCAATAATTATTAAAGAACTTTCAGAAAAGTCTGAAATTTATTTATAATTTCTCTGTTTTAATCCAGCTATATAAATATAAACACTTAATTCCTATTTTTGAACATGAACATAAAACTAGATTTAAACATAATATTTATATTTTTATACCAAATTGTGTAAAAGTTTATAGACAAATTACTAATTAGTGTATTTTATGCAGGTCTGATGTTTAACTTTTAATGTTAATAATTAAAAAAAAATTTTTATTTTTAAGAAATATACTAAATATTTAGATTTAGTTTGTGGTTAAAGTTAATTTATTTTATGAAATTTTTATTATTATCTAAAATGTTTAAGTTAATTCTTTACCATAACTTTTATTAAATTTACATAAGATTATTTCTGTTATTTAATATAGGAGTAATTCAACTATATTTCTATATTTTTCACTATACGTACTATATGTTTTATTAGTACTAAATGTATTATAATTCTATTTTATATTCTTAAGAACTGCTTCCCTAGCACAAGTTTTGCTTACCGGGGGGCGGGGGTGCTGCATAAATTATATTTTTATTGTATATTTTGATATAAAATCTATTGTGTTGCAAAATAAATTATTATTATTAAAAATAAATCAATAATTTAAGTTAAAAGCCCCATCAAAAAAAATTAGACCAAAGCTTCAAAATTAGAGCTTTGATGAGTTTGGAAAACATGGAAGATTATTTAAAATTATAAAATTATAGTTATTACCTACCTAATATTAGTCTATCAACATTTTGTACTTTTTTAAAACCGTCAGAGTATAGTAAGTAATACTACATCATATTATAGCTAGTTTTTTAAGGACTTTTATTCTAAGGTTAGGTTATCTCCAACTGCTAAAAATATAGCATTATGATTCTAATTGAAAAGTTTTAAGAACCTGAAATCATAATCTCCTTAAATTTTGTTTAAACATATTAAATCTTGTATTTCTAAAATAATTTTTAATTTAGTTAAAAAAAAAGCAAGTATTGATCATTCAAGAAAAAATAATCCTCTACCATGCAAATCTAGTAAATTTTGTATTTATGTACAGACATATTATATTATACGACGTGAATATCAAATATTTATTTCAATTTTATTAATTAAGAGAAATTGATGACTGAATTTTTATTTTTCCGAGGATATTGCTCCGTGACAGCTAATAATAAAATAAAAATTGTATTTGTTTTCTATTATTGTTTCTATGTATTGTATTTTTTTTTAATAATACTCATATATGTAAAACATTTTAAAGATTATATATTATGTAGATAATGATAATCTTGAATAATTTAAAATTGCTTTAATGGTTATATTTATAAAAAATTTAAAAAAAAACTATGGACAAGAAAACATATTATAAATTAATAATACGTATCTAATATAAAAAAAAATGTTTATACTATTGTAAGCTGGAGTAACTTTGATAGCATATTTTTTTAAACCAAATTAATTTTGTTCACTGTTATATTTTTATAATTGATTGTTCATGCTTTTTAAATATAATAATATTACTTTTCAATAAGTATATGTAAATGAATAAAATAAACCTACATAAATGTTACTATATTAATTTAAAAGACCAATTACACAAAAAGTAAAAATCAAAAAATTATTTTTCTTGTCTAACTGTAATATAATAAAAAAAAATATTATGTATCAATGTCACATCGAAGTAAGTAAAACATTAAACAGACACATTCAATAACTAAACTAAACTTACGTATGATAAATTAAATTAAATAAAAAAAATGATTCTCGTTTAAAAAAAATAATTTCATTAGATACTCCTTAAGTGGGTGGTTAAATGGTAAAAAAAAAATTATGTATTTAAAAACATTATGATGGTCTATTTAAGTGCCTATAAAATAAAATTATAGGTATACTATTAGAAAAATGAAATAAACAAATAAAGTCCAGGTCGATTTACCTAATTTATACTCTGTTGAGTCTTTTTGTTGCTATATTTTTACCCCTGTTCATACATAATTAATTTTATTGTTATTGCTAATTTTTTTTTTTTGTTATCATTACTATAATTTATTATTAATAAATTTAATATTTTAAAACGATTTAATTCATGTAAATAATTATATTAAACATATAACTTGGATTCATCCTGTTTAAATATATATATATACCTATGTTTATAAATAAATAAAAGCGTTTATTGGATTAGTAAAATAATTAAATTGTAATTTGTTTGTCGTATTAAAATAAATTTCTGTTCGCACGTTTCGTAATGGCATGGCGAATCTAAACGCTTGTACCATCACATATATACACCACATTATATTAAATGCAATGTGTTATCCGTTGGTAAAAAAAAATAAACAAAAAAAAAAAAAACACTCGTGGTTGCGAAAGATATATTATATATGAAACTATATAATATAAATACAGAGTGATTCCAGTATAATTTTTAGTACGATTAATACATCAATTCATTTGAATAACAACGATACGGGGTTAAGTACTAAATTTGTTTAGAACAATCGAGTCTTAAAATTATTATAATAATATTGCGTTGTTCAATATGGCCCCGCTGGCTATTAGGCACATATGTGCGTCACATGGGGTACTCAAAATCGATGTTTGACATGTTTAATCGATTGGAAAAAAATCAGCGATTGTCGGAATCGTCGAGTACAGCAGTATTGGACATAAGTAGGGCTAGGATATGCATTTGCATGTTTTTTTTTAAGTCCAAATTGATCGGTTGTCAGATATGTCCATTGTCCACGGTTTGGCTTATTCTTGATTAAATAGCACAATTTTTTTTTTTTGTATACTTTTGCATACTTTGAACATGATACATATATTATATAAATTGTTGAGAATCTTGTGAATTTTAAATGGTATTTATCTAATAAACGTCTATAATGATTGGTTTATTTATCGAATTATCGTAAATATATTACCTATTTTAATAACTAAAGTGAACTTAATACTAAAGAAGAATAAAGGAATCAAAATATCTAAAAACGTTTAAAATTATAAACGGTGATTATAAAACGGAAGAAAAATGTGTTAATAATTAATATTACTTTAAATCCAGGATAAATCACGTCATTTAAATATGCTCCAACAACATCGTGTGATGCGGAAAGCAGTTTCAGCCAATATAAATCTTTGATTTAATCGCCAGTCGTTCACATTTGAAAATTTAAAAAAACATAATTTAATAATAACATATTGTAATAATATTAACTAATACAGTTGATTTCGCTTAATAGGGACACCGGTTAATAAGGACAACCACTTATCTAGGCCACGAATCCGGATAATTGGGACATTTTTATCGAGTATATTAATAGATCAATAGTTTGACAATCGCGACCGTCTTGCATAATCGATTATTAGATTAAATTTTATCTCATCGTATGTTCAAATGTGATATACATGATAACGTAATATAATGTTTTTCTTTTTGTACTATCAATTAATTTCTATAATAGTTTGTAATTTGTAATATAAAAAAATTTTTTTTAAAAAAATCAGTTTTTCAACAATTTTTTATGTTTGTTTTCGTATTTCGGATTATTGGGACAAAATAACACGCAACCGATGTGTCCCAATAAAGCGGAATCGACTGTAAATTGGTTTTTACATATTTTGTATATTTTGGTAAATAAAATTCATATTTTACAATTTTTTACTGCATAGAAATCTTAGCCCTAGACAATAGACATAAGTAGTTATACTTACCTAACGTTGACCGAGAAAATTAATATATACATTTTTTTGCGTACCGCTCAATTAATTATATTAATTCAAACGTTTTACTTTTATATTTTATATACATATATATATCGAGGCATATAATTATATAATATGCATGTTGTTATCGACATAGTTTACGGTCAACATTAATAAGCTTATTTAATTTTGTATTGTATAAGTACTTTGATAAGTATCGATTTTATATTTGTCTACTTGTTAATAACAACGAAATTAAAATGTTTGAACAAATTATGAAATTAAAAAAAATGTTAGCAATAATGAATGTTTATACATATAGTAGTGTTTCATAACAGGCCACATTTTAATTAAAATCAAACTTTCACTTCAAAGGTTGGTGTTCTTAAATATTATACTCAACGCGTATAAGTATAACTAAAGATTAAATTATGCAATCGTGTGTCATATAAATTTATCGTAGGACGTAGTATACTTACACATTTAAAATAAAATAAATAATTATTAACGTAAAAATAATATGTTTTAGTGATAGTATTATAGTATTATACAACTAATTCGAAATTATTATTTATTTATAGAAAAAAAATGAATACTAAGAGAGAAAAAATAACGTTATACATATTTTACTCACTGTTAGAACTTACATATACATTATATTAAGCTTTTAATTCCTTACATAATATATTGAAACTGTAAATTTCTTGTGTACTTTTTACTAAATTTTTCAATATAATTTCCTCTGGAGAAATTATTCAATACTTCTATGAATATTCAGAAGCATAAAACCGTTAAATCGGTCATCTCATATTGTTAAAATCATTTACGTTTTTGTATGTCGAAGAGAGATGAATAGTCTTTTTACAGCACACGTGGTCATTGATAGGTATGACTCAAATAGCTTAACGATATATTCGTGGGATGAGTACCTAATAAGAAAAGAAGCCATTATAATTATTAATTACATAGGTAATAACTAAGGCTCGGATGTAGGTATACGTAAATACATATTTTTACTGCGACTTAATAAATTAATTTAGGTGAGTCGTGAGTGATAAATTCGTTCCAATGAAATGAACTATATTTTATTCTACATATTTTTACATATTTTTCCATAATTACATGTTTTTATAAATTTTTCAATAAATTTCATTTATTTTTTCATACATATTTCGACAATTTGATCATTTATGATTTATTAATAAAAATGAATTAGTGTACATTTCTGTGAATTATTTATTTATTTTTTTTTTTTTTTGGTAGATGTTATTAAAAAAATAAAAACTCGTGACTTAACTTTAGTTTAAAGTTTGAATATTATTATAGAGGAAACACTGAAAAACTTGAAAAAAATACAAAGAAAAATTAGCGAAATTATAAATACCAAAGTAAAAGATATTCTACAAAATAATTCTGGTTTTGCACATACATATTTTGGTTTCATAAATACATATAATTCCGAGCCTTAGTAATAACTAATAAGAGGTATACCTCTTGTTATAAGGAATGTTTTTTTATTTAATATAATATTTTTTTTTAATTGAAATTTTATGTAATATTGTTCGTAGAAAGTAAAATGACTTCAATCGATCATTAGAATATAATTTGGCCGGTTTAATATTTTTTTGTTGATATTTGATTTATGACGTAAAAATTCATTTGACAATTATTTTTCACAAAAATTATATAATATGTGTTTGATTATATATTTACGGAAATGTCGGATAATTAGAGAAACATAATAAAATATATATTTTTACTTTTCCATTTTGGTTTAAAAATCATAGTCAGTCGACCATGTTACAATATTAGACGAATATACTTTTAGCGTTTTACAAATTTACAATTTATAATAATATTATTAACTGAATAATAGTCAATAAGAACACAACCAAACAATTTAGTAAAATGTTTATACCTGTATTCATTGTTATCATAGACTATTATTTTCGATACCAATACAAAAAAATAGTAAGTCGGAAACCACTCGTTTAAATTTTGATTTAGATATGTTGACATTTGACGTTTAAAAAAAAGAAATATTTGACGAATAACTTAAAGTAAAAAAGGGTGGCTCTTATATGAAAAACAGAAGTAGCACAAGTCACTATATTTGGTACGAAAAATCTAACGTAGGTATTAAAAAACGATAGGCTATTGATATGATTAAACATTACTATTAATTAAAAAAAAAAAAATCGATTTTGAATAATTGCATTTAAGAAAAAAATACGGGTGAGCAAACTCGCATCGAATCACCCTGTATATAATATGTATTATTATAGGTACACCTCGTTTATTTACTGCGAATAAAATAAAATATTATATTGCTTGTTTCGATGACGACGATGACTGTAGGCATTATAACTATTACTGCAGCTAGCCGCTTGTTATTATTGTAATAATAATAATAATAATATGATGGTCATTCATGAATCATTATAATATTATGGTCGTGCGGTGCACACGACGTTAGTGTCTCAAACACGATGCGATGCGTCAATTAAAATACTGAGACGATCGAAATATCGTGCATTAATATACCTATTATTGATGTGCATAAAAATGTATGTTTACGTATACGAATGCAGTCGCATTGGAATATTTAATAATTCAACACTACAACGTACTTATATATCGTTATACGACTCGTGAGTTAACCTATAATTGTACCTACGTGTATAATGTATATAAGCACGAGTATTGTATATATATATTATATATTTTTTATCATTACTTTATAGCGGGAAAAATTATACGTATCATATAACTGAGCATTTGAAAATAAAAATCATAAAACTGACTACACAAAAAACGGTTTCCTTTCTATTAAACATTTTAAATAACGTTGTAGATTTCAAAAATAAAATAGTCTTACCGTTGTAAAAACTGAAAAAAGGACAATCCGAGTACAATAGTATATAGAATGTTTAAACTTGTTGTTTTATTAATTTTTGTCACGCCGACTACGGTGATCACAGGCGTAAACTGTTTTTTTTTTTTAATTACACGATACGCCATGAAATAATAACATTTTGCCCAAAAATATTCAAAACTGTACGTGATGAATTTTCATTAGCCACGCGTATGGTTAAAAGTTTTAATTACGCCTATGTATGCCCCTATAGACTTATAATATGATGTATATTGTACGTATATATTTTATGAGTTATAACTTATAAGTTTTTAAAATCTAGTCGATCGGAGTCCGGAGTTAAGGAACATAATTTGGTAAATACAGTATAATAATATAGTACTTAATATGCTATCAACAGTTGTAACTAAATTTTTAGATTCTGAACGGAGTGATGAATGTATTGATTTTACAATGATGTGTGTTTTTTTTTTTGTGTCTGACGACAACATTTGGAGCAGTAATAATGCTCTGATTTTTGACTTCAGCCCCTCTTTGAATAGGAAAATTCATCTAGTTGGTACTTGGGGGGGGGTCAAAAGTAAACATTTTCAAATAGTTTTCAAAAAAATCGAGAAAAACAAAAAAAAAAAAATGACAGAAAAACGGCAATTTTACGAAAAACCACTTTTCGACAAAATCGATTTTTTGATTTTGCTGTAATTCAAAAATGAATTATTGTAAATACCTGAAATTTTCACCAAATGTTTATATTAGTGTTTTCCATACACAGTTAAATTTTCAAAGTATTTTGACTTTTTTTAAGTTACTTATAGACAATTGAAATTTTCGACTTTTCTAAGTTTTTTTCTTCATATGCCGATAAAAATTTTTTGGGTGACCAGAAAATCATGAAAATTTAATACAAGGTTTCTTATAAGTTGTTCTTAAAGTGATAAAAAAAATCCGAAATCGTTAGTCACAATTTTTTTTTATAAGTGCTTAAAGTTCGAATTTATACGAAATATGTCAAAATTTTAATTAAATTTCATACGCTCATTATGCTTATGTTGGCCAAATATATTTTTTATTAATAAACAGATACTATAAAGTAACTTTAGTAACATATAGTAACTATACTATTTGTTTCAAAATAGAATACATGACAATATTTAAATATAATATATCCTAAACTGACAAATCATCTTCGTTCAGAATCGTTTTTCGTATACAATGATAGGTACCTATCATTGCATTCAAATTTAACCTACCATAGTCTGAGGTCCACCCCACCCCCTAATATTGAGCAGAGCGATACCCACTTACCCGCTTTTTTAATATTTTAACTCGATCAGTTAGTTTATTTTCTTATTAACAATAATTATATAAACATTATTGACTTGTTATTTATTATTATTTTTATTTTATTAATTTTAGACTTATGAAGTTATTAATTGAATACGATACGTAATAATACATTATATATAATTATAATGTTATATATCTAATATATTAATATACTATCTATATATTAACTGTTATTAAAATTAGTTAATCGATATTTTTTTTCGTTTAGTCATTCTAAATAATATACAATGGTTTTGATTAAAAATAAACTGAAGTAAAAAATATTCCTTGATTTAATAAACTAGTTGGCATAAACATGTAATTAACTAAACCACTATACATTACTACAACTTCTAGTGTATACAAAATAAAGGAATACTACAGAAAAATAAAATTTATATTATTTTATATTATAAAATTTGATTAGTTTTAATAAAATATTTAGATATTACCTATTATTATTTATAAAAATTAAAAGTTATACAACCATGATGTGTATGTGATATAGGCAGCAATAATAAGAAATACAATTAATGAATGTACTCCTTTTTAATTGAGTTAAATTTTATCATGTTAACTTTTTTTTTTTTTTAACTTAATTCTTTATTTAGCAATCTGTTACAAATTTTTGAACAATAAGCTTAATTTATATAATAATACAATAACAGGAATAACGGAGTGAAGAGACCTCCCAGTGGAGGTACTTCGTCGAGATAAAGTCATGTTAACTTTAAAATTTTAACTTTTGAGAAAAATAAATTATGGTGTAAACAATTTACTTATTGATTAACGTTCTTAACGTTGATTTAACTTATTTATTTTCATAAATAAGCTACTTTAACTTACTCACTTTCAAATCAATCAATATTTAATTTAGAGCCAAATGTTATAAGTTAAATCGACTATTTAAAAAGCTGCAAACAAACGTTCAATGAAAATGGCTGTAAATTTTAGACTTGCACTAATATTATATTCGTGCTGATATCCATATATTACTAAATTAAAAAAATAATCATATTATATAGGTAGTAGATTACTCCAATACTACTTACATGCTATTAATAGTTAAATACTTTTACAAGCACATGTGATTTTCCTATAATTCATTAAAGGGGTTTTGTTTTTAGCGTATCATGGCAATTATAATTTTAATCAGTAACTTCAGTCAATCCGATTCCTAGTATTTATAAGTATTAGGGTTGTGCAATTTTTTATAAATAAACTATATGTATAATCTTAAAAAAAATACAAAAAGGTATGTCTAAAATTCTTAAATTCATTTAAAATCCATATGACTACACTAAAATATTAATTTAAGCATGTTTAAAGATATTTAAAAAATTATCGTTTTGAACACATGAAAAATGATCAAATTTTACTAAAGAAAAATACCATTTTTATATCTATATATACGAAAAAAAAATTGTTTAATTTATTTAGGTACTTATCAATTGTAAAAAAAAAGTTGTATTATATTAACTTTAAAAGTTTAACAATTGTTAATGTGATAAAAAAAAAACAATAAATAAATAAATAAAGATCAAAATTGATGAAAATCATTAAAAATACCACATATAAAAGAAAAAATTCATGAGGTCAAAAAACTGACCTAAAATATCAAAAATGTGCTACAAAATTTAATTTATTATTATATAACTTAAACTTTATGTTGAGAAAACTAAGTTTTACTCTAAGGTAAAAAAAAAATGTATTTTTCTATAAATTCACAGCCCTTTTCATATCATCAATGCGTTCTGGTTGGTGGAAGCAAAACGTCGAAGGGAAACATCGACAACATCTTGTTGCACATGTCCATTTGAATGTTGTCGAGTACTGGTCCAACGGCCGGATAAAGTTCGTCAGTTATTTGTATTGCATACTGGTTTACAAACCTCAACGCCACTCGGTCTGCAAACAACAGAAAAATACATTTTGGTGGTTATTATAATATTATTAAATTATTCGACTATGGTACGGCAACATTAGAATAACCAACCTATTGGAACCGATTGGACAAAGTTCTGTTAGTTAGTTTTTCCGATTATTAAGAAAAATATCGGGGATTTCCCTGAACGTTAGTAAATAGATACAAAATTTTGCCAGATGTTGAAGCAAAATTACTTCTAAAAAAATTGCTAACTGGAAACACAAAAATAAAAATCATAAGCAACTCCGCTCAGAATCATTGCAGTTAATTGAGTATTGTTTTAAAATAAACAACATTTAGGGAACACGGCGGCCATACTATATAATATCATCATATTATATAAGTATGAAATATTATTATACAGTTTATTGTTTAATAATAACCTATAGGTATAACAATACCTATATCAATATTGCTATACACGTTACCTATTGAATATTTAATAAAAATTTTAGCTGAAATGTAATTGGAAATATTTATATAGAATAATTACAGAAGCCTACAGCGACCAATTAAATATAATATTATATTGTGTACCTATAGGTAGTCACGGTAATTTAATGATTTTAATCATTTCAACAACAAACCAACCATTATTATTATTAACTATATTACTTACAGTATATAGTTCACGCGAATACATACTTTTAGTAATTGCTTTGTTTTCCGAGATATTGTATATAAAACTTCTTCAAAGTAAAAATTATTCAGTTAGTTACCAAGGCGTTGAAACTTAAGTATTTTACTATGGAATAATTTCATTTAAAAAAAAAAAAAAATTGTGTTACGAACGTCAAAAGGTTTTAAAATACGATAAAGTAATTTAAAATGCACTATTCGAGGAACGAGTTTCATTTTTCGATGTAAAAATCTCAATAAACAGTTTTAAAAATTATAAATACCTGAGTATTAAAATGTTTTTCTATACTAGAGAACTTCGTGAGATTGCTTATGCAGAAAAAAATAATTTAATTGAATATATAGATACTATAGTTATTATAGCCTAATACCTATCAGTATAAAATGTATGGCTGAGTGAACTATAAACTAATATATATTTACCGAGAGAGGTAAAAATTACGGGAAGGAAATCTCGCCTGTCACAGTTCCATATAAAAATTTGTTCTGCAAAGCAACATATTATTATACTACCTATCAATTTATTATTAAAGAATCTATAATATAGACTATAGTACAAAGCAAATCATGAATCGATTATTTATGAAAATATTTAAGTCTAAAAAGAAAAATTTTCAGGATCTAAAGAATTACACCAGCGTCATACTATACAAGATAATTAATTTAATAAAAGATACTTATTATTACAAAAAAAAAAACATTTTTGAAAATATTTTGATTACATAGTTTTAAGTAATTACACGACAACATTTTTTAGAAAAAATTATTCATTTCACTAATATTGTTATCGTTATTATTTATAAGGTTTTTACTCCTTTGAAATTTTTAATTTTATGTTTGGAAGTAGAATATTATCGGGAGTATTTCAAAGTATAAAAATCTAATTTTTAGACCATTATTTTATTATGAGTTTAAAATTTAGAGAAGCAAAGTGGAGGAACATAATTTGGCGGATTACTCAAATAGAAAAGTATTGTTTTTTTAACGATTTAAAATAATGTAAAAAAACTTTTGGTTTGTAAAAGAAATGAGTGTCTTTTTATTATAAAATGGATCATTCAGTATAGAAACTAAATATTTTAATATTCGATATTAATAAATGTAGTTTGAATTTTATTTAACAAATTTGACTGCTGTCAAGAGTACTTAAACTATCCGTATATTGTTGAAAAAGACATATTTATGTCACAGAACATATTTTTTATAATTCATATGCAATATAATATGTCATTTTTTAAAAATATGTGACTTACGCTTTTCCATAAATTAATAATTTATTTAATTCACATGGATGACAGGTGGGTGGCAAACCCTAATATGTAGAGTTTATCTTAAATATGATTATTTTATTTTGCGTTACATTATTGTCTTGTATTAACACAAAAATATTGTTAAATTAAAAAAAAAATTTAACTCCAAAAATTGTAACTATCTATTTCAAATATTTTTATATATAATCGATGTTTATTTCATACCTTGTCTAATACTCTATTCGGTGGTTCTCCTATTTGGGTCCACGACCTATTTTTTTGGTAATTATTCATGACCCACGTAAGTTTTGTAGAAAAACAAAAAAAGCTAAAATTGATTAATACTTTGTAGTACTAACTTAAATTACTTATATTGTGATTTGATATTCATATATTATTATAATATTATATTATTGAATATAAATTATATATAAACTCAATTTTCATTTATTTTATCTATTATCTTGTTAAAAAAAATATCAAAAAAAAATATTTTTATATTCCCGTACCTACGGGCCTGTATCTGTATCGTAATGATTTTGATAATATGTGATATAATAAAGTCTACGATCTGCAAGCGGTTACAATCTGATCGTCTGTATATATTATTACCATTGTTGAAAAAACAGATGTTAGATACTAAATTACTACAATCAGAATATTTTGTTTATGGAAAAGAAATCGAATAATGTAACACATGTAAAATCTCAAAATTGATCGATTTTTTTTATTAAAGAAATACAGATCAAAATAGTTTATTGTTACAAATTTACTATTGAATTATTTATTCGTTCACTATAAGTAAAAGTATAGAATATAGTATTTAAAATCAGAACTTATAATAATTATGTATTTTATAAAATGTATTCTAAAAACAAAATAATTTTTGTGCGCATTTAAACTTCCGATGTTATATGAATATTATGATATAATTTAAAGAAACTTCATATCTATTTAATTAATTATTTTAAAGCTTCATCCACATTTCACATAGCATTAGCAAAGATGCACATTATTTTTAATCACTTATGATATGTTTACCAGGATTAAACACAATTTTTTTTAAACATAGTACAATACCACGAATTTAAATATTTCTTTAGTTCTCTTGTTTCAGTAGTTTCTCAGTAATTATTATATCTAGAAATTCCATTACTAGACGGTTTCGAACACATAATATGGCATTCAAAGCTTTGTGCAGGTTATAGCAGCAAAAGTCAACAATTCTTTAAGAAAAAAAAAATGTTTTTTACATAAAAGGGAAAAACATTATTTTTTTTAAGTTTTATACAAAATTGATATGCATACAGTAAAAATTTCGATTGCGACCACATTTGAATAGTGATTATTTTTTTTAGTTCCGATAAATGTTATATTATATTGTAGAAAATACAACTTTTACTTAATATTTTATCTCATCTAGTGTGAATTGAACAACTATAGTTAGACAACCAATTTAGTATACCAAATAGAAAATATTCGTTAACGATAAACAAAAAATAAAAATACGTTCAAATAAAAAAGGCTTGTGGCTGTTATTAATTAACTATAACAACTCAAGGTAACAAAAATAATTGCATGTACCTATTGAAAAAATACTGGAAAACTGTTTTTATGCGAATAGATGAACATTAAAAGCTTTATTTTAGATCTAAATTTATTAAGTCATAAATCGTCTCAATTATTCATACAAAAAACTAATGAAAAGCTATAGTCAAATGTTAATCAAGGTTATTATAAACTAGTTGTCTATACATATGGTGACCAGATGTACTATTTTTCGTAGGACAGTACTCTTTATTTATGCATGTCTTAGAGTCCTTAACAATAGTGTTAAGCTGCATACAATTGTACTCTTTTTTTAAAAATATTATGGGCTAATACATGTTTATGATTTTTATAGTTTGGAATTAATTTATATGATAATTTTATGGTTCGAGCTAATGCAATCTAATTAGTTGGTAGCATATTTAATTTAATTTATTATCTGTTAATATGTTTCCTACATATTATTAACAAAGTTTTGTATTTACTTATTCAAATTGTACACATCATATTTTTACCAAAAAAAAAATGTTTTTAAATATTTCCAATAATACATACATCATTATAAAATGTTTGTTTAAAAGTTCACATTTTATTTTATATAATATAAAATTATGTATGATAACATTATCATATTATTATAATAACTTATTTGGTGTCCGTAGAGGTATTAAAAAAATTAATAAGCAATTAATCTTAATTGTTATACATTTTTTTAAATTTGTATTGGTAAAAACTTGAGGTCAAAATTGTTTTTAGGATAAACTGATAATAATTTACTGCTTTCAATTTTCAAGTAAAACCTACCTACAACCCGTTGACTTACTAAATGCAGTAGCCTATCATTTTAAGCTTTGACAATGGTTTAATCTTGAAACGTATCATTATATCAATAAGATAAATGTTAAATTTAATTTAATATAAATCCGAAATCAGAAGACATAGAGAGGAATAGACGTGTAAGATCACCTGCATGCATATTTAGATGCGTCATTCTTTGTTTATTTTTTTCTAAGGCTCACGAAAAATTATTTAAATTGATTTTACTTAAAAAACAAAACATAGAATAAAAATACAATAATAATTTGCAAACTTTTCAATACAATTTTCTTTCCGTTGTTGAATAGAAAATCAATATAATTATTATAACGTCTGATACAAATTCATTTTTTTTTTTTTTGCGCAAATGGGATATATCTGATTAGGACAACAATACGCAAATGAGTATACTTATAATACATTATAGAGTTATTCACTAAGCTTGCTCATTCCATTGTTATTTACTTTAATTATGAATTCATTCAAATTCTGATTTTTAACATTTTTAAGTGTACTCGTGGACTATAATAATTATATACAACTATTTACTTTTATTTTATACCATATAAATTATATGATATAAGGGATGTTCTGTGATGACACAAGCTTCTTTTTTCAAATAAGAAGTAACATTTTTTACGGTTAGTTATTTAGCAGATGGTTTTATCAAAAATTTCGTTGTATCTAACTCGAAATTCGAATGAGTAGTTTCTAAGTTATTAATATGTATAAACAAATTTAATAGTTCAAAAACTACTAGTTCGAATTTCGATTTATGAACGACAACCACTATTTCAGAAGAGTTATCTGGTTTACAATTTACAGTGAAAAGGTAGTGATTCTTATTTGAAAATAAAATTTTACATCGCCATAGAACACTCTTTAAATGGTATGAAAATTTAAACAATTTAAAACGTGGTCTATAAGTATATTTAAAAGTTTCAATAATCAGAATTTTAATATATAAATTAGTTATTAAAGGAAAAATGAAAAATTCACTTTGTATGTATAATGAGATTTTGAGTCTTGAGATAAAAGTAAGTAAAATGTTTTATAATATCTAGTAAGTAGTAATAAGTATAATGAGATACAAAAGGTGTATTGAAACGTGTAGTATAATATATATAATGTCATACTGTGTTCGATTCATATTACAAAACGATAGTTTGCTGTCATTCGTGCATCGACGGGCTTACATTTCGATAAAGACATTTTTAGATATTTGATATAATGCCATATTATAACATATTATAAGACATAGAGATGAGTTGTTGCTGCAAAAACACATTTTTATAAAGAAAGAAAACTATTATTCAAAGGAAAATATTGAAAAGTGCGAACGCATCATTTGGTTTAAAAACGGTATCTTACTAAAACTAACTAACTAAATATATATAAATATATTAATACACTAACTATATGTTAATATTAAAATTTAAAAGCTTATTGGTTTATGGAATACTGCTAAAAATAACTTATTTTTAACTAGTAAAAAATACAAAACTTAAAAGCTTAATATATACTATCTACAAACAACTGGTATTCTTAATTTTGAAAATGATACTTTTAAAGTCTAAAGACCATACATACCTGGCAATAAAATTAATGCTTGGATTATTTTATTCGATTAAAGTTAAATATAGGTATTAAGATAACGCTCTTTGAATAATTTTTAAATTTCAAATTGTAATATGTCTTCTTATAAATACATTTATGCATATTATATTCATTAAACTTATAAAATCATATTACTTAATAGTACATGTACTTAATAGTTTTTATGAAAATATTTTTGAAGCTTAGCTATTATTCTTAATACTCATATTATACGTTTAAATTAAATGGTTCTCGTTTGGAAAAAAATAAGCTTATATCGATACAAAAGGAATTTCTTAATAATGTCATAAGAAATAATGTTATGAAAAATCTAATTATTTAAAAATACGGTTACGGTCCTTAATTTATACTTAAATATACTGAAACCCAAATTTTAATAAATTATTTTTTAAAGAAAACAATATAGGATTGAGCAATGGATAGCTTGGTCAATCACTCTGTATATAAACTGTGAAAATGACTTTTGGACACATAATATTGTTTCTTACACATATACGGTAAACGTGTATACGAAATAATATCACTGTATTATACACGTCTGTAAACAAAAAAAGACAAAGAAAAACAAAACCACTTTCCATTTTGCAAAAACAAAGTACCTACGTATATAATATAGAGAGGTGTGTTTCAAAGATTACGTTATTGTTGGTCGTTATCTCGAATGTAGAAAAACTAAAAGAAAATATTAAAATATTTTCGTTTGTGATGTATTATTATTATATGTATCTTTATTAGTAATTTATTATATTAAATGCAAATTTAAATATATAAAAAAAACAATTTTAAATATTAAAATCATCTATGCCACAGACATTTGAACAGTCAATTCGTATACCTATTCATTTTACCATAGACTTGGGTATACCTATGGCGGATTCTTGAATATTTAAAACAAGGGATCCGCTATTACTACGAACGATTCTTTGTAAATTATTTTTTAATGAAAAGCGGCCGAGCAGATAAAAGTGTACAGTCACAATGAATAATTTTTCAAAGCAGACCTTTATAGACAAAGAAAAATATATGATTGCATAATATTATTAATGCTGAAGCCTTGTAAATAGTATTTTGTGAATAAATTTAAAAATATATTTATAACAAAATTATAAGATATTTTTTTGAAATAATTTCATCTGACGTCTGCATTTGTTATTTATAAATATTATGTTTAATTTACATTTTCAATTTTTGAAAATTTGAATGTAAATTAATATGTTTAAAAAAACGCCAACTGACAACTGTATGCAAGAGTATAATATTATTAGAATATTTATTGACATCCATTCCAGGAATATTATGTTTTCAACTATAACGAAATAAACTTAATCGATTTTGTTAAAAAAGTGCACCAAAGCCATGAATGTCTCAATTTTCGTCAACGCTTTAATAATTTTTCCTTGTGTGCTACTCGAGAAGGAATACAAAGCTATATATCAATAAATAACGTCTTTAGAGTACGTAGGCACTTGATTAAAATGTCAAACCAATAAAAGAGATACTTAAAACTTACTTTTAAAGTATATCACTTATGTCACTTAAAAAAATGATAACAAACTAACTGAAAATAATACATATATACAGTATAATACTGTACATAATACTTATAAGACTGAAATCGAATAATATTCTACTGAATGATATTTAACACAAGACACTCGCTATTTCAAATATTAAACTAAGCTAATAAATTAAAAAGTTTTGAAAATATTTTTTTTTCATTATTTTAAATCATTGAAGTATTGATGAGCTAAGTGGGGGTGGTACAGGGTTGTCTCATAGAATGTTGGTCCACTACTTTGTTCATATAAAATTTAGATATTAGAGATAGAAATTTAGATTCTAAATTTTAAATACTTATAAGTAATAAACTATACTTGTTGGAAATTTAATTTTTATATATTAAAACAATCCCAATAATATTCTGCCTTTGAATATACTTACTTATTTAAATAAGGTACTCCCACATGACGCAGCAGTACAGTTAATATGATATTGAACGTATGATAAATACATAATATGAAATTCGAGTAATTAATTTATAGTGATTGATTTATACTATAAAATGAAATATTTAAATGTTGTTATTTAAAAGAGTAAAAAAATTAAAAGATAATAATAAAAAATATAATTTTTTTCCAAAAACATTTTATAATGACTTACAATAATTATATATAAAAGAAATATTTTATGAGTATCATACGTTAAATGGATCACTCCGTGCACAGATATACACTAAAATAAAAGTAGTTTTTTGTTCAACGTTTTGCACTATTACTATAGATTATAAAGTATTGGAACGAAATTCGATTTGCAGTTTATTTTTTCTTTAGCTATTACCCGTATACTCTTATACTTTATAGTAAATTTGTATTTCAAAAGTTTTTCATCCAACGTGATATGGAGCGCAAGGTTGCACACAATTAATTTTGTTGTTACGTGGTTATTTACATTTATATATTATAGTTAGCTATATTATTTTAGCATTACCTAAATATTATTAATATTATTATTTTATAACATAGGTATATACTATTATTATATTACATATAATCGCATCAGTCGTTCTCGTGACACGTCGAGACAACTACATAATATGAATATTACGACGTGTCAGGTTCGTCAAGGTAAATAATTTAACAAATGTATTATTATATCAATGGATGAAGAGTAGTTAGTTGATGAGCAAAAAAATAAATAAAAGCTTTTTGCAAATCGAGAGTATGAAATTTGAAACTAGCTAAGTAAATTACTCACTTCTAATTAAATTGTATGTTGGTTTGTTATTCGTTCTGTGATTCACAGATATCCCTATAATAGCTAACTACTCACTAGGTAATAATGATAATATTATGACCTCGGTTATCTAATGCAATCTATTATTTTAGATGTCTAAACGTGGTTACTGGTTTAGACCAAAACGCTAAATACTTAACTGTGCTTAATTTATCGGAACAAATATATACAGACATTCACAGACTCAGTCCCTGGATCCAGCATCTCACAGTTCTTCTTTTTAACTCTATTATTAAACGTTAGAGGAAAAATGATTAGATTTAATGAGTTAGGAACAATGTGTTATAACTGCATCAACTTGAATACCTATTAACTAATAACTATACATCTCAAACGCATAATTGTATATTGAAAATCTATACACTTCACACATACTTAATTATTTTCAATGTAATATTATCATTTATATTCTATATACGATTATAAATATTACAAAATATGATAGATAATTGTTATTTACAACAAGAATGAAAACCCCGCAGGAAAAATGTTTAAATCAAGCAGTATTTATTATTATTATTTTATTAATTTTTTTCAAATATCGTTTTCCAAAAGATCTACTATTCAGAATGAATTATTTGCATAAAATAAAGCTGTTTTTTGTTTTGTTATAATTTTGATATTGAATTTTATCGACGTAAATAACTAATTCATAGACAATTTTTAAACTATTTAATTATAGTTAAAGTGTTTAACTTAAAATGTTTATTTAAGCCGTGCCTACACATTAGTAATATTATTTTATTGGACATTTTTTAATACAATCAGACTGGGACTTTTCCCTTTAATCCAAAACTACTTATTATATTCAACATGTGCTCTAATAATAATATTAAAAAATAAAAGTTAAAAAATATTTGTGACGTTTAGGTACTTTTTGGAAAACTACAATTGCAATTCGAAACAAAAAATCAACGTATATTATATCATAATATTATACTAATATATTTTTATTATATAATGAATTTCGTCACCGATTTCAGAAAATCACGCTATGAAACTTTCTTTTACACGGTATTATTATTATTATTATTATTATTATTATTATATGTCATGAATATTGAAGCTCGTCAGGTATAACCGATGGGAGTACTGTAGTCACATTATTATTATTCAAATTAACATGCTTTCTGTCAGCCACCGTCACATGTGTTGAGTCACAATATAGAAATATTATGATAATATAGTATATACCCTGATCTCTGAATGTATACAAGTTTAAACGAACTAAAATGAAAATCACGATAATAATATTTTATTTGAATACAATTATTTTACATTGTGATCGTTTTTTTGATGTTTCGGATTCTAAGATTTCACAATGATTTGTGTTATTACTTTTTTTCATTATTACTTATTAATATAAATATAACTGTGATTGATAACAGGTTTACAATATACAGTAAAACCTTAACGGACACCTTCAAACAGCGGACATTTTTTCACTACTTATCTTAAGAAAACTTCTAATTAGTAATTACCGGACAATTTAAAGTCTATATGACTGATACTTTTATGGTTAAATTTTGAAAATCTTATCGTAATTATTATCCAAATATATTTTATTACAATTTGAATTTCACACATTATAATACTATTATATTGTTTATCTTATCCGCATATGAAATATCAGTCTTAAAATAATAATACATAATATAAGTATATACTATAGGTACATAAAAATAATATAAATATATACATATATATGTGTGTGTGTGTGTGTGTGTGTGTGTGTGTGTGTGTATCATGTTTTCGATATATTTTGATATTGCTTGCTCATTTTTTCTTTTACCTTACCCCCTCTAAACAGCAAACCAAGTTTCGATAACTGCGAGTGTTCGATATTTAGTAGTTACCTACAGTATAATATTTAGTAGTAAAATAGTACTAACTTAGTGTTATAAGTATATAACTATATAAGTGTTTTGATATATTATACAATTTAAATTTAAAAATATTTTATTCATGTAATTTTTTTGTTAACATTTTAATTTCGATTTCATGAAGAGTTATCTACGTAATGTAAATAATTTAAAATATTACACAAGTGTGAAATAATGGTTTCCAATTCGTGAAACCGATAAAATATTATACTACATCCATTGGCTATTTCATGGAACCAATGTTATTTGACTTACTATGATCATGTTATTTATGAAATAAATAACATTGTGGATGTGGCATATGTGTGCATATTGTATACTACTATATTTAGTACCTTTATATTTATTTACTTAGGTACTATGTTATTATTTAGATTTTAGAATTTATAAAAATAAAAAAATATCATTATTATCATGTAGATATATATATTTTTTAAACTAGCTATTTTTTTATCTTTTTTTTTTAGATTAAGCGAAACGATTAATATTAGGTATATTGATTTTATTTATATGTGTTTTACATTATTGTGATAATTAAAAATAATAATAACATAATTTAAGAACAATATAATATACCAGTTTATTAATTTAAAATATAAACTAAAAAATGTGAAAAGATAACGTGAGGCGTTTTTTTTTAACAAAAAATGTTTTACTTATATCGATCCAAGTAATTATTATTTTATAGGATAGAAATCCATTCCCTATTAAATTTTAATTGACCTATCACTTATATAAAACAAATCTGATTATGTTGCACTATAGCTATTATCATATACGTGACAACATATAAATTACACGGTTATTACGAAAAGTTATTTGCCCGAATTATGTAAATATTTATGAATATTTTATAGGCTATTTTCCGAGATAAATTTTCCAACCTTTATCATTTTTTTTTTTACTTTTAATTCTTACTTTTTAGTAAAATTGATTAGTACTAAACTATTTATACCATACTATATGGGCATAAATACCGTGTGTGATACACGTACACAACAGTTTATTTTTGGATATTACCATTCTCGCACAACTCATTCGATACAAAACCAACGAAATAATATAATAATATTATATTTACACCACTCGCACAAACAGCAGTCACCAAAGTTAATACAATTAGGTCAGCTGGAAGTGGTTTACTCGTATATTATTTTATTTCGTTCAGCATATAGGTATAGTATAATATTAAATTTCGCTGGTCGTTTGTTGACATCATATGATAGTATTATAATATATACGAGCAGTTTGGCTCTTGCTGAATTTCCGAGAAAAAAACGAAATCAATGTTTACAAAATTGTTACGTCAGTAACATAGTGTAATCAATGTGTATATATATATATATAATATTAATATATTAAATAGCATTATTAAACGAAAGACGGGAAACAACAACAACGAAGTGGTGTCTGTAGCAGACAATCGCACTATACCTTTACCTATACTGTCGAATCAAACTTCACCCACGAATAAAGGTGCCAAAGATGGTATGTTATATTACATTAAATTTTATAATATACCTCAATATACGAGTACTACATTACCGTGCATGCTTTCGCGATTATTGTGATTATATTCAAAATAATAATTAACTCACTCAACACCGCGTTTCCTGGCACCAAATCACTGGCGAAGATTTTAGTTTCACCGAATTTCGGTGGATTCGAACGAAAACTTTCGAGCTGTACAAACGTGTTGTTTTCCATTTCTTTCAGCTTAGCCTTCAACACGTAGCTTGTCTCGACGTTCTCTGCAACACGGGTCGCGCGTTATTGTTTAATTATAATAATATTGTAAGCGCTTTGTGCGCTATGTAGATAATAATATAATATACAACGTAGGTATATGCATATATATATAACTACGTAGATAATATATTATAATATTATACAATTCATATATGTGTGTGTGTGTTAAACGCTCATATAAGCTTTTTAGACGCACACGCCCCGAAGGTTGGTAGGTATAAAAGATTTTATATCGTATTATTATATATATACCGTGCATATAATATAATGTATTACAGGTAGCTTATGTACCTATACAAAATAGTATATAATATTTACGATGATCTTATATTTTTACACATAAATAATTTATCAATTTAACTTTACTGAATGTTATGTTGTATCGGCCGTTGGCGTTTATCGGCATACGTCCCAAATATCCTTTGAACTGATATTGACCGGAACTTAATAAGTTTTTGAAGTTTGCGGAGAATCCCACTTCCATTTTATTTGGGTTTTGAAGTTTTGATCTATATAACATCACGACGTATTAATCAAACACACATCATGTATAATATAATATATTCGTAAGTATTACGTTGCATAGTATGCGTGTGTATAGATATACAAGGAAATTCTACGAATTGAATTTTCGGTCAAACATAATATGAATTCTATATAATATATATATATATATACATACACCTGCTTATATTATTAAGTCTATATATATAGACTATTCCTATAGGGAGCTTCACCAAACATGCTCATCTCATTTTTCTTATTCAAAAGTGTATAGTTATTCAAAATCTGATGTTTGAAATGTTTAAATACATTTTATGACGATATTATCAAATCATTTAAATATATTAATATTGTATATATTATTTATATTTGACTCAAATCTAAAGATTTTTTTTTTAATACTTGAGCAGCAGGGCCGGATTTAGGAATAGGCTACCTAGGCTATAGCCTAGGGCGACACGACTTGGGGGGCGCTAAGCCGTGGATGGTGAATTATTTTTTTTTGTAGATACCTACTATATAATATAAATACTATCTGCAAATTTAATTTACCATCTACGAGAATTTATATATAGTTGAACTTAAATATTAGTAATGAATAATGTTAATTATTATAAATTAGTTCGCTGTTGTAAATATATATTATGTTACGAGCA
This sequence comes from Schizaphis graminum, assembly GCA_020882235.1. Taxonomy (NCBI): domain Eukaryota; kingdom Metazoa; phylum Arthropoda; class Insecta; order Hemiptera; family Aphididae; genus Schizaphis; species Schizaphis graminum. The sequence continues at coordinate 103,629,377 of CM037033.1, forward strand.
ATGTGGGATGCATACATTGCCCGATCAATGTGGTCCTGCCCGGGCAATGTAAATCACGAATTTTTTTTAACCCACTAATATTATTTTTTATTATTATTATAAATTATAATTATTACCTATTTATAGTATTGATTTTTTTTTTAAAACAATAATCAATGATTTTATCATAATATTACAAATATTTTTAATTTAATCCATTATACATTTTGTATAAGGTATAACCATAAAATTAGTAAATTAATAAGGAGGGGTAATCTCAGCTCTTATTGAATAATTGAATAAATGATGTTCCTAGGAGTAGAGGCCTTTGTTTTTTATTAGCCTAATGGCGCCTTTTAAGTAAATCTGGCCCTGTTGAGCAGTGTTCTTCTGTTACAGCTATAACAACTTCTAATCTTTCTTTCAAATGAGAATCCCCTTCCTCTATTTAAACTATTTAGCGTAGGTATATGTTTTTCTAAAAATGTTGACCATATATAAGTTGTTGAACTTATTTATAATTATTCAAAAAATTAGAATTTGAATAAATAAATTGATTATAAAATTAAAAATCGGGAAAGGAAAGCGTTCTTCGTGAATCACCTTTCATTTCTTTCTATTTATATTATTATGTCCGTGAAACATATTGTACACGTTAAATAAAGTTAAATAAATACGTTCATTGATATAATATGCGTTAAAATTCATAAGTCTATTATATACGTGCATTTTTTAATCACGTACCTGCAGAATGAATCGTCGGTTTGATTGTTAATCTTAAGAGGATGTCACCGCAATATTTGTTTTCTCTCTCAGACCCACGAGAAAAACTAAAATAGACTTTATAAGCTCTTTACCTGTTTATCTACATTATATTATACAGCTACAGTGAAATTAAATAACTAATTTGAATTGGTTATATGGAAGCTGCTAATTCAGTCGAAGAATACTTTTATCGAAATTAATCTATGTTATTGATCCTACATTATATACTGTATAATATATATGTACCTGATACGATCTACTCAATCGAAACTAGACCTAAACTCACGCTAAAATATACGTACTTTAAAAACCAGTCGTATAAAGTATTCAAAAATGTATTCAAATAATCTCTTTATCTTAAAAAGAATTATTTTTTGAAATAGAAAAATAGTTTTAAATTTATGAAAAACAAATTTATGCATAGTTGTTACAAGCATTATATTTTGCTGTATCTATAATATAAATACAATAATTATTTGTATATTTATCATGTATTCATGTTTATATATTAACTATAATTATTTTATAAACATTGATTACCAACCATTCAAAAAATTAAAACTGACATAAATTATTGGTAAAAAAATATATTTTTCATGTAATCGAATTCATTTTCGTGTACTCAAATGTTTTTTTCTAAATTACCAAGTTTTTAATACGTATAAGTACCTATTCTATACAGAATTTTTTTACCATATATTTGGATATAAAAAATCTAACTAATATACAACACAAGTTTTAAAAGACTGGTAGGAAATAACCCACTGCACAAAATAATATATACATTTCACCTTATATTATACATCTATAAATATCTTACCTGAGCGATAACAACTTGACTGTTGTTAAACCTTCAGTCATCATGTTCTTCACTGAAATTTTTCCACCAATCAGACGAGCTTTATGTTCGAAATTTAACGGATTTTCCAAAGGCAGTGGATCAAATTCACGCAAACCAAATTCATCATTACCTACAATTATATAAATACGTTCAATAAAAATAATTCGTATTTATTATTTTACTTTATAAAAATTATAAATATGTTAAAAGTCTATTAAATTACACATTTATTTGTATAAATATTACAGAAAAAATTAAATTATATCATATTTACGTATACGCGTATTGGAAAAATGGAAATAGACATCTTATGCATAAAACAAAGTAATAAAAAATTATGTTTTTAAAAAATAATATCTAAATTGGAAATTCCTTACGATTTGTAACATGAATAAAGGAGTATATTAATATAGTTGTATTAAATTTGAAAGCGAATTTACAATAATTATAGGATAACGTTGTTAAAACAAAAATAAATTTAATAAAAAATAAAAACTTGTAAAAATCAATTTTATTCAAAATCTTATTAATATATAGAGTAAAAATCGATTTAAATCGAATTTCAATGCACTTTATAAGAAGTCTTTCACATTCAAAGAAAAAAATCGAAATCGGATCGTTCTACAACGTGTGGGAGTTTTTCCTGTAAGGCATGTTATTGAGTAAAAAAAACAACAGGCCGCATAACAAATATATATAAATTGACATAAAATATATTCCAAATGGACATAATAATGATTACCTAATGAGCACGATTTAATATTTATTTTTCTTAATGTATTTGAAAATAATTACATCTTATTATCATAATTATTATTATTTTATACTAAGAACTTATAAGTTATGTATACATAAAAACAATTTTATAAAATTCGTTGAATTCCGTTTGCACGGCACTCGCACAAAGCTTTGAATACCGTTAATATTTTATTGTTTTACTAACGAAAGAATATAGTAAAATTTGTAAAAGGATTTTATTATTTCCGGATAATATATTATATACATAAGTACTAAAATAAGAAGTATTTTAAAGTTAATTTCGTGCGTTGTTCTATACAGCACTTGTTTTCGGGGCTGAAGTGTTATATAGAGGTTTATTTAGATTTAATATGGTACAGCTGCAGTCGCAGTGGCTTGCAGACTTAAATCATACTCCTCATAGACACCATTTAGCTAAGCACTTCCAAAAAATTACATAAAACTAAATTATCAATCTAAAGATTAATTATGAATTCCTATAAAAATAATTTGTTTTAAACAAATTTTATAAAATCCATGTCTGTTTACGAATTTAATATTAAATAAATTATAACTTTTAGCATTTACAAATATATTCCAGAACAATTACTAAAAAGAAAAGTTAGAAGAGTAATCCAAAAAATGTGGATAAATACTTTTTATTATAATATTATATACATACATATACTGTAAATTCCGATATATGTAAACATTATATTATAATAATAATTATTATTAAAGACGCTATAGCGGCCGCCACGTCGACCTCTTGTACAGATTATATGTATATAACATAGGTGTATAACATATTATGTATACACTATTGCCGGGAATATAGCTGTTCCGTTGCGTGGAAATATTTGCACACTTTCATGTTTCTGATCTCTCACGCGCAAACTCTTGTATGATGTACAGTACATTTTATGCCTGTCAAGTCCCACCTGATATTTTAAAGCAGATATTTTGTTCATCCAAAACTGAAAAAACAATATAGAAAACCACCCACTCAACTACTCGAGTTCGAGTTTAGTTCTATTTTAATTTTAAGTTTTTAATAAATAAACATTGAACATAAAATATTATTTCATTTATTTTGAATAATTAGTTTTATTATGTTCTACTGCGTTTTAATAAAATTTGACAGTTGAATATTCACGAAAAATAATTAAAAATTGTGTTTTATCTACAGAGTGAATCTTCCTCTAATGGACACCTACCAATAGCGGACTATTTCTTAGGGACGAGGACATTTCTATTACTTTTCAATTTAAAAACTTCCGAATAGCGGACGCCTATTTAAAAAAAAAAAGCGGGTAAGTGAGTATCGCTCTGCTGTACATTAGGGGGTGGGATGGACCTCGGACTAGGGAAGGTTAAATTTGAATACAATGATAGGTATCATTGTATACGAAAAACGATTCTGAACGGAGATGATTTGTCAGTCTAGGATATATTATACTTAAATATTGTAATATATTCTACTTTGAAAATAATTTAAAAATTTAAGTAAAAGTTTCAAGATCTTACGTTTAATAATTTTTTAAAAATAACAAAAATCGAAAATTATTTATTAGTGAAAAGTTATTTTACACGTGTATTTTTGATTTCAAATTAAAATTAAAACTTTAAACACACGTGAAATTTTTTAAATTGAAAAATCCTCAAACTTTTTTATAATTATTCTAAGCTTAACTTATGGACAGCATAGTCTTAAATTTTCAATTCTTAGCTTTTGATAATAAAATATTTATAAATTTTTTACTACCAAATAGTGAAAAATTTTCATGATTTTGACGAATTTTTGTCAATATTTGAACTTCAAATGCTAATAAAAAAAAATTGTGCCTATGTATTTTTATAATTTTTGAATGAGAGTTAGAACAAGTTATGTGGACCCTTCAATTAAATTTTCAAGTAATTTGCCCCAGCAAAATTTTTTTATCAACATTTACAAAAAAAAAATAAAAAAAATTTGAAAATTTCAATTGTCTATAAATAGCTCAAAAAAAGTCAAAATGTTTTGAAAATCAAATCACGTAAAGAAAATGGCAATCTAAATAACTGGTAAAATTTTCAAGTATTTACGACTTATACTGTTTGAATAACAACAAATATCAAAAATCGTTTGAGGCTAAACTGTTATTTAACGCGGTTTTGTAAAAATTTAAATTTCAAACACTCATAAAAAATTGTTGTCTGAATCCGGTAGAGTTTTTATTACAGATAATTGAAGAAAAATGTATGGAGAACCTTATATCAAATTTTCAAAACTTAGTTATAAAAAAAAAAATTTTACGATTTTTCAACCACAAAATTACTTGCCAATTTTCGCAATTTTGACATTTTTCGTATAAATTCGAACTTTAATCACTTATAAAAAAAAATTGTGACTAACAATTTCGGATTTTTTTTTATCACTTTAAGAACAACTTATAAGAATCCTTGTATTATACGCTAATATAAACATTTGGTAAAAATTTCAAGTATTTACATCGATTAGTTTTTGAGTTATAGCAAAATAAAAATTTGATTTTGACGAAAACTGGTTTTGCGTAAAAAAATCCCGTTTTTCCGTCATTTTTTTAAGGTTTTTCCCGACTCACTTAAAGAGGGGCTGAAGTCAAAAATCGAAGCATTTTTACTGCCCCAAATGTTGTCGACAGACACAAAAAAAAAAAAAAAAAAAACAAAAAAAAAACACACATCATTGTAAAATCAATACATTCATCACTCCGTTCAGAATCTAAAATCAGGAATAACAGGAAGTTTTACGCAAACCCATTATTTGACAAAATTGATTTTTTTTTTTTGTATTACTCTAATTACTAATTCCACAAAATATTTATTTTAACATTTCCAACATATGAAATAATTTTCTAAATATTTTCTTTTTGAGCTATTAATAGACATTTGGAATTTTATTCAATCTTTTTTTTTTTTAATGTTAATAAAATTTTTTGGCTCAAGATGCTTGAAAATTGAATGTAAGTTTCCATATAAGTTTTTCATTCGCCAAATTCCATACAAAATGATTTAACAATGAATTTTAATTGAACACATCTATTTTATATTATTGGCCACCTTTTTTATCTTTTGATTTATTTAAATGGAAAATGGGTATTGTATTAATATTATATATTATATTATGTTAACAATAATATTAGTTTTTATTTTATTTGACTAATTTGTCAATTGTTAAAACTAATAGCGTAATTTTTTCCTATAAAACATTTACTTTTTATGAATTTCAAAAATGTACCCCTCTGAATAATGGAGAAAATTTCGGTAACCGAGCATGAGTATTCAACATGAGGTTTCACTGTTTTTTAGTTTACTGTTTTTCCGCTTTGAGGGATCACGTTATCTATAAGATATAAACACACTATTTCAGTATAGTGCATATGAAAAATATTATATAAAAATTAATTTAGTTGAACGGTTTTCTAAATCGAACAATCAGTTCATTAGTTAAAACAACCGATTGATATTATTTACAACGAAACAAATTTTAGAAGATGAAAATTTAATTTAGTAACCCATTAAATGTTTGTTTCTTTTTATTTTTCATATGCCGTTAAAAAAAAAATATGGCAATCTATAAAAAGACGTACGTGAGTATCAGTGTACGGGCTATTATATCAACTGTACATTGCGCCAAAAATCGTTTGGTCTAATTTTCTTCTATATGTTTGCATGTTATTAATATTGTAAAATAGTCAGATTTTATTGGACGAGCAGTTGTTCAAATCAAAAGAAATAAAACTGACCGCGTCAATATTAAAAATTGGTTATTTATGTACTTAATTATTTATTTACACGGGTGCAATGTGACAAAAGGGAACGTTTCCGTCCCGTTGGAATAACATGTTAATATGTTATAGAAATGTCAGTATTCTGTAAAACGCAATAATGTTTATTATTATTGGGTACTTAGTATTTATTATACCTCTTCGGGTTTATGTTATACGAGACCAATAAAATCGAAATTTGTTAAAAAAGCCGCCGCGTCGGCGCGTCTATATCAGAACATAAAACGTCTTGACCCATATTTTATTATTATAAACCGCATAGGAGGTATATGTAAGTGAAAAAAATCATCAAGAGTCGGGTATATAGTTTCAATGTTTTGTACGTACAATAATAATAATTATAATAATAACTAATAACTAATAACTTAATATCGTACAAGTATACGATATTATATGATGCTCCTGCATCTTCTTATGTTACCTTTATGGAATTGCTCGACCACGTCGTTAATTCTTTTGCGGATGCAAACGTCTATTTTTGGGTCGTCCCGAAAACATAGATCTGTGTATTCACCCGGTCCGTCGGCTGAAAAAAAAACAATTTACACACTATAATATAATTAATATTATAACGTCGTCGGTCGGACCGGTCGGTCGTACACGCTGCGCGCATATAACCGGTGCAGTAGCTACAGTGAAATATTATTATAATATTATTGTTAATTCGTATAATATCATATGAGTGAACTATATAATATTATATTATATCACATTATATTATTATTATAATTTACGCAATATCACATATTATTATCGTTTTCGGATATCGTCTGAACAACGCTAGCTTACTTATTAATTTGTCAACATCCGTATACACACACACACACACACACACATATACACTCACACACACGGGTATTTATACCCCGTTTCGTGTGTATATATACGCGTGCACATACACACACACACACACACATCCGTACACGCTCACTCGCAAATTACAGATATTATTTTAGAACGCATTCGAAAATAACCGAATGGAAACGCACGCCAGTGTGAAAGACGATATTGTGCGGCGGCGGGCGTGCGCGCGCCAGTGTGTGTGTGTGTGTGTGTGTGTTGAAAAAATGTATTTATTTTTTGTTGCAATCACGGCGACGGTGATAATATTATACGACAATAATTATTGCAAGGGTTGGTGAACGATAACGATTTTTCTTGGTTTTTTTATTTGCTTCGTTTGATCTCTCAAGAAAAAAAACGTCGTCAAAATACAGTCTCTGCAAAAGTGCAAACACAAGCTGACGATTGTCACTATTATATCATTACGCCGCACAATATATATATACCTATATATATTGTACGTCTGATATCGGACGTGTACACGAAACAAGACACAATGGAATCCGAGTGTGTTGGTGTATTATATATGTATACTATATTTATTCGTCTTTCAAGATTTAAGAAACACTTACACACGAAGAGACAACATTATTATGTGTAGCATCGTAATATAATTATTGCAGTAGGAGATATATGATGATATAATACTATAGATTATCTTAATATATGCAGAGAATAAAGCATAAGGACTGATGATCTTAGGTCCTGATTGTAATGAACTTATTTAGGACCTGCAAATGGTAAATAAATCCCCAGATAGATAATTTATCAAATTATTACCAATTAAGGTGGAAGAAAGAATTTTTAAGTTTTGTTTTTGAACTATCGCATATATTGATATATTATATTATTAATTTTTATCGTCAATGTATACTACCCAAACATGGACGCTGAATGAGTCGTTTGTGCCCCGGAAATCTAACTTTAGAAACTCATGCCAGACGGCAATCCGTAATAATAGCCGCATTTCGTTCTCGAATAATTCTCGTTCCACCATATTTTTGATATTACGCGTTATAATATTTATTTGTATCGATATACATAATACATACACAATGTACATTATTAAGTAATGGCTAAGCGGTTAACGAATACCACTGCAATTTATTAATAAACAGATATACAGTCGACTCTCGGTAACTCAATTTTTTTTATTTCAAATACAAATAAATTGCCTTCAAACGATATATAGGGATTAATTGGTCTTTGAATTACTTAAATATTTTTTTCCTTTTCAATTTCGAGTTACCGAGAAACGAGAGTCGAAATATACATTAAATTTGGTACTGTAGATTATTTTTAATAAAGAATAACCATGAATTTAATAGTATATAATAATTATAATAATATTTATTAATGTAAATAAAAACGAACCCTGTTTGTGTAAATTATACACTCGAAACTCAACACAAAAAAATACACAATGGTTATATGCGTATTCGGAATTTGCGGTTCGCGATTCGTTAAAATTTACTCGTATATGTTGACATCTACGAACGCATATGTTGTACGGTTGTACCTCTTTAAAATATTCGTTAGTACTTGTTTACGACTCATGAACTTTTTTAATTTGTGGGGTTCATAGATATTCATCAACAGAACAACCTCCGAAATATTATGCATTATATATAAAACCTATTCGAGGTATGCAAGTTACAAAATGAACATAAAGCACTCTTCAGCACAAGCTATGCAAGAGAATTTAAATTTGTTTGTGTAAAAATGTTTGTAAATAGTGAAGATGAAGTTGCGATTTGAATAGTATTAGGTATAAATGTTTAAGTGTAAAACATAAAAATGAAAATATGAACAAAAAACTGAGTGTTTGGATCACAAAATTATTTAAAAAAATATAAGAGACGTTACTAACAAATCTAAAAGTCTTAAAGATTTTTTTTTAATTCAAATATGCATACTTCCTTCAATAAAGTCTACATGAATATTTATTTTAAATATAAGTATATATATAGCACTACACTACTGTAATAGTGGTGATGCTTTGTGAAATGACCTGATGTCATCGGTAAATAGCAAAAGTTTGAGAACTTTGAATTTTTATGTCTCCTTCAAATGTATACTGTATAGTACTACTCAATTTGATAGATTAATACATCAGTGAACAAGACACTCATCTAAAAAATTGTATGTCTGCTATATGCTAAGAATAAATTATTTGAAAATATTTTCTAACACTGTTTCTTTTTAGCAAGTAATGATAATATAGCTTTATTAAAATCTTAGTTTTTTGTTTAAAATATCACCCCAACTTATATCAAATATTTTTGTCTACATATTTTTTATTAATTCAAATTTATAGATTAAGTGAAGGTATATTATAACAATTTTAGTTTAAATTTATAAATATATAGGTATTATTAAATAATAGATAATTTTAAGAAATGGATAACACATAATAGAAATTACAATTCTGATTTTTTTTTAAACATAATATAAAAATATATCTTAAATTAAACACACAAAGAATTTTAATCAAAATATTATAGTAAATAATATTATTAATTATTATAATCAATATTGAAATAATTGGATATAATTTCAATTTTTTTTTTGAAATTTTTATTAACTATTGAAGGTATTTACAAAACATATAAATAGTATGCTGGTCCAGTCTACCTTCTAATTTTTTTAAATTAATAGTAAATAATTTATCTTACATCATGTAATCTAACCATTAAACGCATATTATAAATATATTTAGGGTAATGTGTATTGATAATTAATTATGAATGATAAAGTCAATATAGTTAAAAAGTTAATTGATTAACATTTTCAGAATATAAAAAGTGTTTATACTTCAATAAGTTATAGGTATACAAATTGTATGGCTTCCGTTTACACTAACAAAGCAAAATGGAAAACATTTACAAGAATTTAATATTTAATTAAACAGAATATTATTGTTGTTTTATTAGTCTAAAATCAGAATAACTTAATTTGATGCGTGCAATGATATACGTAATTTTAATCAAATGGGAAAAGTCACTAATTGTAAGACTTACTCTGACCTAAATTTACTGAAAATCCAAACATTTCCTAGAAACCATATTTTATTTTTATAAAAATTATTTATACCTGCTAATGAAAAAATAAATGAAATCATTTAAGTTACACATACGTATCAATTAGATTAGCGAAATTGTAAAGACAGTTTCATAATATGTCAATTTTTTATAAATAGTAAAAAAAATACTTAAATCAGTTTAATCATATAATATAATACAAATATATTTTGAACCCTTGAAGTTAAATATTTTAAATATTTTGAAAATTTTAAAATTAAGTTGTAAACCTAATATGTATTAATATATTAGTGTTGTAGTTCTTTGCATTAATACTTAGTTCAATAAGCGGCAACTACTGTACATTATGACATGTACCTATTTATTTATTTTTCGTGACCACTTTATTTGAACGTTAAAACAATACGTATATAGGTACAATATGATTATTTTTTTTTTTTTTAAAACTTGACACTCGTTATATTGGTAAGTACCTATTTAAATTTTTTTTAAGAAAATCTGTTTTTATACTTCTATATAACAGGTAGCAAATATTATTATAATTATATTTATTATAACAATATATTTTTACTTCATCTATTGTATAGATAGCAAGTTTTTTCGAATTTTCGACATTTTTAACTATAATAAATCTATCGGTAACCTTTACTTTTAATATCATAATGAAGCTGCAATATAGTTATAAGTATTGCTAACTATAAAGCATTAACATAACCTATAGTGATGTTATACTAACATAATTAAGACAATGTTTATGAAGTTGCAAAGGACGTCCACTATCCAGCCCAGAAAATTCGTACTATAGATATATATAGCGTCGTTCATCTAAACTTTAAAATTAATAAAATTAAAATGATTTTGAAGAAAAATTAAGATCCATTATTATTTAAACATAAACAAATTTGTATTCAGTGATAAATCATTGTATACGATGAAAAAATTCTGAACGAAGGTGTTCGTCTGCTATAGGCCTATAGCCTATAATATGTTTATATGAAATAATTAACTGTTTTGACAAATATTGTCAAGATTTTAAATTCAAACCCTTATATAACTACCGTAGCTTTATGCTAATTGTTTTTTAAATTCTCGTAGTAAATACTTCCTCTTATAAGACTTGCAATATATTTTTGAATTCAAAATAATTTGCAAATTTTCATGGTTTTTACAAATGTCGTCAACATTTTAAATTCAGCCCTCATTATAAATAGTCTAAATAGTCACTACCTAGTATAACCTAATAAGCATATAATAATATACTAAATATTATATATTATATAATATATAATACATTCGTATTGCATAATATTAATTTATTGTTCGCGAATAAAATCATTACATTACTAATAAGTATAATTATTTTAAAATAATATAATAATTATAACTATAAAATTTATTTTAATGTATTAATGGTTTACAATAAATTAACAAATATAAAATATAGATATACACGAGTAACGATGTTAAGGTTTTTGTTGCTATAATATTATGTGCATAAATCGCCAAATAGGTTTTACTATTACAATAATACTATAATATAATACTTTTTAATTTATATATAACATACTTAAGTCTAAAATATCTAATTTTATAATAACAACATAATACTTTAATTGCTATATTTTCATATATCCAATGGCCAACATTTTAAAGTTTAATCATTACATAAAATCTAAAGTGCTAATTATACTGTTAATTTATTACATTTTGCCATTTCGGAATATATATTTATTTCTTTTATAATTATTTAAATTATTATTTTATTATGCTTTCTGTAAGTTTTTTTTATACTTTTTACGAATAACGACAAATATTTTAAATTTTATATTCCTAAGCAGAACATTTAACTTTCGCTACATGCATATATATTTTGTTCAAAATTCGATTATTGTACATCAAAATTATTATATATAGTATATATAATAATTTCGAATATTTCGATGTACAATAATCGAATTTCGAACAATATGATGGTCGTCAATTAGTTATAACTTATAAGGATTTAAAATTTAGACGAGTGGGATAGAATAGTATTATATTTTTATAAAAATATAAAATATCCACTATACTACACTCTTCTAAATTTCAAATACTCATCACTACTAATTACCTACTTGTTCTAAATATTTGATTTTATAGATTTTGAGACTTTATATAGCACAACCTATCCTTGGAAATAAATGATTTTTCATATACATTGTTTTATCATTGAATTAAAATTTAACAATTTACGCTTAAAACCCATACTATATAGGAGTTTACTATTCCACATTCTTACAAGACCTAGTGCCCAAGGTATTAAGTTTTTGCACATCTAAATTCTCAAAAAAATATCCGAAATATAACATATTTAATGAATATGAAATTTAAAACAAATATATGTGCTGTCATTCGAAAAAAATTAAAACTTAATGATAAAAAAATCTTATAACATGTATTGTTTTTTAGTAGCTTCAAATAATGTAAAAAAAACAAATATACATTTTTATAATATATATTTCCAAAAATCGATTACGAACAATTCGTATTCATTAGATCCCGGTGAACCTACATATACACAGACGAACACGTGATACAATAATACATACCATATAAATTATAATTCATAAGAACAGCGTTATGCTATGCGCTAGCAATTGCCAATTACACAAGTATAATTTATATGCTAATGATTGTCGCGTGCACGCGTATAAGTGTATAACACGAAGTTCGCTTTTTAATTATTATATTGTATACATGATTTGGTGCGCACACAACTGCGAAAATATTTTAACGTGCAGATAATATGATGATGTACCAATACAATATTATTATCTTCCGATAATATCATATATTATACGGTGCCCGATATATATACCGGCCTGTACAGAACGAGACTGCACGGTGTATATTATATTTATTTATGTCTTACAAGTTACATTATATTTACTTACCGGAATGAACGAAAACTTTCGGCGAGATGAAGAATTCCATCGTGCAGACAACGAACCAACCGAATACGACGTACTTATCGTTCATCTTAGCCGTGTGTACAATACCTACTATATAATGTTACAATCGCGTTATTGTTTTTTCGGGTGCGACGACGGAAGTTTTTACGAGATAGAGTCCGGGTGCGTTTGTAACAACAACAACAACAATAATAATGATAATGATAATCGCTATTTCTACTGCAGTCGTTATAAGTATAATATGTGACTATATACGATATTATTGCGCGGTCGTCTCTGTGTATGATATTATAGCAATGGAACGACGATCGCGACGATATATTGTACGATATAGGCACGCTGATAATATACGCGTCCGGTTTTTTACGGAGTCACGCGAAATCCGTACGGCCGAAGAATAACGGTGGGTCGTAAGCGACGCGACTGTTTTAAGTCGACGGCGCTAAAGACTCGGACGCTTTGGATCGGCGATCACATCCGCGTGGCCCGACGCGTTTTCACGCGATCGAGACAATGGCCGAAGACGACAATAAAATATCTCGTCGCGCGTGTATAATATAATACGATCGATGTGCCATCGGTTATTATGGCGGGTTTCCCATTGATTTCGCCGCAACAGAACGGGACGTCCCGTACCGTTCGATCGATTGTTCCGGGCGGGGACCTCGCGCGGTTTAGAAACCTTTCCGTACAAAACAGATAATACTAAAGTGTAATATATTATTATTACTATTATTATTATAAACGTTATTGTGAAATTAATTATTTCACGCGACGTCGAAAAGCCGGCAATAGAAGAAGAGAAGAAGACGACAACGACGAAGCCGGAAGGTATATATATTATATGTTATGTATATTATATACATGGATGTATAAATGTATACATGCGCGATATCACATTATAAAATAGAAATACTCATTCATGTGTGGATTTTCACAATTCGCTGCGATTGTGTAACGCCGGGCACGAGAAAGTTCAACACTCGAAATGAATAATAAGAAAATAAAAAATAAAACAGAATTAATTATATATACACTCAGTACGCATTCGAAACGATAATAATATGTGTATACGAGCTCAGACGCGCGAATAGCCCATTCCTCTGGCACTCGTTTCGAAAAAAATGTCATAAAAATGACAAATAAATAATAATAATATATATAAACCTAAGTAAAAACTATAAGACGGGCCTACAAGTAACGCAGGGACTTATATTTGTATAATATAATATGTATATATTGCATACCAAGAGGACGCCTTATCATGTTGTTATAATATAGTTCCTACCGATAACTTTTTTATTTGTAATATTTTTCAGTTTTATTTTTAAAAATTGTTTATAGTTAGGGCTAAATGCTAAGATTATATTATATGTAGAATGTTTTTTACGATTTCTGATTATTATTTTTGTCAGTAATGTCCACGAATTACCTCATAATGATGAGTGTTAAATGGTGGTGTTTTTGTTTTGTATATTTTTGAATATTTTGGTAAAAATTCATACTATTATATATTTTAAACAAAATAAATATTATTACATATTGATGGTATGGTTTGTTTGATGGTATATTTCGGCCAAAACAAAGAACAGTGTACATTTTTTTTTTTTTTTTAGTGTATATTATATAATATATAATATTAATGCATCATATTTTTGTATATTTTTAATAAACCAAATGCATATCTTACAATTTTTTATTCCATATAAATCCTAGCCCTAATTATAGCATATATAATTATCATGTTTATATAATATTATAATTTTTTTTCTACGCATAAATACTCAAAGTAAGAATTTTCGTATTATATATTTATACCTACTATGGTTGATGGCTAAATATTTATAATATATATGAAAAAAAATATAACTGATCCTACATCAGTGATGCATGCAATGGTATGCAAATATCTAAAAAAATTGAATTAGGTACTGATTTCTAATATTACTTTAACGCCAGGTTACATGTACAATATCACTAAACATAATATATTTTAATGAATCAATAGTGCGCTGCTATAACGGTCTCTTAAACATAATTTTGTGGCCAATCATGGTTGATGCATTAAATTTTGTTTGAAAATTAAATTAATCAATTTTTTATGCCACCCAGCGTTAGTATGTTATTTATATATAGAAGTCATGAGACGATATAATTATATAAGACATGGTAAACCGTAGATGGGCGTGTACAGCTTACAAATTATGACAATCTATATTATATTAGTATTGCATTAATTGTTGAACTGCAAAAATAATTTAATTATTATTTACTTAACGCCCGGAACTTCGGTGAGAGTGATGTACTAAAGAGACTACGATTTTTGAATAATCCCTCGTCACAAAAAATGACATGATTACTAACAGATGTTAATTAAAATTTAATTAACTCTTCATTATTTGGAATTCTATATATATATATATTAGTAATAAAACAATATTATTAATACACTTATATTTGAGTCTAATGAAATGTATAATATATAAATTAAAGGAATTTCATGAACTTTAACAGTGTTCAAACTGTATATTAACTAGCCATAAATATTTTCGTTCCCTACGAATTCTGTATTTTATTTATATTCTGTTAAATAAACGAAAGTTTAAAATAATAATTAATTTTAAGAAATAGAAAAGTGAAAACACTATGTACATTCAATTAGGTATACTTATATAGTTTGATCATAAACTTATACAAAATACACTTTAAAATTGTAATCACCTTTATCTACATTGTAATCATAATATTATCTACATGTCGTACCTACGGGCTACCCACTTCATATTATATATATTATACTATATTAGTTAATTATTTTTTTATTTAGTCACGACTCATGTTGTGTAATTTTTTTTTTAATTTGTGCTTATGATAATTACAACAAAATATAGCGATACCAAAAACACTATTTTCACCATTAAAACTATAGGTTCAATCGTTGTCACAAGAGTTAAGATGTTTATATGCATTAAAAAATGTATGAATAATGAATATATGTATGGACTTATGCACTATAAAACAACTACAAATGCATTAAAAAATAAAGAAATGTGGACAAAAAAAATGCAATAAATATATAAAGACAAATTTAATTATTATTAGAATATTTATAAAATTACTTATAAATTGCAGGGTCGGTATACTATTTTTATGTGTTCGTTAAATTAACTATTGTCTATTAGATTTTTGAATTTTCTTATTTACTACCTATTTAAAATTAAATAAAACATAAAAAAAATATGTTCTAAAAATAATTGCATTGAATAATATTATTGTTTGTTTTAAGTGTTCCGTTGAAAATCTTCACTTATTTAGTGCTAATACATACTGCATACATATTTTAATAGGTACCTTTAATCCTTTACTCCTTACTATCATATTAAATTCTCAACAATAAATAAGTGAAAATATGTAAAATGTACCTAGATAATCAAATGTATTTCAAATTATAATAAAATATAAAACTACGGTATTTTTCAACATTTTGTATCGAAAACCATCAAATATGTGCTTAAAAACAGAAAAAAACAAATATGTTATGCACTTACAAATAAAAAATGGTAAAATATGCAATTAAATGTAAAATAAAATTTTGAAATTTTGAATATAGATATCATGTAATACATTTCTGTATAAGAATGGAAGCTATAGGACAACCAAAAAAAATATGCAAAATCATAAACATTCAAACACTAACAGTTAAACAGTAATTACTCATTAGTCATTATATAACTTATAAAGTCAAAACATTAACTAAAATAATATTATGAAATTGATATAGGCACTAAAATGAAACTCAGCTGTGATATAAAATTGTGTAAACCACTTTTGAGCAGAAGCAAACACGAAAATGTCCCTAGAAATACGAACATTGAGTAACCGGTTTGGTTTATAATATTATACTGGAATTTAATCCAATTTGATTTCTATTATTTTGTTCATAAAGTGTATAATATAAAAATTAATAATTAAACAGTTTTATTATATTTAATTGCACCCCATACATTACTCGTTGAAAATTGTCAAGTTTTTTATTAAAGCGTAAATATATCTTTAAATGTATCCATTTTTTTTATGAGCGATTGAAATTCTTATTTTTTATAATATTGGATATTCACAAGTAAAATAATGATTTCTTTTTAAACGATTTTGACATTTAACTATAACGTTTTTATAATTTTTATTTTAAAATGCTGATACAAATGTTTATACTCGGTAAATAAGCTTAAATATTTAATATTTTAATATTAGATCACACAAGAAATACTAAAAATTCATATAATATGCACAGTTTCTTTTTATAATTGTTTAAATTCAAAAATAACGAAGCTATATATAGAAATTATTCTTTAGATAAAACATAATACAATTTTCAATGGTCCTCTTAAATTGTTTTTGCGGTAATTTAAAGAATCTTAAAACTACAAAAATACAACTTTTTATATACATTTAAAGTTTAAATATCGACATAATTCGATATTTAAATAATAATCAACAATTTTAATTATTGCATCGTAGTTAAAAAAATATATTATTTGTACTTCTTGTATTATTTGCAGATTTATATTATTAAACAATCTCTACAATTGTAAATCTTGTATTAAATTTTAAAATCTTAAATACAAATTTTTAGCAATAAAATAATTTGCAAATTATCGAGATTTTGGCATAATTTGTCAATATTCTAACTCTTAAAGCTTATAAAAAATATATTAGTAGTTCACTTAACTATCTAAAGAGATTTTTCAAGTTTTTAATAAGCAAAAAAATTATATTATCATGTATAGAAAATGATAATAATATTTATGATAATTGATGATAATTGTAAGTATCTACGGTTGTTCGTTCTTTAACTATATAAGTGTTAATATTTTAAAGATAAAACTTTATCGTTATAATTTTCATATTTTCGTGATTTTGAATTCATCAAAGTTTTGTGTTTTTATTTGTGTGTATTTTCACTTTTATGTTATTTTTTGTTATTTTTCCCGATTATTCTAAAAATTACAGAGAAATATTATGTTTACATTTAACATTTAACCTAACTAGATCATTAAACTTTAAATGTTTTTATAAACAAAAGTGATAATATTGTTTTTAGATTTTTGGATTTCAACAATAACTTAATAATGATAATAACCAAATTTTGAATAAATAAACTAAATATTTTATAGATATTAAACTACAAAATAATTTTGTGTGACTATATTTTGGCTTCTAAACTTCTAAAGTTAAAAACAATAATATAATCTGATATAATAAAAATGTTTAAATATTAACAATTAGTTTATTGATTAAATATAACTAACATTTTTAAATTAATATCGTAGTATATTTAATAAAGTTCAACATACTTAAAATGTTAGACACTAAAAATCAATATTTCCAACTATCAAAAGTTGATTATTACCTAAGGTAATATAGACACAGAATAATAAAAAAAATAATAAAATAACAAAATAATTATTCTGTGATATAGATATCTTTGGAAAAAATAATTACATTTCTATACATCTTTGTAAAGTCTGCAATCCAGCTCTTGTACTACACCAATTTAAATTTATCCGATTCGCTCAATTATATTATAATCCCAGATAGATAATTTTAAAAAAACGTTTATACAGCACGTGTGCAAATGTATTACCATAATGTTTAAAATAATGCAATAATATGTATTATAAATATTATAATGTGTACCTATATTTTATTGGTTTTATTCATTATTATATTTTTGATTTTTAACAGTATTTACTATTTATACTGTCTAAATGAATTGTTTTAAAATACGAATTTGCCCTAGTTATTTTATTATTGATTAATTAAGATTCATGATAAAGTCTAAGATTAGATCTGAACTAGCTGTAAACAAAAATACGTCCAAAACTGTCGAATAACAGTGTACGTCTTTATATGCATACAGAGCACAAAGAAAACTAGGTGAAATTTGAGGAGAAATCTAAAAATAGAGTTAATATTAATCGGACTTTTCTATTTCAGCTTCGCGAAAATAAAAACTTGTTTGATTAGTGTAAGTATCTTGAAAGTAAAAAACTAGTCTGTAAGAAATCGTTATTTTTTAATTTAATTATGTTATTAAACCGATTGCAATAACGTACGATATAATTTAATATTATTATATCATAATTTCGGCCGCTCGCCGGAGCGTTGCGATTATAGAACAAACGCTCGCCCGATCTTCTTCCCCCTTCCCGGCCCTCTAACTACAAGCTTGACACCTGTAATCACCGGAAAATCACAGTCGTCACACTGTCGACTATCACATTATTATTATTATTATTATCATCATCAGTATCGACGGCGTCAACGATGACACCGGCGGCGGCGGAGAGTTGAGCCAGGAAATAGTCGACCGATTCGCGACACGTTCGGCCTCCGAAAAACGTGTAGTAGGTACATAGTACAATGTATCGTAAACTACGCCAATCTATATGTATATATTATTATTATTGTGATACCATGCGATCCTTGACCCGTCTAAATAGCGCGTATTGAACGCCGCGGATCACCGCTTACTAGGTACACGGATCGTCGTCGTCGTCGTAGCATTTTATGACACTGTGATACTGTGTTATTGACGTCGGTGAAAAAAATGTAAGTCGGTCGCAGCCGTCGCCCCAGTATCGATAGGATTGAGGGTGAAAAAAACCATACCCGCGAGTGTTGCATAATATTTACGCTATGATTGTTTAAAAGGCGTTCATAATAATAATAATAATAATAATAATAATGATAACTTGCGGACTTACGGACGGTCCCGAAGTATTCGCGCGCAGGCCGCGGCGCGATAGTCGCAAACGCCGTCTAAAAATAGAACGGGACGCGGCGAGCGACGACGAAAACATACGATGCCGTCCGTAAGCTCTCGCGCCCGTCTATATAGGTACATATATATACACATGTGTGCGTGCGTGCGTGTGCGTGTGCCGAGTGGCCGCCGTTCGCCGCGTCCGGCTAAAAGTAAAAGCTTCGCGCTATAAATAAACGGCGACGGAGTCGACCAATCGCGAGGCGTGTTGTGTGTCAAGTGTAACGCGCTCGTCTTCCTCATCGAAACAGTGACGAGTCCTGTTCAATCCGGTGAAGTCCTGCGAAGTCAGCTGCCGCCGCCTTCCAGAGTCCAGGTTGAACATTTTTATTATTGTTGTTGTCGATAATAGTATATTATTTTCTATTTGCTTACTCGTAGAAATATTATGTTTTAATCTTATAGTCTTATTAAATTTTTTATTAATATTATTCTCCTATCCGCTCTCTTTTCTGTGTTTGTATCTCTACTCTTGCCCACTTAGATAATGATATTATGTCGTGACATAACGACACTGTAACTTTACAAGCTCTCCCGACTACACTTGTCTGTAATATCATTATATACATTTTACACATTAATTGTAATCGATAGGTATGTATATTAATTGTATGATATTATTATAACATGTTTGTATATATATATATATATATATTATATTATTTATTATTATACGGCAACGTATACTACACCCGCTGTTTACAATAATATATATATATATATATATATATTTATTACCTCGCCCCGTCGCCTCTACCGTGATGACTTACGTCAACTATACAATACTATTGTATGATGATATTGGCAGTCGTCTGATAACTTAACACTTTTGTTAACTTGCTGTAAAATATCCCAACGGCATAGCAAGTCGAAATCATATTTGTCCACGGAAATCGCGATCCGACGGTATAATATAATATACTTAGTTTAACAATAACCATCGCCCGAAATCCCGTTAACTCTCGCCGCCGAATACGACGCGCGACGCTTTTATTGTATTTTTATTAATCGCGCGCCCTATGACATATTATACGTAATAATAATATGACCGTAGGTCGTAGTACAACGATATTGCAACGTTAACACCGGCGTTTTGATAATTTCAGATTATTTTTTCCCGTTCGACAAGCACAAGACAACCCGTCAACCATGGCCGACGATGAAGTGAGTTGTTACCCGCGCCCAGACGTTATTAATTATTGCATTTTTATTTTTACACGCGTGGCCCGCGTCCTTTACCACGACATTTTTCAACAATATATCTGTTTTTCGTATACGCAGGCTAAGAAGGCAAAACAGGCGGAAATCGACCGCAAGAGGGCCGAAGTACGCAAACGTATGGAAGAGGCTTCCAAGGCCAAGAAAGCCAAGAAGGGTTTCATGACCCCGGACAGGAAGAAGAAACTCCGTGTAAGTACATAGGACTCAGCCGCGCACGATCTTATAATTATTTCGGAGTCCGGGACTTTTTTAATCTTACGCTTATCGTTTTTTTTTTTCCGATCGTTGCCGGGCGCGTGCAGTTGCTGTTGAGAAAAAAGGCAGCCGAAGAATTGAAGAAAGAACAAGAACGCAAAGCTGCCGAAAGAAGGCGGATCATCGAGGAACGGTGCGGACAACCGAAGAACATCGACGACGCCGGCGAAGGTAAACGGTCAAATTTTTATTACTATTATTAAATAGCTGTTAGAGTCCCACACGAGATTTCCTGGCGACGGGCCGACGCCACTGCTGCAGCGGCGGTATTACTTATACGCGCGCCCCAGTCTGATCGGCGGTCGCGTCGGACGGCGTGCAGCCACAATACCATGAATAATACACGAGAATAAACAGAGTAAATTATTTTTGTTAATTTGTTTTTTCTGTTTGCTTTCTCTCGGGACGCAACGCAATATAGATACGATCAAACGAGTGATCAAAGAGTATTACGACAGGATCACGAAATTAGAAGATCAAAAGTTCGACTTGGAATACGTCGTGAAAAAGAAAGATTTCGAGGTTAGACGGTTGTCGTTTTACCGCTTGGCCATAATAAAAAAATACATATCATACGATGGCTTAAATGCTTTTCGAAATGACTCGATGCGCTTTTTTTCGTGTGTGTGCGCTTTTACGCCACTCTTAGGACTTCCACAAACGTTTTTATATGGGACAATGCGTAGTAGTCCTTTTCTCTCTTATAGTGCTTATAGTTTATATTTTGTCCGTCTTGTACTTCAACCTATATATTGGCCGTCTCATTTTTTTTTTTTTTTTTGGCTTGACGTCAAAGTCTTCAAACACACAAGGGCATCCGTAGTTGATGTTTTATTTTATGTACGCGCCACGGGCCAACGTTAACACTAACGCTTAATTAAAAAAAACCACACTGTATACTGTTGCCAAAACGGGCAGTACACACATATTATAATAATAATATAATACAGAAAACATTAGTTTCGAATCATTCAAACAGCATAGAATTCACTATTTTCTGGTTTATTTTTGATTTTATGAGTGTATATATATATATATTATGCGTAGGACGTAGGTATTATAATATTATATGTGTAGATCACATTACTGCAGATGCTAACCGGTACCGAAAGTTGAATGTAAAATCGTGAGATGAATATTTCATACATTATAAATAATGTACAATCTGGCTACGATACAGCCACCCAGACGTTAAAAAATGTACCTGCTTAAAATATGTTCAAATCGGTGTCCGTTTTGCTTTTCTATTTTACTATCTTACAGTATTGATGTTTAGAGGAGCTTGCGGAAATCTGCGAAGAATTATGGAAACGGGTTTACACCGTAGAGGGAATGAAATTTGACTTGGAAAGGGATATCAGGATGAAAGTTTTCGAGGTAATTTGCAACATGCACCTGTTTCTCACGGCATGTTGACGATTACGTTATCAGAATATTTTTTAATCACAAATTCCTATTTCAATATTTCATATCATAATAACGAATCCACAATATGTTCTATTTCCGTCTTATTTAAAGATGTTTTAATCTTTTTTACTAATCTTTTTTTTTATATATAATTAACATTATTATATGAACCATTTTTAAAACATTTTTAATTGTGATTTGCGGTGAAAAATTGTTGACTAGTACTAAACTTTTGTAATGCACTTGTTTTTGATATATCAAGCCTATATGCAATAGTTTTGGTACAATTATAGACGACTAAAGGAAATGTATAGTTATTAATATAATTGTAAGAATAACTACGTTATATATTTTATACAATAAATACAATTTTTTTCATATTTTCCGACTATAATATTATTATGTTAAATATTATTATAGCGCTGTAGGCAGTGGCCTCTTAATATATTCGAACTGCATGTTGACCAATTGTCCCGAAGGGCGATGCTTAATGATTACCATATAAAATGCAAATGTATTCATTTTCGTTAAACTCATTTCCCCATTATGCATTAATAGTCAATAATAACGATAATAATAGAACACGTAGAGCTTAATAAACCAATATGCGATGTTTAATTTAAGCCCGTAAAGCAATCAACTCACCGAGCAATATATTTAATCAGACAGTAGAACAATTTAATTAAATCGAGCTTTATTGCATACTCACCTGCGATTCGCCGACAAAGATCAAAGGTCTTATCCGTATGTTTTTGTCAGAAGCAAATTGTATAATGAAATTATTTCATCGGTATTAAAAACAAAGGCTAACGAATAACGATAACGATAATTACATAGACGTCGCCTTTTTATTCACGAACCCTGGAAATTCGTTTTATACGTTTTATACGTACAAGTTTTTGATCCAAAAATAAATAAGCATGTATTACGTGCTCGTAATTTAATTATATTTTTGACATGATATTACACACAAAAGCATTCATCTGCATGATTATATCCCTATTTCCGCTGAAATTATGTGTGTATCATCCAATTAATGAAAGAAAGAAAAGTGCCATGTTAATGTCAACGATTTAGAAAATGTATTTGTGGTATTTTCAATAATGATATAGCAACAAAATTTGTCTATCGAAAGTTTAAATATTAAATATTATATATTATACCTGCACTTTATAACACCCATCTAACGATAACCATTGTTTGACATTGCATATGTTTATTGTACTGTTTAATTTTGCCATGTAAAATGTTTTTAATAACGAATAAATTTACCGAATATAGTATGATTATTTTTAAATAATATTTTTGGTATTTTAGATCAGCGAATTGAACAGTCAAGTCAATGATTTACGAGGAAAATTGTAAGTATTAACGAATTACACTGTGATCAAGTGGCCATTTATACGTGTATTTTTTCACTTCGTTATTATTTATTTCAGCGTCAAACCAACTTTGAAGAAAGTCTCCAAATACGAAAACAAATTCGCCAAACTCCAAAAGAAAGCAGCAGAGTTCAACTTCAGAAATCAACTGAAGGTAGTAAAGAAAAAGGAGTTCACCTTGGAAGAAGAAGACAAAGAAGTACGTTCATGTTTTTTCCATATTATTTTGTTAATATTCTATTGTTTTATACCTATATATAATATATAATAATATATATGTATATAAACAAACAATTTTACACATTTTACACAAAAAAATTTTTTTTTTTTTAATAGAAAAAACCCGATTGGTCCAAAAAGGGAGACGAAAAGAAGGTAAAAGAAGAAGTGGAATACGAGGCATAAGGACCTCGAACAAAGTTTATCATTGTATTTTCAATGAATTGCATATTTTTACCCAGTTTTATTTATTTTCATTATTCTATGTTCTTTCAACACCAGCATGTAATTTTATTGTTATTAACTATAACCAAAATATTTGTTGTCAAACATGACAGATCATAAATGTCTCATTAAAGTTATTGCGTGTACAAGTTTATTAACAGACCTAAACAATCAACCAATATCTTTACCTTTGTATAATCCTTAAAAAGATTCACATTATACTTAAACCCCTTCTATGCACACATACCTAATGCCTATTCCTGTTCAATGGATCAAAACGAAAATCAACACTTTTACTTTTGTAATTATACATTAATTTTTTCACCAATTTAAATATTTAATATGCTTCATTGCAATGTTCCAAAAAAAACCTGATTTAATGAACCTTAATTGACATTTCCTATGTTTATCCAAGAAAATTATTCCGATTAATAAATAATGGAAATAATAAAATTATAATTATGTGTAGCAGTTCCATCAGTTTTACAGGAATATCATGCATGAATAAATACAATTTTTTATCCAGAGTCAGTCTCTGCACAATAATGATTATATTTAATACATTTTCAATGTTTGCCGTTTATGAAGATTTCTTCAATTTATAATAATATGTCATCCTTTTGTCTGTAACATTTTTACTCCAATTTTACACTGATTGATGACAATTTTAAATTGACGTCGCCGCTATTCAGGTAAATTAAATATTTTTTATAAATTATTTTAATATATTATATTATATCTAACAGATTAAATAGATACTTTAGGACAAATTACTTTTAGACAGCTATAAATACTTATTAGGATATCATATATAAACATAAAGAAAAATTTACAAATGTTGATTATTAAGAATAAATATTTAAAGAGAGTGAGTAATGGGCGAAGTAATAAAAAAATTCGATATGGATTACAAAAAAAATAATATTTATTACAGTAAAGACCTGTGGCATAGATATCGTAGGGGCAACAGAGGCAGTTACCTCGAGGCTTAAACATTTTTTAGAGGCTCAGAGCACTGTTTTAGTGACAAACATTATAATTTCTATTATTTTGGGAGGAGAAAAATGATTTTGCTTCGGAGCGCATTTATGTCCTGGTAGAGACACTTCTATAAAAAAAATATTCTGGTACCTGAAATAAAATGTTAGAAATATATAACGAATTAATAATATTTTCTATAAAGAATGAACATAAAAGGAAACAGTTATTGTGATGCGAGTGTAAAAAAGCGCCTGTAAAGTGTCATGTAGGAAGACCAAAAAAATTATAAAAGCAGAACCCTACCATATAGATAATGATCATATCCTACACAGATGGCTCGAAGCCAGAGTTTTATATTTTTTTCTTGTAAGTGTTTCCAATTCCCAGTACATATATCATATTACTAAAAAAAAAAAAAAACAAAAACGAAAAAATATATGCTGAAATAAATTTTTGGGGATGTGTGCGACCAGACTGCACTAAAGAAAAATATTTTATTTTTATAGGTCAACATAGTCTGATTTATTTAAAATATAAATATTATTTATTCATAAAAATGCAGCAGTGTTACTTTGTATCTATCTGTAATAGACAAAAGTAAAAAAAATACGCTGTATACGTATATATATAGGTATAGAAAACCCGATCTTAGCTTTTTCTTGCGTCTTTGAAGCAATATAAAAAATATGGTACGGAAAAAATAAATATAAACCGTTTTAAAATAATATTATCTGCAAATAATATCATCAATTTTTTTTATATTTACAATATAACAATTAGAATCAATTCAAAATTATAAAATTTAATTATCTATAAATGACATAATTTCGTTAAAACACGCGGAGTTCTATTTCTATTTTATTATTTTTATTAGTTATATAATTTAGTAGGTATTTCCAAAATTTAAATTGTTATCTACGCGTTATGATTAATAAATAATTCTATGTATGTATAACATAGATACTTAATAAATAAAACAAACATAACCAATATACCTAAAGCGGTGTTCAATATTTTTCAGACTTTTTAAATCGTCAACTTCTTAATTGAATCAAATAATTTAATATTATTCTAATATAGGGTGACCAGACGTCCCGTTTAAAACGGGATTGTCCCTTTTTTGATCATCGTGTCCCGTTGTCCCGACAAACTTCGAACGGAACGCTTTTTATCCCGTTTTTAGAAGATGGTCCCATTTTAATCCCGTTTTTTACAAATTATTACATTATATTTTTAAAATAAATCGATCTATGAAACAAATCTAAAATAGTTTTATAACTAAATTTATAAATAACAGATAATAGTTTTCGTAAAAGAAGAATCTAATAAGTAATTAAATTAGCGGTAGTGTTTAATAATAAAAAGAAAATTTTCCTATCTAATTATTTAAAAAAATTGTATTAGTTTTTAAATGCAACATTATTGTGTTGATTAATGATAATAAAAAAAATATTAATTATTTAATTTAGGTTAATTAACTCAAAAAAGTAAAATAACAATATTCATTTTTAGAGGGGGGGTAGCAACTGTCCCGTTTTTTTATTTTTTAAAAATGGTCAACCTATTCTAATACCTTGGAGTATGTTTGTATTTTAATAAATACCATTTTTAATATCAATGATTTTGTTATGTCTAGTGTCTACTTTATACTATGCTGCAGAGTTATTTTTATAGACAAGTACGTTATAGATATTTTCTTAAGATTGTTGAACCAATGTATAATTTAAGAAATATTTAGGTAGTTATAAGTGCTAACAGGCTAAATGACATCCTTCTCAATATAATTTTGTAAAAATAAATACATTTTCTTGTAAACCTTGGCACAATTCCTAATGGTTAAAATTATTCAGAATGAGGGAAGTGAGATGATTAGTAAAATCATATTTAAGGTACATACCTGGTTGAAATAATAAAAAAAATATATTTAATATAATCTAGCTTTATTTTTTTCTTTTGCAATATATAATATTACTATATTAATCAGACTGTGTTATAAATAGAGTTTGAAATTTAATTTTAAGCCATATGTGTTAGTAAAAATTATAATTCTCACATTTGTTAATATAATAAAAAGGGCGAAGGAGAAGACGGCGATGGCACTGAAGACGAAAAGACCGATGACGGTTTGACTACAGAAGGCGAATCGAACGCGGGAGATATGACGGACGCGACGGAAGACGCACAAAGCGACAACGAAATAATCGAACCAGAACCAGTGGTTGAACCCGAACCAGAACCTCAACCACCATCCCCAGCACCGGAAGGTGACTTTTAATCCAGCTTAATTTTTTATATAAATATTGACCAAATGGTTTTTTTTTGTTATTGTTAACGTCTAGAACTTTGGGCATATCTTAAGGACACCGTGTGCTCGAATAACCCGCTCAGCGTCGACGACCTAGTTGACAAACTTATGACTGCCGTTACAGCCATACCACAACCCTTACTGAACTCTGTGGTCAAAGATACTATCAAAAAACAAAAATCAATTGACGAAGGTGAATGAAAACTTTATAATAATATCTATTCATTATACGATAAGGGTCCAAACGGTCATTTATTGCAGTAGTGATATATTGAGAAAACATCGAGTGGGGAGAACGAATTAAGTACCATGAAAAATATGGGTAGCAAAAAAAAAACTGTTGTAGACTGACCGAGAAAATTTACGTTATATTCAGATAATATATTCTTGTTATATTTTAAAACTTTTATAATATTTACTGATAATATTAATTATCGATCAAATTAACTTTATAATATTATTAACGAATTTCTTACGTACTGCTGGTTAAAATTTTAACTTTAACTTGATTTCAAAATTTATAGAATTCAAATAAATAAATGAAAAAAGTGATAAAAGTTGTTCCAAAGTAAATTTAATAACAAATTTAAATCTACTTACAGAATCTTACATGATAAATAATAAAATTAATTAATTGTTATGGAGGTATACAAAAGATAGTGGACAAGAAATAATGTACTTTTAATAAAAAAAAAATCTTCTCACGTGCAACAACAATCAGTACCTACTGAGATTATATTATATTATGTAAATGCGCGTATGGAAGTTACGCGTTATGATGGATCAGTTCACTGTTCACGATAAATTAAAAATACCTACACATAAAAACACGAGCACATGCATTCGTAATGTATAATATAATAAAATCTTTAAAAATCAGAACTATTCCAAACCCGCCTGTTTTCTACCAAAGCAGACAAATCTTATGTCAATTGAACCAACTTCATAGTCATCGAATAAAGCATCTAAAGATTATTTTTAATATATTTATAGGTATAAAATATTATCATTTTTTTTTTTATATAAATTTTGATTAAAAATTATTTGCCGAGTAAAAATGCTTGAGAATTTAATACAAAACTCCTCATAAATTGTTAATTTCTCAATAAAGAAGGAAGTATAATAAATATATAGTCATAATATAGTTTATAAGCAATACGATTTTACAACATATTTTATTAAAAGAGCGAAAATTAATAAATTATTTTGTTGATAAAAATGCATAAAAATTTTTGTTTTTATATCTAAGATTTGAAAATTAGTAGATCTTTATAAGTAGTTTTTAAACTTTTATATGAAAAAACTTCAGAATCGTTTTTCGTAAACAATGACATATCACTGAATTCAAAATTATTACACTTAAATACCTAATAGTGACCCACTCGACATAGTATAGCAGAGCCAAAGTGGTACCCACTTACCTGCCAGTTTTTAATTTTATTTCTATAAATATTTTCCTCTGAGTCAAAAAGCTTGAAAATGTAATATAAATTACAGCATAAACTATTCTCATAGATATATAAAATTATATTAGGATTTGAGTGTCAGATTTTGACAAAATCACGAACATTTATAAAATGTAAAATTTCTATAGCTAAGTCTTAAATATTAATATAAAAGTGCTTATAAAAAGTTCATACCAAAAAATTATAAGCAACATATTTTACAGTAATTTATTTAAATTTTGACATTTTAAATATTTAAACTACGAATAACGAAATTCATTATTTTGTTTTAATTCAAAAACATTATTTGTGACGGAAACTTAAAACTGATACGTATATTATTATATTTTACTTATACGCACAATGATATTTTTAAATGCAATGTTTTTGGCAAAAATTGATTCAATATACTATATAATTAATAGTAAAATTAATTTTATTAAAAATCATGACTTTAAATTCAATTTTATTATAGGCATAATGATAAATTATTACAATCAAAATATTAAAAAACGTCCAAATCAAAATCTAAAGTTAAGGGGCGTTACAATTATTATTTAAGGGACAACATTTAGGCAATTCATAATCTTGTCTTAGCCACCGAGATCTGTGTTAGTTGTTAATGATTATTAATATAAGTGAAATGCGATGCGGGTACCGGCTGGAGTACGCGCACGCTCATTTCAATAACTCGATAACAATAAAAATTCACTATACAAATTTTACGACAACTTACTTATTGATTTGACAAAATTAAAGTTAGTTAACGTTGTCTGATCTTAATTCTGAAAAAATTATTTAAATTCAGCAGAAAAATGTCTGTGATCGTACGAAACATTCCGGTTTTAATATTAATTTTAAATTATTTAATATTATGATTTGAAAAAATTCATATTTTCAAGTTTTTATTACCACTTCATTAGAATATGAGATTTAATTTTTACAATATATTCCGTACGATCTATAAACAATTTTCTGCCGAGTTCAGAATTTTTTTTCAGAATCAAAATCGGACATCTTAAACTAATTTTATTTTTGTCAAAACATTATATAATATTTTTGAGCTCAAATTGACGACAGTAGCGAGGCCCCTTAATACATACAAGTAAATATACTATTCAGATAACATAAAAAAAAAGTGAAAAATATTATGATTTCAAGCAATTTATATCATTGTATCCAGATACTTTTACACTTAAAATATGCGCT
This sequence comes from Schizaphis graminum, assembly GCA_020882235.1. Taxonomy (NCBI): domain Eukaryota; kingdom Metazoa; phylum Arthropoda; class Insecta; order Hemiptera; family Aphididae; genus Schizaphis; species Schizaphis graminum. The sequence goes on from CM037033.1 coordinate 103,659,819, forward strand.
TCCGTTCACACTTCGGTTCTATGACATTACACGCATATTTTCAATTTTTTTCTAACACATTTTAAATCCAACAAACTCTTTTGTAATTTTTTTAGCTTCCTAAGCTTCCTTTATCATAGTCATTATGATAAAATTACTAAAATCATAATACCATTATGTTTTTCACGTGCAGGACTTGAAGGTGGTCCTCCGGCAGAAGGCGATCCTGCAGCACCAGTGGATCCGGCCGATCCGTCCGCCGCACCAGCCGACCCATCAGCCGAACCAGCCGATCCATCCGCAACACCTGCCGATCCATCCGCAACACCCGCCGATCCGACAACCGAAACTGCGGTACCGACAGACCCTGCCACTGAAGCGGCGCCGACCGATCCGGCTACCACAGCGGCAGAACCAGCCGATCCGACCACAGCCACAGCGGCCGAAGCGCAGCCAGCACCGCCGGCTGAAGGCGAACAACCGGCGGTAACCGAGGAAGTTAAACCGGCGGAAGCGCCCGACGCAGAGGCCACGCCAGAAGCAGCGCCTGCAGCAGCGGAAAGCGTACCGGAACCAGCAGCAACAGGTGATTGCTCAATACAGGCGATAGTCTGATTTCGGTCTCGACAATCATCATAACATAATTATTATATCGATATTTCTATACAGTGGCGTAGCCATGAAACTCGATGACCCTATATAGTACCTATAAGAGTTAAGAGTCCCTTGTGATCACAAAAATTAAATTACTACTGAAAACCGATGCTAAAAAGGTTGAATGTAATTATAGTGACGGTAAAAACCAATGATAAAAAGAAAAATTAAAAATAGTAATAATTCTTTTTACTAGACACCTATAAAACTATTTCAAACAATAATAATATAGTAAAGTTATGGAGTTAAAAATGAACCTGTCAATCCTTCGTTTTATGAAAAAAAAATCCTCGGCTTTTACATCATGATAAAAGTAGCAGCCCCTCCCCCTACTTGAACTCACCTGAGGCCCCTTGGTCCAAGGCCACATCATAATTACGCTACTATTTCCATAAATCGATGTAAAAAATACTAAATGATTAACTAACCATAATATAATACAGATACAGTGCTTTTCTACAGACACTAGTGTATTGTAAATACGTGTGTAGTGCATGTAAAACAATAGGTAACATAAAATAATATTGAACCCATAGATTTAAATAGAAATATAATAGTAAAATATGTACAAAGTAATCATATCTATACTAAAAATTATTTTCAAATCTGTTTCATAAAAAAAATATTTGAAACTTAAATGTTCATAAAAATTGCATAACATATTATAATCTTTTAACAGTTACAACTTATTATATCCATGCATATGTCATAATTGTATACAACTTTTACATTTTAATATTTTATACGTATACAAATAAGTTTGAGAAATCAAAATAATATAATAATACATAAGTGCATATTTTTTAACATGCGAGTAGCTATAGGCAATAGCATAAGGATAAGTTCACTACAAAATAATAATAATAATGATAAATAACTATTATTGAAAACCTGTGCCTAATTTTTAATTTATTTATTTTTCAGCTTAATAAAGACAATGCAAAAACAAGAGTCATTCGATCATGCATTCTGAATATTTTATACTTAACATCGTCAAATACAATCGGCGTTATTTTACTATTGTGTTCTTACAATTTTTTAAAATTAACCACATTGGATACTTATAATGCATATAAATTATTTTCCGTATTAAAAACAAATACATAATGATCTGAGTTCTATTGATTTTTCATGTAAAATTATTTTAAAAATATATGAAGAAATAATGCGGTATTAAAGATCAATAAATTAATGAAAATTATTGTGGGATTGCATATTTTTTCCCGAAACAATATAACATTAGGTTGAATAAATACACAAATTTCTAATATTTACATAAATATTCTGGCCTATATACAATTATACCTTACAAAACACTAAGCCAATTGTTTTTAGAACATACAGGTGGGTGTGTCAAATAGAATTATAAATTGTAAAAATAAATCAATATTCGTATCCTTGAACTTAAAAAATATAATTTCAGTTATTTTACTATTAAAATATAAAATAAACTATTTTTCATATTTTTTTTCTATTTATTAAGGAATTATTATGATTTAAATATGACTTAATTCTAAACATATTTTAGTCATAAGTCATAACACAGTACAAGCTATCACATTTTGCACATTATGCGTATATAATATTAACTAAAAATTATACGTCAACTCTTAATATTATTATTCTCTTTAGAAAAAGTATAATATAAATTATAATAACATAAATATTACTCAAATCGAATATAATATTAATAAATTCATAAGAATAAATTGGTACGAGTACATAATATTATTATGTAACAAATGTAATCGATTGGTCAACTAGATAGTAAATTATATAATACATAGTTAAAGATTTAAAAAAAATGTTAAAAGTTGAATGGATGGTATTCGTGACCAAATATTATTATATATATATTATTATTATTATTATTATATTATTATTATTAGTTTATAGTGTAGTCAACTAGTTAAAAATTAATGTAATAATTAATGTATGCTTCATATTGTGGAATAAATCTGCATAAATAATTGGGATGAATGCGGAAGTCAATTAAATATGTCGTCGCAGACGGCAATATGTGAGTATTTGAGTACATGGCTCAATATATATTTATATCATATTAATTTATTGTTAGTTTATTTTGTTTTAAGTCAAGAAACTGGAGCTAAAATGTACTATAACTAACTAATTAAAATATTTACATTAATTTTGCTTGACTTTATATTATAGTGTTTAAGTGTTTTTAAGAAATTTGTCTGTAAAATGTTCATGTCTAATAAATTAAGTAATATAATATAAGGGAGTAAATAATTATAGTCTTAATGAGCATATACGGGTATTTCAAATAAATAAACAGATCGTACAGAAAACAGAATATGTACGATTATTTGCAAAGCTTATTTATAAATTATGTCAGTACAATACTTCTATTAATATGAAGTAATAGTTATAAATTATGTTAATGTAATAACCATTTCGCCTGCCGAAATACCAGATAGACAACTTAAAATACACCAAACGTCTACCGAAGCATATAATATTAAATATATTGTATTTGTATTTATTAAATGGTAATTACGATTCTATAGAGAATGTATTATAATATTCGTAAAAATTTAAATTTCCATGAATAACGTTTTTTATTGATAACAAAACAATGAACTTTGTTATTCGTACTTTAAATACTTAAAATATGTAATTGCGTTTTGAAATTTAAATGTCTACAAAAAAATATTGTATGATTATATATTATTATTATTTACTTGATTTTTTCGGTTTTAGTATAGACTATTTATGAGATATACTTTGTACTAAGAAGCCTAGGCTATAAAAATTAAACATTTCATACATTTTTACATCAAAATAATTTGTAAATTATTGTCGTGATTTTATTAACATTTGAATTTGAAATGCTTATAAAAATAAATCGTACTTATGTATTCTAAATATCTATAAAAATAACTTATGTAGAACCTTGTATTCAATTTGCAAGCGTTTGGCCTATCTAAACTTATATAATAAACTTTTGCTAACATTTATATAATTAAAACTAATAAAAAAAATAAAATATCTATAAAAAAAAAACACGAACAATTCGCAAAATTTTAACATATATAAAAAATTATAATACAAACATCTCGTAAAAACTTCAAATATATCTATATTAAGATATATTATCTATTATATATTATTCTTTATTATTTATCTAATATATAGTTATTCGTTATTGAATAACAAAAACCGTTTTGAAGATAAATAGTTATTTACAAAAAGATATGCTGCGTATGTTGTGAAACATTTTTAAAATAAGAAATTTTCTTTTATAAAATCTAGTAAGTATTCAATTTTCTCAGGTATGAATATTAACAAATTCGTGAATCATTAACTTTAAAATGATTTGCTTATTTTCAAAATGTAGAGAAAATTTGTTAAAATTCCAATACTTACACAACATTTTAAAAAACTGTTTGTAAATTTACGGTAAACTTTTATTTTTATTGATCAAAATCGGTGATGAAATTAAAACACTCATAAAGACATCTTTGTACAACTAATATGCAATTTCTTTGATTAGTACCGTTGAATTTTAAATAACTATATGTACTGTACTCCATATTGATAAATAAACTATGTTATAATGCAACTTACAAAGTAAGCAGTCCGCTTTATTGTTTTTAAAAAATAAAGTTGCCTATAAATAAGAAAAACTATTAAGTTATAGTGCCCAAGCAAATAATATATTTAGTTAAAATTTAAAAAACATGAAGTGTACCACAGAATCAAGTAACAACAAACTTTAAAAGTTTAATCGCAACTTTTTTCCTGGAAATAGTAAATAGAAATGTAAAACATTTATGAGCTTGTGAGCATAGCAAATTACTTACTGTCTTAGGAAAGTTAAAATCCTTTCAAATTAAATTATTTATAACTATCGAATCATGACAAATTTACTTAAACTTTCACTTTAAAATGAATTCTCATTAGTTAACACAATAGCATTAAACAGTTCAAGTGTAGCTATCATATTATTTTGTTTTTTATTATTAAATTTACGTTTTAAAACTTTTATTTTATATGACTAACGAATATATTATATACTCGCATTATATGTCTAGATTGTGATTTTATATAAATTTAATTAATGTAATTAGATACTCATTACCATTTATATGCAACAGCATGTTTTCTTTGCGACTTCTGATTATTGATTTTGTCATTAATGTCCACGAATCACCTCATGATAAGATAAATGGTGGTGTTTTTATTTTGCATGTTTTTGTATATTTTGGATAAAATGCATATTATTGCATATTATATTGAATAAAATTAATATTATTGCATATTTCAATTATAAGAATACGAAAAATGCATGTTGTATTGTATATTTCGTAATTAATATTTATAGTTTAATATTAATATTTCGTATTTAATTCTAGTCCTGCTGATTAAAGTATAAAACTTGGTATTTTTGTCAAACATACATTTTCCAATTTTTCAAACATAAAATTCAAAGTATTTTTGCTATTGAATGTGAATTATATAGATATATTATTTCTAAATTATTTTATTTCTCAATTATATTAAATTAAGACAAAGAACCAATCACTGATATATTTCAATAAATAAATATTTTTTTTTGTAACTATATTTTTGTGTTTATCTCATAAAAATTTAAATGCATATCTTACAATTGTTTATTGCATACAAATCCTAGCCCTAGCTAGCTGTTCATTACCAATAATTTCTATACACAATACACATAGTAAATCGGTATAATCTATCTCATAATTTCTTTGTGGTTTAAACTTTAAATGATTCTTATACAGTGTCTAAATATTCATCTTTTATAGCAACTTAAGGTATATTATGCAGCTAAAGAGATAAAATTATCGGGCGATTTTTAAAATCTTTTTAAGAGTATATTCAACATAAAAATTTCCGAGGGCTTTGTTTCAATTTCTCGACTCAAATTTTGTTCAAAATACCAGTAGGAAGATGAGTGACTAATATTGGAAAATTATATTAAATATTTATCATTATTATTAAAAAGTATTGATGAATAAAATATTTAGATCCTTTTATAAAAAAATTAATTTAACTCAAGTGTATTTGATACGACGATATTTTATGTGTATTATAATTTAAATAAATTCCTATGAATTTAATGTTAAGTCTTTACAGAGTTTTAGATTTCTTATTGAACACGTATAATACAAGAATACAACATATTATTTTTTTTAATAATAAGATTCTACGTGGATTCCTCAGACTATGTGTTTATATAAATCCAAAATTACACCCTATCTAATAAATTAACGTTTTGACGAGGCGCCTCAGAAAATATATAAACGACATTCTGCAGAGAGCACGCTTTAGAATGAGTAATTATCAAAAAACAAAGATCAAAGACGTCCATAATATAAAGGTATTACATAATATATTCTTTGGTTTTCACGTATTTTTTGTAGCAATAAAGATGTAAAAATACATTTTTAACAAAATATAGGTCAAAATTAAAATAAATAGTGACATTTAATTATAAATATATATATATATATATTTATATGTATTATACAAGATAAATCATCTTATAAATTATTCAGAAATAATTGAGAAAGAAACAAAAAAACAGTTAAGTTATAGACTTGTTTACAATTTATAATTAAAAATAAATTAAATGATTCGAATTAAACTCCATCGATGGCGGCATAAAATTTATAATAGAATTTTCATGTTCATTTAAACAGATATTACACAAAAACATAAACTTCCTAATGGAATTGGAGCAAAACCAGCGTATTAACGCCCACAACTACTGACAAGACATTGAAAAACAAATGAAAACGCCCATACTCGTCAAAAGATTAGTCACTGTCAGTCACATAGTAAAACACCGTTGTAAGCCTATCGTATAATCCTTATTTCGTGGTAATTACTAATAAGTATACACTATACAGTATACACACTTGCCAATATTATTGGCATAATAATATCTATTAACTACTAATCTGCCAATCTATCATACGACATACATAATACGACGATAATGCGCAATGACACTATTTATAAAGTACCTATATGGTATATCTATATAATATGCGTTATGCAGTTTACACTGTTCAACCAAATTTTACTTGAATTTTATAAACCTAAATCAGTAATTGCGCATAAAAATATACAAATTAAATTAATGACTAAAATGCATAGAATACTTAGGTACCAGTCGTAAAGATGCGTATATGTACATACGAAACTGCTGTGTATGTTCTACAATTTAGGAATAATACTTATAAAAAATATAATATCTTACATTGACCACAACGCTTTTATATCAATAAACCAACTACTCGTTTCTTTAGACCAGAAGTACTTTTATTTATTCGTAAATATTTAACACAAGATATTATATGATATTATATAATTTCAGGGCCTGATAAACCAATAGGCTGAGTAGGCTACAGCTTAGGGCGCCAATCGGCCAATGTTAAATTGGGGGCGCTACAAAATATTTTTTTTAATTGTACTAGGGCGCCAAGCCGCCAAATTAACGTTAGCCTACTGGTGACCAACTCCTTAATCAGGCCGTGTATAATTTATATCATAAAATACTCGTCCGAAATTCGATACAATCGAGTACTTTAAAAAATATTCTGCTTTATAACAATGAATTAAAAATGCTTACAAAATTAAAATAATCCCGATAAAAATTACGTAGAAAAATGTTTTCAATGATGATAACATATTTTATTAATTAACGAGGGTGTAAAATAAATGTATCGACTAATATGTAATATTATTATTAATATTATGTATCATTTATAATAAGCATAACCGGTGTAAGTAATATTACGGTATATATAATTATATATATGACGCGGATTTTTATATAAATACATAATTTTATTGAATGTAAATTTCTTAATTCTGATTAAAAATATAAGCACATTTCATAAAACACTGAATAAAATGAGAATTTTTATTTTACGTATTTTCGCATATTTTTATGTCAATACATATTTTTAAATATTTTACCAATTTTTACATATTTTGTATTTTTAAACTATACAGTTTGTATTTGAATTAAAAGCTACTATGTTATGCAAAATAATGACATGAAAAACCATTTAGCATATTATTATACCTATTTCCGCAATTTTTTTTTCTTGGTTAAAGTAATAAGAAAATTAAAAACATTAAATCTAACAATACGTAATTGAAAGTCTTGCAACAGTGAAGAATTCAGCAAAAACATTATTAATTAAATTAAGTTCAAAGAGAATCTGGAGCTATAATACAAAATAAATTAAACTATCTAGGTACCTAGTCACTAAAAATGTTGGTTTATAAATTAAAGAGATATTCTTCTGAATAAAAATGAAAATATATCAATGGATATTGAATTAATTATTAATACCATCTGATATAGTGATAAATCGAGTATGAAATCGACATTGAACACTCCTTCAACCGCTACAATAAACTTACAAGTCAATTTATTTTGAGACCTAACCACGATACATTTACATTTGAAAATCTCCAAATGTACGTTGCATCCGATTATTTCCAAAAAGACAACAATGAAGATGATTAGATGAATTATTTATTAATTATGATTCCAAAAATATAGATATAACAAACCATAATAATACATGGCTACATCTAAACAAATACTCTTTGCATATGGTCATTGATAAATAATAAATAATTAAAAATTAATGTAAAATATTAATTTTTTTTTTTTTGTTAAATATTTCATGTTTTTAATACATATTTTGACAAAAATAAGAACATACAATATATTTACATATTGATTTTTTTTTATTACATAAAAATCCGCGCCTTAATAATATACTATACGATGACTCAATGTACACGATAATTTATTGCACAATATAATAATATTATGATTATCATAATATTCTCGTATAATATACGATATTATATTATACGTATTATTATTACAGCAGTAAACATCGCATATTTGACTCATTTTACATTGCCTATTTGCCAGTACCTATACAGATTCCGATTTACAAATATAAGAAGTAAAATATAGGTATATACCAGAAAATAGGAAAAAAATAGTTTACTGGTTAGTTTGTAGTACACCGGTAAATAACTTAAAAACATAGTTCTACACTTTTAGTGCATTTTCCGTTTTACCGATTTTATTGCATATATTTAGACGATTAGGATCCACTGACTGAATTATTAATTTTTAAATATACTTTTTTTACATATTTTGAAACAATTGCGAAACAACATTTTAATTACAATTAATATCTATATATATATTATACATTTTGGCATTTTCGCCTTATTCATTTAATGTATTTAAATGTTATGATTCAAAAATGAGTCAAATAAGCAGCGGCATCTACTGCATCAATTTATCAACAGCCGACAGCCGCTGTCGAGTTGTCGTTTTTCGCATGTCTTATATTATCTCGCTTATAACTGCATGTCTGCATGACTGCATGTATAATAAGGTACAAAAAAATTTTAAATATGTTAAATATTTGGTTTACATCGGTAACACTTCTTTGTTTATAAAATTATGATACCTACTTCAACTGTAACAATTTTAGTTTTAGAACAACTTATGAGTAATAAAATAAAATCTAATATACAATTTAACTAACAATATTTTAGATTTTAACTTATAATGTTGACTTAACATAACCGACTCAAATTAAATTTTGTCATTAATTTTCCCTCCTCTAGATATTATATTATATACCTACCTACAATATTAAAACAAATAACAATATAAACTATCAATAGATACATGAATGCAATTAACATGATATAGGTATAGGTATGCCAAATTTTATTTTTTTTAAAACACAAAAATGTTCTTATTGGCAATATTACACATTTATAGTTTTATTTAATTGTTTTATTGCAATTTTGATATTAATTATTTTCCAAGTATACATATTCTACACCAAGTTGAAAAAAAAAATTGTGTTTAGGTAATTGGTATATATTATAATATGCCGGTACTTAGGTACTTTTTAGATTTTTGGGTTTCAGTAATAACTATTTATGATGAACTTTCTATTAAATTATCATGCTTTAGCTGTATAAATATATTTTATAAATCTTTAACTATAAAAAAAATCCACAACTTTTTAAGATTTTAACAAATGTTGTCAACATTTTACTTCAAACAGTTCAAACACTTATAAAAATAAAATTACAATAATATATTTTTAATATTTCTAAGAGAAAGCTTATTAGTTATTAAAAACTTGTATTACATTTTAAAGCTTTTAAATAAAATATTTAAAATAACGATGTCGGTCAAGGAAACTTGATAGAATCTCACAACCGGCAGAGGTTGTCCTAAATGTAATGGTATTGAAAATAAATAAATAATTTAAATTAATCCTTTATGGTGTTATTCATAGTTAAATTGGACCCAGTTTAACAATAGTTCAATAGTAGTTTAACAATAGTTTATTATTATTATTATTTTGGTAGGTATTCGTATTTATACTTCATAGATGATAAACTATACTTGGGCCATAGAGGCATAGACTGAGTTTAACGATAAACTTCCAATTTAAAAACTAGGAAAACAGGTTTAAAGCTGGTTTATTATAAAAATCACTGTTATATCTTATTATCATTTAATTTAATTTATTTATGTTTTAAAAACGTGTGCACATTAATACATTATACTTAAGAAAAATGGATATTGCTATTATACAAAATTCGTAAAAATCCATAAAACGAACTTACCAGCAATGAATTTCGCAAAAAATATTGATTTTTGAAAGCATACCTAATGCTTATACATGTCGCGCGTACACAAAATTCGTAACTTTTTACCTCGAACAGTTAACAATCGCGGAAAACCAATTTCGTCGAGCTTAAAATTTTTAATTGCACTTCGTTATTTAGCTAGAAGACAAGTGTAATTATTGATTATGTTTATAGTAATATAATAGTATTAAGTTTATTTACGAATTTAAAACAATTTTAAGTACCTACATTATTATAATTTAATATTCAGGTCGACAATGGAGATTTACCTACATGGTATACCACTAATAAACTCAAAAATACAATACGAAACTAAAAATAAATTCATGTAGGAAATCTAAAAATATTTTACAACAATTTATAAAATATAACGATAACAATGACATGGAAAAAAAGAAAACTGAAAAACTGTAACGTTTGCATTAAAATAGTAGAACATTTTTTTTTAGATTCTGAACGGAGTGAAGAATGTATTGATTTTACAATGATGTGTGTTTTTTTAGATTCTGAACGGAGTGATGAATGTATTGATTTTACAATGATGTGTGTTTTAGATTCTGAACGGAGTGATGAATGTATTGATTTTACAATGATGTGTGTTTTTTTTTTTTTTTTTTGTTTTTTTGTTTTTGTGTCTGTGTACAGCATAACTAGTCGAAATAATGCTTCAATTTCAAACTTTGGGGGTGGTTTCCGATGGCAAAGTGGATATCCTTGGTGCATTATACAGGTGAAAAGTAAACATTTTCCAACAGTTTTCAAAAAAATCGAGAAAAACAAAAAAAAAATGACAGAAAAACGGGAATTATTACGCAAAACCAGTTTTCGACAAAATCGAATTATTTATTTTGCTATAACTCAAAAACTAATCGATGTAAACACTTGAAATTTTCACCAATTAATGTTTATATTAGCGTTCTCCATACACAGTTAAATTTTCAAAGAATTTTGACTTTTTTTAAGCTATTTATAGACAATTGAAATTTTTAATTTTTTTTAGTATTTTTTTTTTAAATAACGATAAAAATTTTTTGGCCGGCCAGAAAATCTTAAAAATTTAATGCGAGGTTTCTTATGAGTTGTTCTTAAAGTGATAAAAAAAAATCCGAAATCGTTAGTCACAATTTTTTTTTATAAGTGCTTAAAGTTCGAATTTATACGAAATATGTCAAAATTGCGAAAATTTGCAAGTAATTTTGTGGTTGAAAAATCGTAAAATTTTTTTCTTTTATAACTAAGTTTTGAAAATTTGATACAAGGTTCTCCATACATTTTTCTTCAAATATATGTAAAAAAAACTCTACCTGATTCAGACAAAAATTTTTTATGAGTGTTAGAAATTTAAATTTTTACAAAACCGCGTTAAATAACGGTTTAGCCTCAAACGATTTTTGATATTTGTTGTTATTCAAACAGTATAAGTCGTAAATACTTGAAAATTTTACCAGTTATTTAGATTGCCATTTTCTTTACGTGATTTGATTTTTAAAACATTTTGACTTTTTTTGAGCTATTTATAGGCAATTGAAATTTTCAATTTTTTTTTATTTTTTTTTTATAAATGTTGATAAAAAAAATTTAGCTGGGACAAATTACTTGAAAATTTAATTGAAGGGTCCACATAACTTGTTCTAACTCTCATTCAAAAATTATAAAAATACATAGGCACAATTTTTTTTTATTAGCATTTGAAGTTCAAATATTGACAAAATTTAACATGTATAAGTTTAACATGGTTTGTATTGTATGTAACTATGTAAGTATACCTACCTATATTATTACAATTATTAAAATAATAAATGTAAATAATATTTCTATATTTATATGTTTTTTAATAAAAATTAAATTAACCTATTGTAATTAGTAATTACTATTAATAAAATAAGTTACTTAAGCATTATAAAAAAAATTAATATAAAGTTATTATTTAAGATACATTAAGAGTTATCCACATTTTTACTCTTATAAAGCAGCATTACAATGATGTGTATTGTGTAATGATGTGTAGAAAAAAAAAGTTTATGAATGAGTTTAGTTCAAGTTGTACTCGGACCAGAGAGAAAACACAAACAGATTTCCAATCTGATTTCAATCTTTTAAGATTGAAAGCATTTTTAAATATTAATATTCTACATAATATTCAGAATTTACTTAGAAATTAAAATATCATAGAAATCGAACCAGAGAATACAGATAATATTCTTACCTTTAGGTTTCTTAAGTTTCTTTATTGGTCAATTCACTTGAAACTAACAACACAAAATGGGAACTGTAGTGCTGTATGTAAATTAATGAATGTTATGCAATTGTGAGATATAGGTAACATTATATTATCTTGTTGTAATGTTTCAGTTACAATGTTCTCTTAATAAGTTATACTATTAAAAGTGCATTTCAGATAGCTAGATCTCTCAAACGAAGCTTTCATAATGATAGAATCAATAATACACCCCATATTGTAAGCAAATGGTAAGTATTGGTTAACCTTGCCTGACTTGATTCCACTGTATTTCTTTATGGATTTGGAAGTCAAGCAATGAGTATAATATGTTTCTTTTACCACATATTAATTTAATAAAATTTTCTTTTTTATAAATATTTTCTCATTTATTTATTGTGTTATTATAAATATATAATTTTATTTAAAATAACAAATATAAAACAATTTCATGGCTACTAAAATCAAAATGCCTAGGTACTTCTTATTTATACCAAGCAGCATAAAAATCAATACATTTAACTGTTTCAATAATATTATAAAATATTATCACATAATATTGTGCATTGACTCACTGTCAAACCAAGATGTACTTACTATAGTACGGATCAATACAACACAGCCGTAGTGAACACGATAAGTTAATAATCGTTTTTATATTATCAAATGGAGCGAAATCTCTCCATCAATACAATAATTTTTAATTTTTAGTAGGATGATCTCACATAAACATAATACACATATGAAGACGGAACACATTAAGTAAACATAAATCAATAAAATTAGAATCAATATTCAGAGATACCTATATATGTATATTATTTATGTATATAATCATACAGAATATAATTTATACATTTAACATTATAGTACTATAAACTTACATGTACAGAAGACAATTTAATCACACACGTAATATAACACCCCAAATTATATTCAAAAAGATAAAAAATATTGCTGGCAACGTCTCGTACACACACACACACACACACACACACACACACACACACACACACACACACACACACATTCATCTTTCTTTCATTTTGCTATATTACAGATTAAGCCTAAATAACTTAAATTGTATTACTATAAAAGTACTATGTATATTTCATTGATTGCCGTATATTTCTTGATTTTATTCTACTAATTTTATATAACAATATTGGGAAATTAAATTATAATTTAGTGATTATTAGATCATTATATAATTGAAAACTAGTCGGATTAAACATTTTATATTTTTCTAGAACTATACTTAGTTAGTTGTTGCATTGACTCAAAATAAGTGGAGCTTTTAGATTCTGAACGGAGTGATGAATGTATTGATTTTACAATGATGTGTGTTTTTTTTTTTATTTTTTTTTTTTTTTTTTTGTGTCTGTCGACAACATTTGGGGCAGTAAAAATGCTTCGATTTTCAACTTCTGCCCCTCTTTGAAAAGGAAATCGGATCTAGTTGGTACTTTGGGGGGTCAAAAGTTAAAAATTTTCAATATTTTTTAAATGAGTCGGGAAAAACCTTAAAAAAATGACGGAAAAAACGGGATTTTTTACGCACAACCAGTTTTCGTCAAAATTAAATTTTTATTTTGCTATAACTCAAAAACTACTTGATGTAAATACTTGAAATTTTCACCAAATGTTTAAATTAGCGTTCTCCATACACAGTTAAATTTTCAAAGAATTTTGACTTTTTTTAAGCTATTTATAGGCAATTGAAATTTTTAATTTTTTTTAGTATTTTTTTTTTAAATAACGATAAAAATTTTTTGGCCGGCCAGAAAATCTTGAAAATTTAATACAAGGTTTCTTATAAGTTGTTCTTAAAGTGATAAAAAAAAATCCGAAATCGTTAGTCACAATTTTTTTTTATAAGTGCTTAAAGTTCGAATTTATACGAAATATGTCAAAATTGCGAAAATTGGCAAGTAATTTTGTGGTTAAAAAATCGTAAAAATTTTTTCTTTTATAACTAAGATTTGAAAATTTGGTACAAGGTTCTCCATAAAATTTTCTTCAACTATGTGCAAAAAAAACTCTACCGGACTAAAACAAAAAATTTTTATGAGTGATTGAAATTTAAATTTTTACAAAACCGCGTTAAATAACGGTTTAGCCTCAAACGATTTTTGATATTTGTTGTTATTCAAACAGTATAAGTCGTAAATACTTGAAAATTTTACCAGTTATTTAGATTGCCATTTTCTTTACGTGATTTGATTTTCAAAACATTTTGACTTTTTTTGAGCTATTTATAGACAATTGAAATTTTCAATTTTTTTTTATTTTTTTTTTATAAATGTTGATAAAAAAAATTTAGCTGGGACAAATTACTTGAAAATTTAATTGAAGGGTCCACGTAACTTGTTCTAACACTCATTCAAAAATTATAAAAATACATAGGCACAATTTTTTTTTATTAGCATTTGAAGTTCAAATATTGACAAAAATTCATCAAAATCATGAATATTTTTCACTATTTGGTAGTTAAAAATTTATAAATATTTTTCTATCAAAAGCTAAGAATTGAAAATTTAATACTATGCTGTCCATAAGTTAAGCTTAGAATAATTATAAAAAAGTTTGAGGATTGTTCAATTTAAAAAATTTTACGAGTGTTTAAAGTTTTAATTTTAATTTGAAATTAAAAATACACGTGTAAAATAACTTTTTACTAATAAATAATTTTGGATTTTTGTTATTTTTAAAAAATTACTAAACGTAAGATCTTGAAACTTTTACTTAAATGTTTGAATTAGTTTCAAAGTAGAATATATTACAATATTTAAGTATTATATATCCTAGACTGACAAATCATCTCCGTTCAGAATCGTTTTTCGTATACAATGATACCTATCATTGCATTCAAATTTAACCTTCCCTAGTCCGAGGTCCACCCCACCCCCTAATGTACAGCAGAGCGATACTCACTTGCCCGCTTTTTTTTTTATGCTTTTCATTTATAATTAATTGTACACACAAATTTTTATAAGAATAGATTGAGAGTTGAGTTAAATTTTTATTGTTTTTATTTTAAATATTCCTCTTATTGTGTAGCAGAATGAATTAAGTTTGTATCACAAGACGTTATGTCTATCATTTGTATAAATAAATATCTTAGGTGCATGGGCAGATAGGCCTACTGGGAAACCGGGCATTTACCAATGGCCCCATCTTTGTATTTCGGTAATGGGACCCTTTTTAGACTTTTTATCATGTGGGGGACCCTTTTGAAAATTTCCCGGTAGGCCAAAAATGGCCTATCTGCCCATGCTCAAGTGGTCTGTTTAGACAGCAATAAAAAAAAAAATGTATCAGATAGTTTTAGTTTGTTAAATTAACTATAAGAATTTTATTTTGGTTTTTCATGTCCTTTTTTTCTAATTTATTAAACTTTTAGTTGAGACTTTAATGTTACAATTACAGATTTTAGAATTGTTTTCACTTTTCAATGCTATATAGTATATGTTATTGACAGAATAAATGCATAAAATTGTTTTCTCTCTTAGTACAACTTTTTTAACTAATTTATTACAGTCAATTACATCTATTTCAAGTTTTATTTGAGCTTCAACATTTTCTGTTGTATATTGAAGATTTTTTCGTATAACTGAAAGAAAAATATAAATTGTAAACATACATAATGAAAAGGTAAAATATAACAATGAACAATAATAAAACAATAATAATTAACTTGAATATTATCCAATTTGGCTTTATACATTTTACAAAAAATAGCAATAAGATATTATTATGTATAAAAGTAAAATAGTAATCACATCATAATAATTAAAACTAGATGTATACTAAAAAATTAATTAAAGGTCTACACTAATTCTTATTGAAAAAATTAAGTAATGCAGTGATGTATTAGGTAACACTATAAAAAAAAATATTTAAGAAGAAACTTCATACAGTAAAAAATAAATAATTCCTAAATAGAAAATTAATGAATTTTTATAAATGTTCATAACTAAAAAACTATAAAAAATTTTAAGTAGTATGATAGGCATAATATTTTATAGTTGTATAGATTTTATTTAATTCAAATCAATTTTTAAATGGATAGTGGTGTAGTTAGAGTTCAAATGTTAGAAGTGCTATAATTATATAACGCTCATAGAGCTGTGGAGGAGCCTCTAAACAGTCTAAACCACTCAAAATTACATATTACCAATATTCAATTTTAACAATTATGATATCGCATGCTATTATTAAACAAAATATTTTTTATCTATATTAGAAATGTGTTAAATATATATTTTTTTTTGTCAACTCATTAACCAAATTTCATTTGATATTTATAGATTAAGAGTTATATTCATAGTCGCCATGTACATGGGTGCCTGGGGGGCTCAGGCACTTATTGAAATTATTATGGGGTATTGGGCACCCATTAGAATGTTGGATTTTACGGGGACATTGTACTGACTAGGGGCTAAACCCCATTCTCCAAATTTTGCATTTATGCCTGATACCAAAGCGTCCATTAAATTTTTTCAAACTTGATACCTATTTGGCTATATACATATAGGTATCTTGTGGATACATCATCAGACTGTTGAGTTAATGAATAATGCATTTTCCGTCCACACCTAAGCATTGGTGTTTATGGAAAGAATAAAAAAAAATTGAACTGACATTTCATCACGGTATTGGTTTTTCTAAAATCAATGAAAATATGATGATAATACTTAGACATTAGGATTTATTTTAATTATTTTCAAACAGAATTCTGTATATTTTTGAAGCTTTCATAAAAAAATTATAAAAAAAAATTATCAATAAAAACAATATATCTTAAAGAATTAAATTATTTTATAAAAATAGTTTTTCACATTATTTTATATAGACTTATAGATATTGGTAAAATTTTGCTGCTTATTACATCCAATCTCAGTAGTAGTAGTTGCTCCACAATATGTACAACAGCCAATTTCATATATCAGTGTTCATCTACAAACATATATAATCATATAGTAAATAGTAATAGATATAATAATTAATAATCATTCGATTCAAGTTGAAATAATGACAAAACTGTCTTAAATCCCATTAGGTATCAATAAAAAAAGCTCAATATAATATTAAACTTTTCAAAGTTGCATTTATAATAATATATATATATAAATTATTTAATTACAAGTTTGACAAGATTGGACTTTAATGGATGTTTAGTAAGTAATTTTATTCAAGGTGTTCTATTTTTATTTGACAAATATACATAACTGTTCCCAAAAGATTGGTATATCTAATACAATAATAAGCCGTTACAGTAATGGATTACTTCCATTATGTTGCTACTCAACATTGTATAAAAATAAAACTGATGCCCTAGATTGAAAAGCTATAGACTAGACAAATAAAAATTGCTTTAATGATTACTTTACAAGCACAGCACTAAACATGTATATCCAATTATAAAACGTACAAGATATTAATATATTATATGAAAATAAATGTTTAAATCAAATTATATTGACATACTAAATTTTTTTTTTAAATAGTTAAGAACTGTGAATGTTTAGGTATAGTAAAGTACCATTATCTTAAATAAAATGACCACATAAAACTTGTTACAAATAAATTAAGAAATAATAAAATGTTAAAAATAATGTAAGCTTTCATTGGACTAATGTATCACTAATAAAATCCATAATTAAGGTATTTCTAAATGGAAAGATACATACGGAACTAAAAAACAATAGACCCATGAATTTTTAATTCTATGCCGTATGAATTTTAAAAAAATGTGATATTGGGTGATACTATTAATATTAAATATGTGGTATACAAGTTTTTATTTTTGGAATTAGAAAAGAACGTGTTATGTATGTAAAGTATTTTCATTTTTCTTTGTTTATAAAACTTTACAACTTTATTTAAAAAAAAAAAAAATTTTAATTTATTTACTATATATTATGCTTTTATAATTGTTAAATGTTTATGTATATATTTTTCTTTTCTTTTGTAGATCATATTATATATTATCATTATTTTCATTATATTACTTTATTTCATAGTCTATTATTTTAACATATTATATTAGTATACGCTTTGTTATATTATATTATATTATATTATATATTATTAAATTTTATAACTACAATAACTCCCTCTCTTCATCACAAGCCTAGCTTAAAGGAGAGAGGTTAATCGAATCTGTTATATGTATTTGTCAATTTGTTTGAATGATAATAATAAAAAAAAAAAATGCAAAATAAAATACTTAAAATTATTCTAATTAAAGACTTGAGATATAACACAAAATACATAATGATATAAATATACCAGTGAGAAAATTATTTTACTAAGATTAAGTTCTTAATATAACTAAAAATAATTTTACTTTTACAACTGAACACAGATAAAATATTAGACAAATATCTAATATAAAAGTGCTAACCACACACAAAAAATAACACAATCTAAATACCTATAATATATTGGTCTTACAATTTATAACAAATTGCCATTAGAAATTAAACATAGTAACTCTTTCAAAATTCTTAGAAAAAAGATATACAGGCAACTACAAAAATCAAATAAAGAGATAAAAAAAAATAATAGCACTATTATATTACTTGTAATAAAAAATAAATAAATGACGATTTTAGTAATTATTTATAATGTTGGATTTTAAGCTTTATATAGTATTTTTTAACTGCACGATATTATACATAATGCATCATTATACATAAAAAATAAATACATATTTAATTACACTATAATGTTTTAGTTATTTAAAAAATTGTAATATAATTATTAATTGTAATATTTATTGAATTTATATTTCAGTATTAATATTAAAAATCTATCCGGTCAATGCATAGGAAATACTCTTCTTTATAAAATATATAATAGGTGTTTTTGCCCTAAACTGAACCAGAGAATCATAATCGTGGAAATACAGAGTATCTTTATTCCTATATTATGTGGGAGATAGACAGACAAAACAAATTCTGGTGTAGCGGCCCCTAAATAAACCTGCCTTCAGTATTTTAGCTGAAACATAAGGCACTCACATGACCTTCTAATTTAAAAATAATTATAATAATCAATTAACTAAAATAGTCATATAATTATAATGCCGTAAACAACATTACTTAATATAATGTTAATAGTGTTGATACTTAAGAGGACGAAGTATCTACATGTGTTGTCTTCGTCTTACACACGTGAGACATACCAAATTTTTGTTTACCAGTTTCAATATTATGCTGTTAGTTTTAAGTTATGATCTTTTTGAAACTGTACATTTTAAAATGATCATAATTTATTTAAAAATAACAATATCAATAAAAGACTATGTGAGGCCCTGGATAATAATCTTACCTTTAAATTGTATAATAGGTCAGTTCACTCTAATATCAAAACTAACAGCACAATATTGAAACTTGAAAACGAAAATTTGCTATGTCGTACATATGTAAGATAGAAACAACATAATATTAAGGTTCTAGTCTTCTTAAACCAATACCAATTGTACACAAATATAATATAAACTATAAAAAAAAAACTATAAATGTATATAAAATAATCGCATCTTATTGGATTCAATTTGAGATCAGAGTATTTGAGTCCATTAACCAAATGAGTCAATAAGGCAAAAAGTTCAAGAATAAAAATATATACAATACATTGTAATAAAAAAATTAAATCTCTTATGATCTCTTAAATTTCTGAATCTCTTAAATGTACTTATCGTGAATTTATTTTAAATGTATGTCATTCGGGAAAAACATTAAGTAAATTGTGAATTTGCGAATTAGTAATATAGTACTGATATATACATAATAATGTTGTATTTAAATAACTAGCTCCGGTGCATGTTGATTCAGGTATAAAAGATTATTTTGATGCCATAGCAATATCACTAGATCAGCAGTGTTAAATGTAATGAAGTCAAGCAAAATTTAATATATATAAATACAAGCTATATGTATGAAAATTTAATATCAAAACATTCATACGTTTCTAAAATTAAATTTTAAATGTTATTTAACAGTAGTTTAGCACAAAATAATATATTAAGGTAACTTTTAATTTTAAGAGAATATTATGATCGTGTGTGTTGTATAATTTAAAATACTCCTAATTTACTTTAAAATTGAAATATCAAGAAAAAAACGTACAAGGTGTCCTAGATAATATTCTTATCTTCAAATTTGATAATATATTAATTCACTCTAATACTAAAAACAATAGTGTCAGAGTATAATAGATTCTTCTTACAATTTTCATGTTACATTTTAGTAAGACAGAATCAATACATAAAACATATACATAAAAATTATTTAAAATTTAAATTACTAACTCTAATTACTAACTAATAAAACATATTAAATCCAATTTATATAAAAAGTATCAATTTCAGATATCTTTAACAGTGTATTAAACCAAGATAGTAGCTTTACTATTTCTATTATATTATTATAATTCTATAGCAGATCAATGAAGTCACTTTACTATTACTATTATAATGACATTACAATGTTATAACTAGTTTGCTATGAGTTGACACATGAGTGTGTTGTTTATGAACAAGTTGACATTTGGATTTCTACGAATTTACATAATATCATAGCACAACAATAGTTATACTATTAAAAACAATCGAAGCATTTTTATTAGCATTTTCGGCTTCTTTGATCTATCGCCTTTATATTTTACCGTGCATTCATCCAGCAGAGACTTAGTATATACACAGGTTTTGATACGCTATAAGATTAGAATTAGTCTCATCCCAAATCACCGGACTTAGTTGAGTCGTTGGGCCATATCCTACCATTGCCACTTCTCAAAGTCTATTCACTTTAAAAAAAAAAAAAAGCAGGTAAGTGACTATCGCTCTGCTGTACATTAGAGGGTGGAGTGGACCTCGGACTAGGGTAGGTTAAATTTGAATGCAATGATAGGTATCATTGTATACGAAAAACGATTCTGAATAGAGATGATTTGTCAGTCTAGGATATATTATATTTAAATATTGTCATACATTCTATTTTGAAAAAAATTCAAACATTTAAGTAAAAGTTTCAAGATTTTACGTCAAGTAATTTTTTAAAAATAACAAAAATCGAAAATTATTTATTAGTAAAACGTTAATTTTACACATGTATTTTTGATTTCAAATTAAAATTAAAACTTTAAACACTCGTAAAATTTTTTAAATTGAATAATTATCAAACTTTTTTATAATTATTCTAAGCTTAACTTATGGACAGCATAGTATTAAATTTTCAATTCTTAGATTTTGATAGTAAAATATTTATACATTTTTAACTACCAAATAGTGAAAAATATTCATGATTTTGACAAATTTTTGTCAATATTTGAACTTCAAATGCTAATAAAAAAAAATTGTGCCTATGTATTTTTATGATTTTTGAATGAGAGTTAGAACAAGTTATGTGGACCCTTCAATTAAATTTTCAAGTAATTTGTCCCAGCTAAATTTTTTTTATCAACATTTATAAAAAAAAAATAAAAAAAATTGAAAATTTCAATTGTCTATAAATAGCTCAAAAAAAGTCAAAATATTTTGAAAATCAAATCACGTAAAGAAAATGACAATCTAAATAACTGGTAAAATTGTCAAGTATTTACGACTTATACTATTTGAATAACAACAAATATCAAAAATCGTTTGAGGCTAAATCGTTATTTAACGCGGTTTTGTAAAAATTTAAATTTCAAACACTCATAAAAAATTTTTGTCTGAATCCGGTAGAGTTTTTTTTACAGATAATTGAAAAAAATGTATGGAAAACCTTGTACCAAATTTTAAAAACTTAGTTATAAAATAAAAAAATTTTACGACTTTTCAACCACAAAATTACTTGCAAATTTTCGCAATTTTGACATATTTCGTATAAATTCGAACTTTAAGCACTTATAAAAAAAAATTGTGACTAATGATTTCAGATTTTTTTTTATCACTTTAAGAACAACTTATAAGAAACCTTGTATTAAATTTTCAAGATTTTCTGGCCGGCCAAAAAATTTTTATCGTTATTAAAAAAAAAAAATACTTAGAAAAATTGAAAATTTCAATTGTCTATAAATAGTTCGAAAAAAGTCAAAATTCTTTGAAAATTTAACTGTGTATGGAGAACGCTAATATAAACATTTTGTGAAAATTTCAAGTATTTACATCGATTAGTTTTTGAGTT
Source organism: Schizaphis graminum (assembly GCA_020882235.1). NCBI lineage: Eukaryota > Metazoa > Arthropoda > Insecta > Hemiptera > Aphididae > Schizaphis > Schizaphis graminum. The sequence continues at coordinate 103,682,562 of CM037033.1, forward strand.
TTAGCAAAATAAAAAATTCGATTTTTTTGAAAACTGTTGGAAAATGTTTACTTTTGACCTCTATAATGCACCAAGGATATCCACTTTGCCATCGGAAACCACCCCCAAAGTTTGAAATTGAAGCATTATTTCGACTAGTTATGCTGTACACAGACACAAAAAAAAAAAAAACACACATCATTGTAAAATCAATACATTCATCACTCCGTCCAGAATCTAAAAGTAAATTCTATAAAGTCTATTCTACTTTTAAAGCTTAGATACAGGTTGTTGGGCCGCGCCCTAACATTGCCGCTTGTTATCTAAATCCAGATCCCAAGTATTAATATAACTAATTTCTTGGGTACAGTTATTTCACTCCGTTCACAAATTGTCTTAAAAGTATATTAAACACTTATATTATTATTATTATTATTCAATAAACAATCAACTAATTAACTAACTTACCACTTGTTCACTTCATTTCACCAATTCTGAGCTCATTAACTCAATGTACAACCGACCAGCGTTTACAGAGAACGTAGTAGAAGCGTAACGTAGAAGCCTTTACAAAATATGTAGTATGAGTACCTAAGGTAACTACACCAACTACAATATACAAATTTAACTGTGAAGTCACTATTTTAGAGCAATTGTACTAAAACTAACATAAACAAAATCCAAGTTTTAATGATATTATCAATTGTTTCATGGTATATTTGTAATGGGGCTCTTTACAAATATTTTCAGTTACCCATAATGACTAAATATATTAAATATTTAACAACAATTTTTTCAATCACTTTAATTCTACTAGCAGTTCACAAATTTACAGTTTAAGTGACTCATTCTCAAAATGTTGACTTAATGGTAGACGCCCTCACAATCTAATTAAATTATAGTTACACATTTTTTTTGTATTATCATTATTCTTTTATACAATTTATAAATTCATATTGTATTGTATACTACACAGTGATGCAACTAAGCAAAAAGGTCTTTAGCAAACCTTATTTTTTAAACCTAAATATTATTAAGTACCATCAATTGGTAAACTGTCAACAGTTTTAGCACCCTATGTTTTAGAGGTGTAGTTGTACCTATGATACTATAATAATACAGTACATATCTATTCTAAATTGTTAAATCATTTAAATATTGTATTTAACTTTATATCTTTAGCGTGTTGTTTACAAATTTTACAATATAATTAACCATAATTTAAATGATATTATTGACAAGGAATCTTTAAATAAATACAGAAAAAAGACATGTATTTTAGTTATTCACGCATGTGTATGCATCAAATTCTAACTATGGTGATTGCTTAAGAGAATATTATACCCACATGTATTGTCTTTGTCTTTCTATGTACATTAGTAAGACAAAGACAACAGATACAGATATAACATCCTCTTAATTATCATTATTATTGTTATTATTATTATTATTATTATTATTATTATTAATGTATACAGTAGAAACTTGATTAACTGTCAGTCAGGGACCAATTCCTTAACAGATAAATCAAATAGACAATTAACTGAAATTTTGTAATTAATATATATATACATATTACAACGTGTATTTTCATATAAATAATAATGATAAAATAATACAAAATCTACATAAATAAGCTAAAAACTTAGTTATAAAATAAAAAAATTTTACGACTTTTCAACCACAAAATTACTTGCAAATTTTCGCAATTTTGACATATTTCGTATAAATTCGAACTTTAAGCACTTATAAAAAAAAATTGTGACTAATGATTTCAGATTTTTTTTTATCACTTTAAGAACAACTTATAAGAAACCTTGTATTAAATTTTCAAGATTTTCTGGCCGGCCAAAAAATTTTTATCGTTATTAAAAAAAAAAAATACTTAGAAAAATTGAAAATTTCAATTGTCTATAAATAGTTCGAAAAAAGTCAAAATTCTTTGAAAATTTAACTGTGTATGGAGAACGCTAATATAAACATTTTGTGAAAATTTCAAGTATTTACATCGATTAGTTTTTGAGTTTTAGCAAAATAAAAAATTCGATTTTTTTGAAAACTGTTGGAAAATGTTTACTTTTGACCTCTATAATGCACCAAGGATATCCACTTTGCCATCGGAAACCACCCCCAAAGTTTGAAATTGAAGCATTATTTCGACTAGTTATGCTGTACACAGACACAAAAAAAAAAAAAACACACATCATTGTAAAATCAATACATTCATCACTCCGTCCAGAATCTAAAAGTAAATTCTATAAAGTCTATTCTACTTTTAAAGCTTAGATACAGGTTGTTGGGCCGCGCCCTAACATTGCCGCTTGTTATCTAAATCCAGATCCCAAGTATTAATATAACTAATTTCTTGGGTACAGTTATTTCACTCCGTTCACAAATTGTCTTAAAAGTATATTAAACACTTATATTATTATTATTATTATTCAATAAACAATCAACTAATTAACTAACTTACCACTTGTTCACTTCATTTCACCAATTCTGAGCTCATTAACTCAATGTACAACCGACCAGCGTTTACAGAGAACGTAGTAGAAGCGTAACGTAGAAGCCTTTACAAAATATGTAGTATGAGTACCTAAGGTAACTACACCAACTACAATATACAAATTTAACTGTGAAGTCACTATTTTAGAGCAATTGTACTAAAACTAACATAAACAAAATCCAAGTTTTAATGATATTATCAATTGTTTCATGGTATATTTGTAATGGGGCTCTTTACAAATATTTTCAGTTACCCATAATGACTAAATATATTAAATATTTAACAACAATTTTTTCAATCACTTTAATTCTACTAGCAGTTCACAAATTTACAGTTTAAGTGACTCATTCTCAAAATGTTGACTTAATGGTAGACGCCCTCACAATCTAATTAAATTATAGTTACACATTTTTTTTGTATTATCATTATTCTTTTATACAATTTATAAATTCATATTGTATTGTATACTACACAGTGATGCAACTAAGCAAAAAGGTCTTTAGCAAACCTTATTTTTTAAACCTAAATATTATTAAGTACCATCAATTGGTAAACTGTCAACAGTTTTAGCACCCTATGTTTTAGAGGTGTAGTTGTACCTATGATACTATAATAATACAGTACATATCTATTCTAAATTGTTAAATCATTTAAATATTGTATTTAACTTTATATCTTTAGCGTGTTGTTTACAAATTTTACAATATAATTAACCATAATTTAAATGATATTATTGACAAGGAATCTTTAAATAAATACAGAAAAAAGACATGTATTTTAGTTATTCACGCATGTGTATGCATCAAATTCTAACTATGGTGATTGCTTAAGAGAATATTATACCCACATGTATTGTCTTTGTCTTTCTATGTACATTAGTAAGACAAAGACAACAGATACAGATATAACATCCTCTTAATTATCATTATTATTGTTATTATTATTATTATTATTATTATTATTATTAATGTATACAGTAGAAACTTGATTAACTGTCAGTCAGGGACCAATTCCTTAACAGATAAATCAAATAGACAATTAACTGAAATTTTGTAATTAATATATATATACATATTACAACGTGTATTTTCATATAAATAATAATGATAAAATAATACAAAATCTACATAAATAAGCTACTGGTCAGTCACTGATAAAATTAAAAATTTGCTCGTTCACGTCATGTTTATCGCATTTTTCACATATGTTACAAACTACTTTTAAATGCTTAATAGTTTGGCGACACCAATTAATGTTAGGCACCGCAAGAGTTTACACACATAAAGATATTAATATATTTCATCCGTTTTACCAATTATTAGTTATTTAAGTGAATAGTTGATTTAGTATAAACTATAAAAATACAAATTTTTTTTGTTGTTTTTGGTTCACATTATTGAAACTTTACGAGTAATTGGTCTTTGATCCAGAATAAATAAAAAATAAAATTTGAATCTTTCAAAAATTTTTTTAAAAAAATGCTACTGTTAAATTATCAAAAAAAGCAACGCTGGGTGGGGACAACTATGTTAAGTTGATATGTAAAAAATATAATTCATACAATACACCAAATTAGAAAACCAAAAATATTATTTATCCATAGGTTTCCATAAATGTTAGCATTAGGAATCCAAATTTAATACAAATCTATTTTGTACAGGGATAACTATAATCGAGGACACGAAAAATGAGCGGTGGTCGTCATATGCCAAACAGCAGTTTTTTGATGGTGGTTATCAAAATCTTAAAAAAAATAGTGCACAGTTAATTGGATGCAATGGTTAATTCATTAATTGGTTACTGAGAACCAATTGTTACTATGGTGGGTATGAACAACGGACTGCTGAGGCCAGTGCTAATTTTTCGCATCCCCCAGTATAGTATGCTTACATTATGCAACTTGTTTACTGGAAAAGTGATATTAAGGGGCCTCGCTACTGCCGTCAATTTGAGCTCAAAAGACTAAATTAAAGTTAGTTTAAAATGTCCGATTTTGATTCTGAAAAAAATTCTGAACTCAGCAGAAAATTGTCTATAGATCCTATAGAATACTTTGTAACAATTAAATCTTATATTCTAATGAAGTGGTTATAAAAACTTGAAAATATGAATTTTTTCAAATCATAATATTAAATTTAAAATTAAAATTAAAACCAGAATGTTTCGTATGATTTACAGACATTTTTCTACTGAACATAAATATTTTTTCAGAATTAAGATTAGACAACGTTAACTAACTTTAATTTTGTCAAATCAATAATAAGTTGTCGTAAAATTTGTATAGTAATTTTTTATTGTTATCGAGTTGTTGACATGTGCATGCGCGTACTCAAGCCGGTACCTGCATCACATTTCACTTATACTAATAATCATTAATAACTAACACATAGATCTCGGGCGGCTAAGACGAGATTATGAATTACCTAAATGTTGTCCCTTAAATAATAACCATAGCGAGGCCCCTTAAGTGAAACAGTAGTAATTCACAATATAATAAGAACTATTCTACAATACCTCAGATAAACAACTATGTAAAATTGTAACACCATTAAGTTTATTTAAGTCATATCTCTTAGGAGACTCCGGTACATTGACACGTAGCCACTATTGTTTCTTGGTGGTAATAACTAAAAAAAAATTGAAAACAAGAAATCAGTTAAAATAATTAAACTTGAATGTTTATAAAACTTAATAATATAATACTGGCTTAATAATCATTAATTAAGTAATAAATAAATGATAATGAAATAAAAATGAACAGTAAGTCACTTATTAAACAAAAAACTTATCTATAAATATTAGAAAAACATTTGAATATCAATACTATCAATTACCAAATCTCAATCAATCCACACCCAACTTTTTTTTTTAAATAAAGAAATACAGCAAAACCAGTATATAACAGACAAATACAATACCATGAACATTGTTCAAGCTTTAATATTTTTTTTGTACTATTGTTTTTAGTTAAAATAACATATGTAATTATTTAATAAAAATATTGTATTTTTATATAAAAAAAAAAAAAAAAATGGTAAATATTAATATCTTGATTAATAATTATTAATTCATAAATATTATAAATAGGTACGCATTACGCATATAATTATTAATATAAGTTATACATGATAATAAATATACACAACTAACATTATCATTTGCATCGATATAAGGAGTGTACTACTGTAGTAAAACATAATTAATTTCTGACACATATTCATGTGTCTCAATATACAGTAGAACCTCAGTAATCCAGATTAATTGGGGCTCTAGGTTGTCCGAATTAATGAAAGTCCGGATTAAACAAAATAACCAAAAATCGTAAATTTATAAAAATTGTATTGCATATTTTATTAAACCATAATTATTATATTTATTATTATACATAAAAAATAGTAGATACATACATACATACATTGTAACATATATTACATACATATTAAGGTAGACCTTCATTATTCACACTTAGTACTTAGTACGAAACACTCCGAAGCGTATCAAGCAACCAACTGATGTACTGTACTGTACGTACGTATACTGTACATAAGTATATATAAATGGATTACAATTGGATAACTAATGAAAATTTATTGGTATTGATAAATATTTTATCGCAATAATCCGCATTTATAGGAAATTTGTAGAACTCGTTTTCATGTTTATTTTAATCTACGGTGAAAACTAGCGTAATTTTCGTAAAACTGGTTTATTTACATATTATAAACGGCTGTCAGGATTAAACGAAGTCCAGATTACTGGGGTTTTACTGTAGTTAACAGTTACTCCGAGGCGTAAATATGTACAATTTGTACATATGTATGCAATTATATCCATTATCCAGGTATTGAGAATAAAATATATTAGTGTTTGTGTTCCTAATAAAAAATGTCTGTTATAAAATAGTCAATATATTTTTTTAAGGACTTTATCATTTTGTCCTTCAAGTTGGTTTCAGTGCAGATTGTTTCTAACACCTACATTTCTTATGTTAGTGCAGATTTGACATTATCAATATTACATTCAACTAAATACATATAAGTATATAACACAACAAAACTTACTGATCTGTGTTCTTGAATCCAATTGTTCCAGACTGTTGTAAAGTAGATTTCAGTATCTTTTTTCAATAGATTTTCTTCTTTCTTGTATACTTTAATATCAATATTATACCTGTAAATAATTTCACAATTTTATTCAATAAAATCAACATAATCGTAGGACTTACGAAAAACACAGAAAAGGAAAACTTCTTAGATTTATAATATTTGTATATATACTGGAACAAGGACGTAGTTGACTCATTATTCCCAAAGCCTTTACTTCGAACAGTTTGAACATTCAAAATAAATTAAACCGATTTACCGATTACAAATTTACGAAAATAATAAAAATATTAAATACATAACCTCAATTTGTATGTCTGAAATTTGAATTGATAACCACTTGAAAACTTATTGATTACACTTGATAATTCGTTATCATAATAATTTGCAACAATTTTATTATTTTGGCGCGTTAGTGTCGCGTGTACGATTTTAACCAATTTTCTTGTCGACACCAACACACAAAACGCCAAGCCGAGATTCTCCTGGTTGGAATGTTGAAAGAAAGAAAAACCACTTTTTCGTGTGACGCGAGAACATGGATCTTAAATATAATATAATATATTATTTATTTTATATTATTTATTTTAAAATATATTATTTGTTGAGTATAATTTGGCGGAAAGACAAACGCGTGTAATAATACACGGTACTCGGTAGGAATAAATAAAATACCTATACAATTATAGTATAATCGCCGTTCGGTAATGTTTCGATTTCGAAAAGGAAAAACAATATTATTATCGTCGCACGGTAAAACGGGTGAACTCTAGGGGGTTCCGTAAAGATCGGAAGCGAACGGTTGAGAACGTCATCGTCGTGCCCACAGATAAGTGTAATAATATTATATATATCTGTGGTCGTGCCCGTCGCAAAACGATCCGCATTCCGCGGTAACGCTTACAGGGCTGCTACCAAGTCACTTTTTGTCACTTTTATCACTATTTTAAAATATTGTCACTTTTTGTCACTTTTTTTTACATTTTCGTGAAAATAGTCACTTATTGTCACTATTTTGTGTAACAATAGGAGATATGTTTTGTTTTTATCTAGTAAGTAAGCGGCTTACGACAAGGAATATTACATCATTCTGCTTATACAAAACCACGGATAAAAAGATATCTGTGTACAAAACAAACCGCACTGACATCGAGTTGTTCGAAAATGGTGATAATGCGTCGTATTAAAAAAATTCGAAAAACGAATGTTTTTGTTTTTTTTTTTAAATTATCGAGAATACTACATGAATACATGATTAGTTGAATTTGAATAGTCGTTGTACTTCCAAATACGATGAAATCTGTAAAAAATTTTCCATTGACAAACTTGAAACTATACATTTTACCATTTCTCGTTCTCCCTTGTGTGATTGCTGATTAATCTTATCGACAATGGTTCTGTGGTAAGAGCATGCCCATTGCCCATATAATAGCGATATATGTTTAATAACTTACCATATGATTATATGATTATAGGCGTTTGAAACTCCCTAATAATTTGTGTATTATACATGCGGAAAATGTATATTTACTATTTAGTAATAATTTTATTGTTTGTAAGTAAATGTATTTATAATTGGTATATATAGTGGCGTTTTTTAAACTTGAGTGGCACTATATTAAAATAATTATTTACACTGCTATCTTGAAAAATTCCTAAATAGTGAATATGCATTAGAATATAAAGGTCTTACTACATCATTTATTATTTATTTATGAAAAAACATATTACTTTGGTGTACTACGTAGTAAGTGCCAACCGCAAATTACAATTTATTAGATTACCTATTATCATATTTATAGATCTTAAAATATTAATTTATGATATCTACCTATTTTGCATGTCATGGCTCTAGAAGAAGTATTTTTTTAATTTTAATGTTTAAAAATATTATAATTATAAAAATGAAATAAGAACTACAAACTGAAGAGTATGAACAATACCTCCATTGCAAGTTAAACTTAAAGGTGTGCAAACAACTAATATTTAGTATCTTTGTACATTATCATACTAAAAATAATCAATGAACAATACATTCTTAGAAATGCTAGAATATAGATGCACCTAGTATTAAATAATAAATATAAATTTCTAATATGTATTATGTACCATTAATAATGGTCTATTATGTTTATGCATGTTATTGCTTAATAATACAATTTTCTAGTTAGGAAACTTGATCAAAATTGTACACACTATACAGAACAAATGTTTAAGCCTTAAGCACACATCATGTTTTCTGATATCAATATTACTAGTCACAGTGACATGATTAGAAAAATTACTTAACCATACTTAAAATTAAATTATTATACTAAATTCTTGATGCATATAATTTCATACAATTAAAATAATATTCAATTTATCAGTGAAGAAGTATGAAAATTCACTTCTAAAAGAATTTTCTGATTCTTGACATAAGCTTTGCTGGTATACATTAATCCTCCTCGGTAGTCGGTTCCTAATATTTAATAAGAAATTAGTGTTTTTACCAAGCTGTTAAATTAAACCACTTCAACAGTTTTTATAACTTAATTATATATGTTAGATATTTTTTCTGTAATAGGCAACTGCTTCCAAAAATCAACATAGTCTTTGTCCTTTTTCAGTAACATTTAGATTTTTTGTGTTTAAAACTGTACAGTTGTCAAATACTTATCTAAATGCTTCATTATGGACCAAAATTATAAGTTGATTTAATGCAAATTAGATTGTTGTTATATCCAAGCCTTGATCTATAATCACTTAATATTGTTTCATTAAAATCTTCAAATTTTGTAAGTTAAAAAAATTTTGAATCACCTTTTAAACGTATACTTTAATATATTTGAATATTTGAATAGTATTTTGAAAACCCAACCACCATAATCCCCCTGTAATGCACACGGATATAGAAGTAAACAATTGAATCAATTCTTACATAAGTGTAAGCTTTTGGAGAATAATACTCTAAACAGTAAACTGTTCATTAAAAAAAAGTTTATTACAATGAACCAATTTTTTCTTCAAAGCAGTTTGAATAAATTGTTTCAAAACATCTGAAATAAGAGTCTAATAGAAACTAAATTATTATGAGTTTACATTTTACACCTATATTAATATCTATTTGTTGAACCCCAAAAACCTCCCTGTATACGTGCCTGATTTAATCATGTTTAGTGATTTTTATTTATTAATAACTTTAAATTATTTGCATTAAAATCAGTCATTGGAGATATTTGTATATAACGGATAATAAATCATACAATTTTGAAATATTTTTTATAATCATTGTTTTTATTTTTTGTTCAAAATTTTGAATTCAATAAAGAACCAATATTTTTACTTCAAAGTCGGAACAGAAAAACGCTTAAGTATTCTTCTGCCTTTACGCATCTTGTAACACTCTGGAGCAAAATGATTTCCGCAAATTGATTGGCTGGGTGAAGCACTTTTTATATCCAAAGTAGCATACCAAACACGTCTCCTCATTTCATTTTTCGGAAACCTAAATAAAAAAAATTTTATTACATTTTTATGTATTCAAGTAATTAATTAGTAACCATAATACTTACAAATGATACGATAGTTTCTTTGTACTGTTTTTAGTAGACGCACGACAAATAATACACGTACGAGACATGGCACGAAATATTATAAGATTGCAGAAATAAATTGTTTTACAATATTAAAACTTTAAAACCCAAATGCGTGTTGCGTCACAGAATGTGTGTACAACAATGAACTACGTAGTACGTTTGTAAGACTTCTAACCAGTTATGAACGTTCTCTTTGTTCGAAGATTCGTTATCGTCAACGATGAAACCACTTGTTGGAGTGAGCGCGTTATATAAACGCAGTCTGTCTCTCACCCAAATTCCTGGCGTCCCTCCATTTTGTTAATACACCTGCGGGCCATACATTCTTGTGTTATACACGCTTACAAAGAACAACATTAACCCGACCCAACAGCGACGGCTGACGGGAAATGAACAGTAAAAAACAGTTGTAGTAAGTAACGAGTAAAAAATACAACGTAGCGAGTACACCGTAGTACGGCATAGGCGTATTACTATTATAGTTATCCGAGAAGTGGCATGCCTGTTAGGCCGTCTTCCCCGACCGTCCCGCCAAACACCCGTTGTTCCGCTCGCCGACACCGCCGTGTACCGCGGCCATGACTTGACACGAACAACGTTTCAGCCGTTACGAGTTGTGTAAACACCGAACGGCGTGCTATGTGATTCTCGTGTGCGAGAACGTCAACAAGCGCCGAAACCACCTAAATATCGAACGGATTACCGTTTTTTTTAACGTGATTTTTTACACGATTTTTGATAAAAAAAAAAACAACAACAACAAGTATTCCGCTTGTACCTTTCTTTCGTCCGGCAAAGACTTCGACGGGAACACCGCTTTTCACTACTACTTCGGTAGTGCGTAGCGGCGTTTCCCGACTCGCAATCTGTGTCGTTTATCTCGCGAACGCGACAGCAGCTTCTGCTGTAAACAGTACCCGTGTTATCGCACGTCGCCCCTGGCCGATGTCAAGTATAATTTCGTGGTACATAACGATGCACATGGTTTGTCATTTCAATCACGAACCAAGATCGAACGCGACAAACGCTATCGATTGAAATCGGGAAATCTCTGTCACGCCTGTGAACTCCGTACGGGGAACATCTGCGCCGGAGACGGGGCGCTGTCGTAACCGAATTTGCCTATCATTCAGCCCCTCACTGCTAATAATATATAAAACAAATTGTTTAGCATCAAAATAATAATATATGATCGAATTCCATTTCCGTGACAGGCGTACATAACGATACAAATAGAACTATAGCGTTAATGCAGACGATGCATAAATGATTTCATTATAGTGCGGTGATCACACAAAAATCTATTTATATTAAAAAATAGGTACCTACTACCTACTACCTATCTAAAATAAAATACTATAAAATATTAAAGAACTATAATATAATTAATAGTCCCGCATCGGTAAGATTGAAAAAAAAACACATACAAAAAGCATGCTTTATTTACACGCGATATTGACCTGTACGTGCGATGGTATAGGAAAAAAAGTCTCGAGGGAAAAAAAGTACAAGTTAGAATATTTTAAATAAAACTTATATAATCACTCTACATGATATTTTATGATACAAGATTTTATAATCATTAATCACTCTGTATAATATGTTAGTTTGGTGTGAAAAACCAAAAATAAAATGATAAGATCTACTATTCACTTAATATAATACATTTATAGACTTATAGTTTATACCTAATATGTTAGGTTGCTGTGGAAAGCCGTAGATAAAACAATGATAAAGTCAATAAAAACGATAATTTTGGTTTTTTTAGTTTTTACCTACGGGATTGGCAGTAGATTTAGATTATACACACATAATTATATATATAGATTATAGGCGGTTAGAGCGTTATATAATAACGTAAAATACAATGATCATTTGTATAGTATAATATTAATATAGTATAGTGGAGTAGGTCAGTTTTGGCGCGGGCGTGTGATAGACAAAGACAGCGTACGTCAAACAGTAACAGATTTTGTTTTTTTTTTTCAATGGAAATTTTAAAATCTAATAAAGGAAACATGAAAATTGCGTTTGAAGGTTTTTTTATACACAAATATTATTATTTCTTAATTATTAATATTATTATAGCTGTACTAGTTTTGGGGAAAATAAAATAGCACTTGAAAATTTTTTAAAAGCTATAGCTCAAAATATTAAGTTAAAGCTTAAATTTTTTTTTAAATATTTCAATTTGTACTTTTTTTCTGTTCCACGAAAGTGCGTGTACGGGAGCGCCCCGTATTTTTTTACACAGTTGTGTGCGGACTAAATAATGATCATTATGCACACATGACTCGTGCCTAAGAAAATTGCCTATACCGTACTCCTTAAAAACAATTTTTTATCATACTTTAGATAATGTTCTAAGACTCACAAAAAAAATATGCGTTTGTTAGAACTCCCGAGGTCTACAGATTGATTCTCTTATAATTGAACATTCATTATTTCATCAAGTATTGATTTTTTTTCGAAATTTTTTGTTTCGTACATTTCTCAAACTGTATAACATTTTTTATTTTATTCACCCTTCTATTAATAATAGAATCACTATCAACTTTTTAGTTTCAAATGGAAACTTATATTAAAAATATACTAAATTAATAGGGCTATTTTTTTATGAATTTTAACGTTTAAATTATTATTTTTCGTTAATTTGTTAGCGAGATACAGCTTTCAAAAGTTCGATGGTAACCCGCAATTTCCAAGCAGTTGTATTTTTATTTTAACATTTAATATCGTGTATCTTACATTCTTACTTCATAATCAATCACTTGTCGAGTATGATACACGCATACGAAACTAACGAATTTGTTTATTTAACGTCAACTATTTTTGACACATTTAAATTGTCACAATAATTATTAGAAACTATTATAATATTAGTATAGTATATACTATATATACTATCGTATCACTCGTAAGTCGTATTGATTATTTGAGTGACACAAACTTAAACCTACCACTGCACATTACTAATATACTTTGTACAATCTGTAATAGTCTTATGACCATAATTTAAAATTCAATTTAGCCAACTCTGTTAACTTATGTAAAGGTACATCACAGTGGCCTATATAGAAATAATTTTTGGGGTGGGCTATAGTAGATAGAAATTATTAAGTGATCTAACACCTAGAGGCATATTATTAAATGCACTTTTACCTAAGGTATTTCGGGGGGGGGGGCTGCGGCCCACTAGGCCCCCCCCTATATACGCCACTGGTACATCATATATGGCTCATATTTCTTAACAAAATTTATACACTTCCTAGTTTTTAGTTCTTTCATATTAATACCCAAACTTGATATCTTTTTAGTGATATTAAGTTTCCAAACATTCTGTAGATTCTGAATATCAAACAGATAGAATGTGCAACACAGCTTTAATAGTGTAAACTTAAATATTAATTAAATATCCACCTCTATAATAAGATAACTAGCATAGCTATTGGTAGTGTTTAGTTGATGCCTACACATATATTCTCAAAGTGGTGTTTCACTTAGTTAAAGAGTTACAAACTTATAAATAGATCAAAATAATACTAAAATAGCAGTGTGTGAGTCAATTTTTTGTGGAGAACTTAAATAGCTTTAATATAAAAACAAACCATCGTAGAGACTAAAGAGCAATGTGTAAAAAATGTAATAGGTTAAATCTATACGAAATAGATTTAAAGTAGGTACCACTGGTTATTATTTATAATAAGGTTGTTTTTTGTATGACATGATAATAATGGTGATAATATAATGATATAAATTACATTAATAAATAATAATAAATATTTATATAGTTTGTTCCAGTATTTGAGTTTTAAATAACTAAAAACTAAATAGCACTCTCTCCATTATTCGAATAATAAAAGGTACTTAAAAAAAAATAAAAATATACTTTACTAAACTCTATAATTTTACAATAATTTACAATTTAATTTACAATTTCAAGTTTGCAAAATGAAATGCCTCGTGATCGGCCCATGACGAGTCGCTGTAAAAAAAAATGCCGCATTCCTCGCACATATAAGTTTTATTTTGGATATTGTCACTAAAACAAATATTTAATTAATATTGAATGAGAATATTTCAATCACATTTTATTAGTATCATAATTTAGTAAAGAGGGATTTAAAATTCTTAAAAAATGTATAATATGCGTTTTAATAAATAGTATAATGAATAATTAAAAAAATAGAAAATATAATATATTCAAAAATAAAAAATCGACTTTATTACACTTAATTAAAAATGTAAATGTAAATGAACAATAAATAATTAGGAATTAATTATGTAACGCCCTAAATCTATGTTATTTTTAATATAAACCGTATATTATTTAATACTGTTTTATATTTTATAATTTATAACAAATTACAATATTACTAACTTGACTAAAATTATATTAATAACGCATATTTTTAAAACAATTATAACTAATTTTAAATAAATTATTAATTATAGTGAAACTTTTGAATATAGTAGACACTCTTTCTCCTCTATTTAGAGAGGTATTCATAAATAAGGGGTAAACGTTTAAAATGAAAAAAATATGCATTATGTGAAATTTAAATTAGTTTTATTATATTTTAATTTGTTAACGATATATTTAATAATGTATGAATAATAAAAAAAAATTACTTAAAAAGGCATAGAGAAAACATACTTAAATACAATTAAATTTGATTAGAAAAAAATCGGTCAATTTAGTTTGTTTATAATTATGCCATCTCTGTACAATTTCGTTAGTAAAAGTTAATTTTCCAAAATTACAGTAGAAGAGAAAAAATATTATTGCTTTCCAGTTTCCCCTTCTATCGAGGTTGACGAGGTTATGAAACGACTTACGTCCTTTACAACAGCCAATGCATCATGTAAGTCTAAAATTTCTATTTTTTGTGCATCAACAACCACTTACGTTTTAACAAACTCATCGCATCTAAAACCACAACTCACTAACTAACTAACTAACAAAATGTACAAAACATTTAACATCGGAAGTCAAGACATTGATATTTTCGTCATAATGGTCTTTATTTGCCGTAATCTTATCTTGTTGTTCATAACTACCTTAATAAGAGTTTTCGATAAAACGAGAAATCGTAAGTTCGTACTCAAAAGCAGTAGGTAAAAATTGCATACATTAATTCCTATATAATTTGTATTAATGTGTTAACTCCTATCCGAATATAAAAATGAGATATATAAGTTCCTACACAGTAAAAAAAATACATATAGATAATATTTTAGTTCGAGTATTCAACAAACAAAATTAACTTATACATATTTAAGTTTCCGAAATAAACCGAAAAAAATATCATTTTTTTTTACAATAATGAATTATTATATTAAAATGTATAACAGTATCATCAGATTGATAACTTATAAATTAAGATATCATATTAACGTAATATTAGATTCTGAACGAAGTGATGAATGTATTGCATTTACTATGATGTGTGTTTTTTTTTTTTTTTTTTGTGTCTGACTCCAACATTTGGAGCAGTAATAATGCTACGATTTTTGACTTCAGCCCCTCTTTGAATAGGGAATTGAATCTAGTTGGTACTTTAGGGGGGTCAAAATTAAAATTTTCTAATAGTTTTCAAAAAAATCGAGAAAAACAAAAAAAAAATGACAGAAAAATGGAAATTTTACGGAAAAACCACTTTTCGACAAAATCGATTTTTTGATTTTGCTGTAACTCAAAAACGAATTATTGTAAATACTTGAAATTTTCACCAAATGTTTATATTATGGTTATCTCTTTACAGTTAAATTTTCAAAATATTTTGACCATTTTTAAGCTACTAATAGACAATTGAAATTTTCGACTTTTCTAAGTTTTTTTTTCTTCAAATGCCGATAAAAATTTTTTGGGTGGCCAGAAAATTTTGAAAATTTAATACAAGGTTACTTATAAGTTGTTCTTAAAGTGATAAAAAAAAATCCGAAATCGTTAGTCACAATTTTTTTTTATAAGTGTTTAAAGTTCGAATTTATACGAAATATGTCAAAATTTAAATTAAATTTCATACGCTCATAATGCGAATGTTGGCCATAGTAACCATAGTAACATAATATAAAAACTATACTATTTGTTTCAAAATAGAATATTTGACAATATTTAAATATAATATATCCTAAACTGACAAATCATCTTCGTTCAGAATCGTTTTTCGTATACAATGATACCTATCATTGCATTCAAATTTAACCTACCATAATCTGAGGTCTTTTTTTTTTTTTTACAATTATTGAATAATTATTTGTATATAAAATAACATATGCTGAGTAGGAAGCTAACACACGAATCTTTTAATAACGTATGGTAACTTAATATGTATTTTTGACCTGTTAGATCACGTATACAGAACTTACGCATTCATCCGATAAAAACCTCTAGTGTTTTTCTATCTTTGTTATATCATTGCTTTTAGATTAAAATTAAATAAGTGTCTATTAGAGGAGGTTTCACTGTAAAAAATGCTATGACACGACAAATATATCAGGTCTAAAGCCATATAAGCTACATCCTACATAAGTACTTACTTTAGAATATAATATGTCTTACACATATTGCGAGCATGAGTCCTAGCCTCAGACTCGGTGAATAACACCAATTTGCACCTATTGCATTTCCAAAACTGTTGGTTGATGGATTTGTTCGACCGTATTGTTGAACCTCTAGAAGACCTTCGGGCTATAGATCTATGAATAGGTTTCGCCATTTGTATCAATAAAAACTTCAATGATCAAAGCATAATATGAAACAAAAATTAGTAGTAATTATTGTTATATTTTTATTCTATTAATATTATAATAAATAAGTTATACAATTTTTCTAAAAAACGTATAAAAATAACTATCGAAATTATTTACCTTTTAATAATATAAAAATATATGATACCTACTTAAATTGTCATTCTTCAAAAATAGGTATTTAATATTTTTTTAATATTTATTTAAATTAATATTATACATGTACATAGATACCAACACTGTTTATTTTCATACAAAGAAGAATTACCATATTTTTTTTTAAATAATTTGACGTCCTATTACAAAATAATTGAAAAATTACAATTTTTACTATATGTCATGGTTTTACAATTTGACACAAAAATTACGTCTGACGCCACCTCTAGGATCAGTAAAAATAATTCGATTTCTCACATTCAGAGGCTCAAGCCATCAAAAGAAACCAATTCTTAACATTTTTAAAATAATTAGCAGAACCAAAAAAAAATAATATTAAGTAATAACGGGATGTTGTGTTTTTCAAATGAACATTTTGGGATATTTATAAATATTTGGAATTGTTTACTTTTTAGTTTTAGATTCTGAACGGAGTGATGAATGTATTGATTTTACAATGATGTTTGTTTTTTTTTTTGTATCTGACGACAACATTTGGAGCAGTAATAATGCTCCGATTTTTGACTTCAGCCCCTCTTTGAATAGGAAAATTCATCTTGTTGGTACTATGGGGGGTCAACATTTTCAAATAGTTTTCAAAAAAATCGAGAAAAACAAAAAAAAAATGACAGAAAAACGGCAATTTTACGAAAAACCACTTTTCAACAAAATCAATTTTTTGATTTTGCTGTAACTCAAAAACGAATTATTGTAAATACTTTAAATTTTCACCGAATGTTTATATTAGTGTTTTCCATACACAGTTAAATTTTCAAAGTATTTTGACTTTTTTTAAGTTACTTATAGACAATTGAAATTTTCGACTTTTATAAGTTTTTTTCTTCAAATGCCGATAAAAATTGTTTGGGTGACCAGAAAATCATAAAAATTTAATACAAGGTTTCTTATAAATTGTTTTTAAAGTGATAAAAAAAAATCCGAAATCGTTAGTCACAATTTTTTTTTATAAGTGCTTAAAGTTCGAATTTATACGAAATATGTCAAAATTTAAATTAAATTTCATACGCTCATTATGCTTATGTTGGCCAAATACATTTTTTATTAATAAACAGATACTATAAAGTAACTTTAGTAACATATAGTAACTATACTATTTGTTTAAAAATAGAATGTATGACAATATTTAAATATAATATATCCTAAACTGACAAATCATCTTCGTTCAGAATTGTTTTTCGTATACAATGATACCAATCATTGCATTCAAATTTAATCTACCATAGTTTTACGAATAAAAAAAACCTTCAAAAACGCGTTCAAAACTACGAATATTTTCTAATTATTTTGTAGTTATAAAGGTTTTTAATATTTTCAATTTTAATTGCTAAGAATTTGAAATTTTGTTATTATTATTATCATCATCATCATCAATCACAATATGGTAATTACTACTTATTGGTTATCACCACTACCTTTCTTATCGTGTCGTAGTTAAAAGAAAATATGAATTGAAATTTGTTTATTTAAAACTATTATAAAAATTAGGAAAAAAATACTAAAATCGAAGAGGAACATATTAATAAGTATAATAGTACAAAGCCTATAAATTGAAAGTATATTTTTCCATGAAGGTACGCATAAAGGATTTTTATGAAGCTATCTCAAAAAGCGAGCTTGTGATAGGGAACTGAGAATAATATAATAGGTACATGGTTAATTATAAGTTTTCCTTATAGACATTTAAAAAAGTGTTATCTAGAATATTTAAAAAAATTTCAGGTTCCAATTTTGCCAAATTAGGTAGGTATTTAAACAAAAAATACGTTTTTAATTATTTTATTGCAATTCAAAAAGTATTATTTGTAGAATTTAAACACTACATAATATTTTCTTATATAAATATATTATAAATATATATAATTGATATATGTTATATATGTTATTATTTATTACACACACAATACAACTTAAAAAATATTTAAATACATTTTAAGTTACTTACACGATGAACTTCAGCACTTGTCTACCATTCAATGATATTGACTTACGAGTTTAAGCCTTAAGGGGCCTCGCTACTGCCATCAATTTGAGCTCAAAAGACGTAATGTTTTGACAAAAATAAAGTTACTTTAAGATGTCCGATTTTGATTCTGAAAAAAATTCTGAACTCGGCAGAAAATTGTGCATTGATAGTACGGAATACATTGTAAAAAATAAATCTTATACTCTAATGAAGAGGTAATAAAAACTTGAAAATATGAATTTTTTCAAATCATAATATTAAATTTAAAATTAATATTAAAACCGGGATGTTTCGTACGATCTACAGACATTTTTCTGCTGAATTTAAATATTTTTTCAGAATTAAGATCAGACAACTTTAACTAACTTTAATTTTGTCAAATCAATAAGTAAGTTGTCGTAAAATTTATATAGTGAATTTGTATTGTTATCGAGTTATTGACATGAGCATGCGCGTACTCCAGCCGGTACCCGTATCGCATTTCACTTACACGTAGTTACACTAATAATAATTTACAACTAACACATAGATCTCGGGCGGCTAAGACAAGATCATGAATTGCCTAAATGTTGTCCCTTAAATCATAACCGTAGCGATATTATTATTAATATATTATTACTTCAAAAAAATGCGAAAAGGAGTCTGTTGGCCTCTCCTGTTCTGGCTGTTCTAAGGGACCTTTTTAGGTCTTAAGGTCTAAGGTTCCCTACTGAGCAAAAACAAAAAAAGTCTAGTAAAAAAATAGATATATACACAATATAGGCTGGTTTTTTGAATACATTTTATTTTAACTTATCATCAGATATTCTTGCATTAATATATAAACTAATAATATGAATTTCAAGTAATTTAGTCAAATCAATTATATCAGTATTACTTGCAATTTCGGTGTCATAAAAATAATATTGAATAAACTAACCAAAAATGTCATCATTCTTTTTAGATTCGGTGACGGCTAAAATATTTAAAAAATGTAATAATGAAGTTTGTAATGTTATACTTGATAGTTGATACCTCATTACTAGTCGTTACGAAAATTTTATCTTTTGTTATGATACAAACGTGACACGCCCTTATTTGACCAACGATAGCCAAAAAACCGAAGTCCGAAAACAATTTAACTTGATCATCGTTATTATTAATACTCAAAGTACAATCGTGAATAATAATGGTCACTCGTCAAATAGACGGGCCCGATGTTATCTTATTTCATACAAATCTTGATAATAATAAGCAATATTATATACACACATAAATATCTTAAAGGACGTCTCACCTGCATGTGTTGTTTCTGTCTTACACACGACGTACTACGTACAACATAGTAAATTTTCGGTCACCAGTTTCAATAATGTGCTTTTAGTTTTGATATTTTACTGGATTGATCTATTATCAAACTTTTAAATAAAAACATTATCTGTGTTCTCTCATTGGGTTTTTACGATATTTTTATTTTTAAGCGAATTATGAGCATTTTAAAATATTTAATATTTGTCATACTCATAACTCACTTAATAATAGGTAAATTCACTCTAATATCAAAACTAAAAAGTACACTATTGAAACTGGTTAACGAAAATTTATCATGTCTTGCGTGCAGTGGCGTTTAACAAGGGGGGCGTGGAGGTCAGATTCCCCTCATTGGTTTTTTATAATTTTTACTTACATTATGCAGCATGCTCTATAACCAATAATGCAATATTTTCTGATATGATCATTCGAGCTATTGAATTTTGACAATTTTGTCAATACTGAATACCATTATAATTTTATTTCATTTTATTTGTAAAAAAGTACCGTAGAATGGCCTTACTTGGGACATGTGGGTAACTTGAATACAAATGATATAGTATTATCAATGATAAGATTTGAGCACTAAAAATGCTGTTATCACCTCCGTATAATCACACATTTGTTTATCATCACTTTCACAACGATCTTCTTGATGCGCAGACTTTCTCACATTGTAAGTACTTATTATTTAAATATAAATAGATATGTAGATTATTATTTTTTATAAAACCATGTTAAAACTTAGTGTGTACAAAGCTTGCTATTAGTTGAATGTAAATGTGAGTTACAACATTTAGTTGCAGCAACTACACGTGAATAATATACAATATTTCATTGTTATCAATTATATGTAATTTTTGCTGTTATCGTGAAATTTTTAAAATAAATAGTTTTTATGGTAATTTGGGACAACGTCCCAAATTAGAATTAGTGTCCCAAGTTAGGTAATTTTGATGTAACATCATTTTATTTTTCTTGATATAAAATATAAAACTATTGATATAAAACTTGATTAGGTATCTATGACATATAAATATATTTTTTTTATTTAGACATACAATGGGAAAGTACAAAAAAAAAATTGGAGGTCGATCATATCAAAATTATTCCCCCCAAACGTTACAAAAAGCTATTAATGATGTTATATCCAAAAAACTTACATATCGTGATGCAGAAGCGAAGTACGGGGTTTCAAAATCAACCATTCAAAGAAAAGTGAATGAAAAAAATATTTTGAAAGTTGGTAGGCCTAATGCTCTTTCAAATGTTGACGAGGAAAGTTTAGTTAATGGGATAATTTTATCGAGCAAGTGGGGTTTTCCGTTCACTTCTCTCGACATAAGGCTATTAGTGCAGAGTTTTTTAAATAATAATGGTGTCAAAGATGCAAGATTTAATGGTAATTTACCTGGATACACTTGGGCTAAAAATTTTATAAACCGTCACAAGTCTGTTCTGAGCGAGAGATTAGCAGAAAATATTAAAAGGTCAAGGGCAGAAATAAATCCACATATAATAACGCAATATTTTGACAACCTTGAAAATTCATTGGCTGGAGTTTTACCACAATTAATAATTAATTATGACGAAACTAATATGACTGATGATCCTGGAAAATGTAAAGTTATTACAAGACGAGGATGTAAACACCCTGAACGTATACTAGACTCATCCAAGTCAAGCGTGTCTGTCATGTTTGCAGGAACAGCTTCGGGTTTCTTGCTACCACCGTATGTGGTTTACAAAGCAGAGCACCTGTATGATAGTTGGTTAGAGGGAGGGCCGAGAGGAACAAGATACAATCGCTCAAAGTCTGGATGGTTTGACGGAGTCATTTTTGAAGACTGGTTTAATAAGATAGTTTTACCATATTTTCGAAAATTTCCTGTGGACGTCCCAAAAGCTATGATAGGCGACAACTTATCGAGCCACATATCATTATCTGTTATTGAAGAATGTAAAAAGTATAATATTAGATTTATTTTATTGCCACCAAATAGCACTCATTTGTGCCAACCTTTAGACGTGGCGTTCTTTAGGCCGCTAAAAATCCAATGGAGAAAATCTCTATTTGTTTACAAAAATAAAAATCGTGGTTGTATTCCAAAAACTGAATTTCCAAGAATTTTTAAAAATGCATTAGACAAACTGCAAATTGAAAATATGGCATCAAAAAATTTAATAGCTGGATTTAAAGCTACAGGAATTTACCCTATTGACAAAAATAAGGTAATTAGTAAATTGCCTACCATCCAAACAAATCTTGATGAATCGACTAGTAGTGAAATTAATGAGTCAAAATGGTGTAAAACTTTTGAGCAGTTTTTATCAGACTCAAGATCAAATGAAACAAATAACTTAAGAAAAAATAAACGTAAAAAAGTATGTGCACAACCTGGTAAGAGTATTGCTTCCAAGGCAGACCAAAGCGATGAAGAATTTGCCGACATTGATCAGCCATCTACAAGTAAATGCAATATTCCAAATGCTAAGATAAATACAACAAGTCATAGCAAAAAAAAACAGCATAAAAAAATAAGTGTACAACCTGAAGAAGTTACTATTTCTGGTTTTTCTAAGGATGATTTTGTAACTGTTAATTTATTATACAAATCAAACTCTTCAAAAGATAAAATGAAAACATTTTATGCACAAGTACAAGATATACATGAAAATATGACTGATACTAATGAACCTATCAAATTAACAGTTAAATATCTTAAACAGTCTGTTGGGTCAAAAGAAATATTTATATTCCCTGATGTGGAAGATATTGGTTGTGTGACAGCTGATCAAATTGCAGATATTGTTTATCCTGTCATATTAAAAAGAAATCGGTACAAGTTCCCCATGACAATTGTTACTTAAATTGTCTATATTTTATGTTCCTAAACAATGTTATCTTATAAAGTAGGTACCTAACTAAAACCAAGGAGTGTTTTAGTTTTTATTTTTATTTAAGTGAAAAAAAAATGATTAATGTTAAAAAAAAAAGAAAAATATTTATTTTACCTATTGTTTTATCTAAAAGATGTACTTATTTTTCAAGTTATACCTACCTTAAAATTAAACCATGTGATATTATTAAGTAGGCAACTAAAACCAAGGAGTGTTTGAATTGTTAGTTATTGTAATTATAAGTGAAAAAAGTGACTGATTTGTTAAAGAAAAAGAATAATATTTATTTTACCTATTGTTTTATCTAAAATATGTACTTATTATTCATGTTATACCTACCTTAAAATTAAACCATGTGATATTGTTAAGTAGGCAACTAAAACCAAGGAGTGTTTGAATTGTTAGTTATTGTAATTATAAGTGAAAAAAGTGACTGATTTGTTAAAGAAAAAAAATTATATTTATTTTATTGTTTTATCTAAAATATATACTTATAATAATAATTTTAAAAATTAAAAATTGTAATATTTTAAAAGTTGTTTTTTTTTAAAAACTATATATCTGTCCCAAGTTAAAATGTGTGTAGTGTAACATTATTTTTTCATATAAAACAATAGTTGTCCCAAGTTTACCAAAATTAAGGGTAACTTGGGACAAGCATATTTTTTAAAAAAAAAATGGCAAGGGGGGGAATCAAAAACAAAACAACATATGGGTCTTAAAGTCTAAGCCAAGACCAGAATTTTTGATTCTTACTATTATTATCATATTTTGAATACTTATCGATCAGCATTCATCTGAAGTTCAAAAGTGTCCCAAGTAAGGCCATTCTACGGTAATGTTTATTTAACCAAAATGGTCAATGACGACTAGATTATACTTTATTATAGCTTATCTGTTATTAATAGAGATAAGAGACAATACTTTATGTATAAAGTGTATATGTATAGGCTCGAGGCTAGACTAAAAGAGCTATGCTTCCACCGTGAGTCTGTGTTTAAATGTTTAAAATGTTATACTAGATATTATCGCTGTTATTAAATTACGAGAAATGACTAATGAGATCATTATCCCTACGGATTTAATTCACCGCGTATACATAGTACTTAGTACGTACAATTGTAAATTGTATATACATCTTAAAAAACTCATAACTCGCTTTCAAATATAATAAAATGCTTATGAGATACCCTAGATAATGTTTATAAGAGGTCATTTCACTCTAATTTGAGAAATTAATATGGTTATAGACATTATTGTCAACGAAATATTTGTCAAGTTGCGTGTGGATTACAGAGAGATAACAAATACTACGCTGATATCCTCAAATATTCATCACAAAACAAAATGTTTCCAAAGTTTACTTATATTAATTAATTTATACTAAAACACTGTTATAAAATAAACAGTAGTATTACAATGGTCTTAACGGAATCGCTGGTTCGACACGTCTGTTTTACAAATTGCATACATCAACCAGCAATTGCGTTGTAATAAGAGATAAAAATAATTGAAAATTGTAAAATACGTTATGTTTACATGGCTACTACTTACCTAAAGGGTTCTCATTGTTCTCAAAACTTTACTACATACACAAGTCGAAAGACGAGCGGTGATTTAATTGAACGAAAAATTGCCTTATAATATTATATATTGTATAATAACAATATATAAACAATATCATTGCCATAGTAGCTTATTAAACGTATACGCACGCGCATGTATATATTCTATTAAAATAAAATATAGATCAATATATTCAAAATCAATTTATGAATATAAACATCCAACAAAAATTGAAGTAATACTAACTTGTAGTTCGCGTTTTTAAAAATATAAATATATTTAAATGCATAAATAAGTTTACTTTGTACCGGTGGTAACACTTATTCGATTTTACTAGTCTTGACGAAAATAATTATTTTAAATTTTTATAGATTTGTCAAATTTAGAATTTTAGCGGAGTGAAGAATGTATTGGTTTTATAATAACGTGTGTTTTTATTATAATCATTATTATTATTTTTGTTTTTGTCACCACCTTTTGGGACGACAGTAAATGTTTTGAATTTAAACTTTGAAGGTAGTTTTTGGTAACAAATTAGATTTAGTTACTTAGTATTTTTTTTTTTTAAGTGGAGGAAAAAATAAAAATTCTCAATACTTTATAAATAACCGGGAAAGACAAAAAGAAAATTAAAGAAAAAGTGGAATTTGTACGTAAAACTAATACTTAACAACATAATATAAATATATATTATTATAACAATTATTAAGTATTAATAAAATAATAAATGTAATAGTTTTACAAAAATTAAATCAACACTCATAAAAAAAACACATTTGAAAAATAAACACTCGACTCATATTCTTTGCAAAATTCCCACATGAATCGAATTTTAATTTGAAATTGTTTTTGTTATTGTCACACGTTTTTAACACTCAAGTCGCTGAGACGCTGACTAAAAATAGTGGTGTGAATGTGTGATACGTCAATTTGTATGAGAACTCTGTACGATAAGTCGATAAACAGTGGTGAAATGTATTTGTTAAATTGACAAAAATGTATTAACATATTATATGAATAATTAAAACAGTGTTTTACATTGTCAACTAATAAAAGAAATGAAACAATGACAAAATAAATGTTAAAATATTTATAAATCATCGAATTCATTGACATAAATTTAAGTTATGCGTATTAGGTGCTTAATAAAATATATTGATTCGTTTACGTAATGTCATATAAGCAGATCTTTACAGCCAAATATGGATTCGGATCCCAGGTCTCGTGTATTGTGTGTATTCGAATGGTATCGGGGTGTTTAAACATCGAAATAAACAATTTACATGCACGTTTAGATATTAATAACGGTTATTATCGATTAAAAATGAGTTTTTAGTATTCCAATAAAAAACAATATAATATTTTATATGAGACTGAGTTTTTTTGAAACAAAATAAATTACAAGAACTAAGGACACGGAAATGATATAATATTTATTTTATGGAAGGCATTAGAATACAGCCAGTACAACAGGCATTCGCTTATGTAAATATAATTATGTACCTGCAACCGTCGTAGGAATTAGTTATTAACGTTCATTTTATAAGCTTTTCTATCTGTAAATATATGTACATTTAAAAAAAAGTATCTCGTGGCATAACATTGTCACTGTCAATACGTTGTTTAGTTGTTGACATCAGACTAAACCTACGTCCATATATTATATTTTTATCGGCTATCTTTGAATATAATTGTAGGGGAATAATAAAGTAATAAATCATAATTATTTATAACTATAGGAAATAATATAATATTAGGCGATACGTTTTCATCAGAATTAATAATGATATAATTGAATTTTATTTTCAATTCTTGTGAAGTTGTGAATATGTTAATAGTAATTATTAAGGAACGGATTTATATGTAATAAAAATACAAAAATATGTATTTACAATTATAGAAGTATAATTTATAAAATATGTAAGAACATTTTTTTTTGTATAATTACAATTCAGTATTCACAATGCATTTATGGCAAATTAGTAATTACATTTGATTGTAATTATAAAAGTATCAAAATTATGTGTTGACTAAAACCAATTGATTTTTAATTATTTAATGTTAAATGTCACCAATTAGGTCTCAACATAAAATTAAAACGGTTAAACGATTGTTCCACATCAAAATAATTGGAGTATATATTTGAATCGCGTAATATTCGAATGCGATAATTCCAAATTTTTAGAAGGGTGTCTGAATCATTGTTTCATTGATAGTGTTATAATACTTATAATCAATATAATCTAGATTTTTTTTCGTAATAGTATGAATTTTCTTTTATACATCTCCTATTTGTTCACTTACGAGTTTTAATTTTTCTATCGCTGATTCAACAATTTGTATACTATCATTTAAAAATAAATTTTTAATTTCTAATTTTGTAATTGTATGTGCAATAAAACTGATTTACGAAATTCATTACCTAACGTACTGAGAAAATTTAGACGCAATGGTTTTATTAATTTTTTGGCATTTTTCAAGTATCAATGTTACAAATATTACATCAATTAGAGTAAAAATTTTCATTTTACTGTAGGTACGTATAATTACGATTACAGTCAAACACTAACTATAAAAATCTATTGATATTACCTATGATATATGTATACTATATTAATAACAAAATTAGAATTTATTACACGTTGCAATGCATGGAAGGAAAGCTGGATAGTATGAGCATTATAATGACTGAAAATATAAATAAAAAAAAATGACAAATGTTTAAATGCAATGTATTAATAAAGTACCTAATTCTATACAGTCTAATTTGGTTAACACAATAACATTATTATTTGACTCGATAATATAAACATTTTATTTTGTACTTATTAGCGTGTAGGTAAAATAATATATAGTCTTACAAAATTGAAAAATGAATCTATTGAATTCACCGTACTTTATGCATAAATAATATACAACATTCGTTATTTGTATTAAAGCTTAGTCCACATCAGTTCTCGTTGAACATTTTCAATTTATTTATTTTAAAATTTAATATTTTATTTACATTTTTAACAATATAGAGTATACTAACATTGAGTACCTATGTAGATATGGTTAGGTTAAATGCATTAAAGTTAATAGGACCACGGAGGTCATCCTTTGAACACCCCCCCCCCCATGCATGCCGCTGTACGCCACATCATAAATAATTAAAAATATACAAGGAAATGTGATAAACATTTGATTTTAATTTTTTCAATTTATGTTTAAGGTCAAAAGTTAAATAATATAGTAATAATGATTATTTGTTTTCAAGCGTTAAAATAAAATAAAATAAGTATTACAAAAAAGTTAATGAAAATTGATTAAAATAAATAGGTAATTGAATTAGAGATCATAATAATTTTTCCTTGATACCTAACACCTACTGATAAAAGCCTTTTGATGTTTAAAATAATATCGGCAACTTGGCAAATTAATTTTATGCGGAATCGTGGTAATGAAAAATTGAAAAGGCACATGCAAAACTATGTACCTAATGCGGAATATTGAATCACCGGATTTTTAAGATAGAAAAAAATTCAAAAAAATTCATTGGGTCACCCACCCATCACAGTGAGTACATTTACACCCTTATCTCTGCAATAATATAAGAAACATAGTGTACACTGTATACAGTGATCGACTGTTCCCACTCAGGATTATTTTATTAAGAGGACGCTATACCCGTAAGTGTTGTCTCTGTCTTATACACGCGTAACATAGTTAAACACTGATTTGCGCGGGACAATTTTACTCCTTCGATAGGTATTTATATCAAAATTACCAAAATTTTAAATCGCATTGAGAAGAACTTTACCCGTATTGTAGGGTTTTAATTTTTTTGATAGTGGTAACCAATCATTTTTAATAATTAAATGAAAAAAACCTAAAGTTCTCAAACCGATAAGTTTAATTGCATTCATGTTATAAAAAAAAATTAAAACGCTACTACACAGGTAAAAGTCTTCTCAATGCTTTTTAAAATTTTGGTGATTTTGATATAGATATCGAGGGAGTAAAATCGTTCCGCGCAAAACAGGTTTTAACTATATGTTACGCGTGTATAAGACAGAGACAACACATGCGGGTATAGCGTCCTTTTAACACGTCCATTATACTGCAGAGACTCACTCGGCGCCAAATATCGAACGGCTTTTTGCTATTACACCACGCCGGGATTAGTTTTTATAATTATTTTTTAGAACTACTAATGGTCCAGAGAGCTTGCATAGGACGTACAACGGTCAGTTTTATAGCCCCCATCCTCCAACACATGTAGTTTAAAAGAAACACAAGCTCAAACTTTGAAAATAATTAATTCAATTAAAAACAATGTACATAATCCTATGGCCAAAAAAGATAAATCTAAAATTGAATTAACTCTAAAATATTATAATGATTATAAAAAAAACAAGGACTTAATTTTATATTTAAGAAAAATTGGAAATTCCTACCAAGGAAAAAATTTAAAAAAAAAATAAAAATTTAGAAATTTTTTTTTAAAAACTATTATTTTGAATGTATTTTTATGTATTATTTTATTTTTGATTCAGAACTCAGATCTATGTATGTATGTATTATTTTATTTATTTTTCCGTTTCTAACGTAACACTAACATGTGTATTTTTAAAACTTGTATTTTGAATGTATTATATTATTTTTTTATTCAGTTTTTATAACGTAAAATTATTAAGTACATTTTGTAACAGTATTATTAATATTTATACAACGAAAATTGTTTTAATTAATCAACATTTTAAACGCTACATATCTATTTGTATAATTTTATTTTAGTTTGTAACGAAGAGTTGTTGTAATTCAAACTTTCTGATAAGAGTTATTCGTTCACAATCGTGTTATAAAAAAGGTGAAACGTTCGCAATCCTGCTGTACCCCACGTGCTTACCTCGTTAATATTAAATATATATACCCCCAATAGCCCGACCGATGCGAAGTAAACTCGTTTATAAATTCAAAAATTTTAACATTTTTTTTCTCGATCAAATTACTAGAGGCACGTTATTGGTGTTATTTGCTACGTTAATAATGTATCTATCGGTCGTTCGGGTGGTTTTGATGAAACATATAAATACAGGGTTTGCAATATAGCGCGGACGATAAAACTGTCCTAACGGTATTCTAATAATCTAATACGATAAAATTAGAGTTATGGTTTGGTGGTACTTACCGAATAGGTCCGTGAATGATATGTATAAAATATAAAAATGTTATGTATATGTCTGCGAGTAACGTTCGACCGTCGAGTAAAAATGGTAATAATGATTATTGAATCGTGCAGCTGTGCGGGACTGGTTTTTACTGCGCGCGTTCGCTGCGAAATAAATAGATGATAAACGGTAGTGTGCGGACACGGCGTCAGTGTGCCACGCGCGCGAATGGTATAATATTCGGTTTTTTGAAAACCCCCGCCTAGATAACACTGTGGAAGGAAGTTTTGGATGAGATTTTCTGACCTGTACCCTCATCGCATTTCACTTATACACTAATAATCGTTTACAACTATAACACATAGATCTCGGGCGGCTAAGACGACATCATGAATTGCCTAAATACGTCTCGTCCCTCAAACAATGACCGTAGCGAGGCCCCTTGACCGTACCACATGCGGCTCTGGACCGGACGACTATCGACCACACAACAAAACCGTTCGAAATCCACACAGAGTCCTTTATAGGCACAATGAAACGCGCCCGGCGACGATTCGACCTTCCACGAATTCAGTGCGCATTGTCGTCGTTGTCACGTCTCGATCTCATGCGCACAAAACAATATGTCGTACGTACCCGCGTGTACCTGCAGCGTAAACGTGTACTCCTGAAATACTTGGTATTACATATTATATTATATATATGGCATACCGATCCGCGCCAACCCGCACCCGCGGGCGCGGTGGTGCGCCGATGACCGATATATCGAGTGTCGTCCTATTATTTTAATAAAAAGGTTTTATACTCGAATTCACGTAAACTGCACTGTTTGTCCGTTACCCGGTGTACAACGACTATATTATGTTATAATACCGGTTTCATAATACGTCCGTTTCACACGGACGCGTACATGCGCAGCGTATAGCACGCGCACGTTTTTAAATACTAATAAACTAAAACATATTGTCTTGGGCTGGCTGTTAAAAGACATCACTACAAAATTATCTGTTGAGAAATTATACGTAATTTAAGTTATTTTTTTTCGAATTAAATTACCAAATATCATTCGTCGCTTTATTATTATTATTATTATTATTTTAAACATTTTAAGAACCGATTGTCGATATATATATATATATATATATATACGTATGGTGACCGGATATAAAAATTTAAAAAAAGTAAATTTTTAAAAATTTTAGCTCCTTCACTGTCGTATAATTGTCCAATGCGTATACTATCTATACCCGTTTTACCCATATTTCCATAGGTCATCTACTTCTATAAAAAATTTTTTTATTCCATCTGATTACTCTATTTATTTTATTCTTATTATCAATTATATAAAAACCAATTATTTGAAATTATAACTTCAACTCATTTAGTGTGTGTCTTTATGATGAAAATACTTTGATATCGAATAGAATTTAAAGTTGACTTAAACTAAAGTATAAATTATTTTTTAAAGGTAAAAATACCAAGTGTAAAACTTAAATATATATACGATTTAGTATATTATCTTCAATTGTGCTACCAACCAATAAGAACGCTTTAGGTCGAACCATAAAATATAAATTAATAATCAAATTATAAAAAAGAAGTAAAAACACATAAACATGTATTAGCCCATAATAATTTTTAATTATACAAAAACACAGATAATGTTCTTACCATCAAGTTTCATAATGAATCAATTCACTCTCATTTTTAAGCTAACGGAGCCAAACGTGTTCCCGGGCTATTGTAAAGTCAAGCCGAGGAAAAAAATATTCAAAAGGTCTATTGTAAACTGGTACACAATACGATTTCGCGCGGTCCTTATCGGCTGTACCTTTTTAGGCGTACGATTGCGCGTGCTATATTATTTTTACTTTTGAGCAACATCGCCAAATACCATGTTCATGGTAAATCTGTTTACTATTTCCAAAGGAATAATCAAGCCAAAATCGAAGGGAAAATTACAGAAAAT
This sequence comes from Schizaphis graminum, assembly GCA_020882235.1. Lineage (NCBI taxonomy): Eukaryota > Metazoa > Arthropoda > Insecta > Hemiptera > Aphididae > Schizaphis > Schizaphis graminum. The sequence continues at coordinate 103,714,500 of CM037033.1, forward strand.
TAAGCACAAACATTATACGTATAAATAATAAAACACTAGAAAATTTATCTAAGTATTTGGCCATAATTGGAAATGGGTATCGGTGCTTTAAAATTTAATTTAAATATAATATTAATATTAATTTGTCCTCTTTTTTGAATTATCAATTTTTTTTATTTTGTGTTATTTTCTAAATTTAATAATAATTTTTTTTTTAATAATAATTTTTCTCTTTTATGGCGTATACCGTAAATTTTTTTTAATATTATATATCATTCTTAGTTTCTGAATAAATTTATTTGTAGATTTATTCAAATATTAAAAATAATTATGATAATATAACATAATTATTGTTTATTAAAACATTTGGCAACGTCGCACCCAATTTCACGCGCAATCGTACGCCTTTGAATAATTAAAATCATGTTATTTGTTATTCTGGCACTACCCGCGCGCAATCGTATACCTATAATGAAGGTAAAACGCGCGCAACCTATGCGCTATGCCGCTGTTAAACTCGGCCCGTGTTTATTCGGGTAAAAATTATTGACATGTTAAGTCGATCCGAATAAAAATAAAATGAAAAATGTTCTTATAATATTTTTAAGAACCATTTAGCACTACCCAGGGACACCACGAGAAGGCGATACTCTTTATTCTCCAAAAATTATTTTCATATTCATATTATAATTTATGGTATAAAATTCATAAAAATGTTTCAAATTTGGATTTAATTTGAGTATTCAGTACAATAAATATAAGTAAAATTGTTATATTTATTGGTCAAAATAAATGGACCTAGTTTACAACCTACTTATTTTTAATACCTAAAATTTCCAGATCGAGTTTACAACAAAAAAAGGTAACCGCGGGCCCAGTTTTCTAATTATTTAAAATTATATTTTTTATCCTTATAATTGTGTAAGTATTTTACTTTTTAAAGTACATTATTTCAAGTACATTTTTGGTTTCATAATTTGAAGCGGAATATTTTTCGGGTTAATTCGCTACATATAATTCGAAATTATGACAAGTAGCTTATGAGTTCTAACTTTCTAAGTATTTAAAGTTTGAGTAAGCAGAGTAGTAGACCTATATTTGACACTATCATTTTGCGGATTATACCTGCACTTTTCCAACCCGATCACTGAAACTTTAAATGCTTATGATTCGTAGACTACTCGTTTGAATTTAAATTTGTACGCATAGAAATTCTTCGAAAAATATTCTGCTTCTGTATATGAAATTAAAATTAAGTATAATGTTGACAGACCGTCTCCGCTCAGAATCGCTTTTGATCGAATTCAGTACCTGTACAGTTTTGAATTTAAATTTAACACATCCATTAGGTAGAGAGATCTGAATGACGAAGTATACACTTGACATTTATTATACATTATTATACATAATATACTATAGCAGGTGGTGATTTTTTTATTTATTATATCTTAATGTGAATAAAATAATAATATATTCTATCATATGGTGCACTGTATGCTGTTATTAATAACATGATGGCGTCGTAATGTTTTTACCCTTCCCCTTCCCACAATATAAACCATGACAAGTTTACTCATGAAATTTATTATTATTTTCTGTTCGGTTCGGTCAACTCGCACAGCCGCGGTGTTTATCTGTATAACCCTAAAACCGGTCGACTGTCCATACGATTGTTCTGACGTAATATAGCTGCCATTGCTGCATACATATAATAATAATATATTCGAGTGCACATGTGTCTCGATAGTAGGTTATATCTACGTGACGTCCAATATTGTATTTTACCACGCTTAATCTTTTCATCTAAAACATATATGTTTATATGTTTTATTTGTATACAAATAACAACGCATTATAAAAATAAGCCTAACGGCCCGGATAGCATTATTATTATTGACCATTTTCTTAAAAGCGTTTACGATTTGTTCGAGGTCACACAATGTACGTATACAATTTATAATGGTCATACATATTATATTATAATAATAATGCAGGGGTCTCTAAAGTGTATTACTTGAAATGAAAAATGCGTTGCCTTAGAATAAGTTTAAAATTAAATTTAAAATTATTTAGTCTTTTATAAATATGTAATGAAGATATAAATGGTAATTAATATTGCCATTAATAGTGAAAAAAGTGCGTAAGAGTGTAGATATATTTGAATTAATTGTCATGTATTTTCAGTATTAAAAAAATACTTGCATAATAAGTTGTACCCGTCTTACAAACAAACACCATACCGTATTTGTTTTCAGCAGTTATAATTTTATATAGTAACCTTTAATAATAGAGCCTATCGATTTTTCATCAAATCTAAATATAGCAAGAACGTTTTCTGTTTTCATATTTTTTTTTATGATATTTTAATTTTTAAGCGAGTTATGGTTAATACAAATACGAAAAAATTGAAACTGCCAAACACAAATTTGCTATCTAATACGTTTATAATACAGACTTAACTCACGCTCGAATGTGTGTTCTCTTAATGTAAAACTGGTATCGTATTTATTGAAAATATTAAAAATATAAAATAAAAATAGTAAAATCGTATTATACACCGTTTTCAATAAAGCATAATATATGCAATCCTGAAAAATATTTTGTTATTTATTAAAATCAAGCTCTAAAAGTTATTTATTTGAAAATTGTTTTAGAATTTACTATCATGATTATACATACGGGTCGACCAACTATTTACCTTTCCCTTGCTCGACAAAACAAAACGTTTAATATATAATAATAATATTAAATACTCTATATTATAATATTATATTTTATTACCTTAAGTCTATGATCTATGTCTATATTATACATAAATACGATTATTAAAAATAAAAACTGCACGAAACGTGTAGTGTGTAAAATATATAAACAAATAATATTTATTTTATTATATTTATTATTTTTTTTTTAAATTACAATAATTTTATTAAATAGAAAATAGAAAATCATTAAAAACCAAACTCGACGACTATCGATAACATAATTAATAAAAAATATTAATAATATTATACCTATATTATAGGTTTTAAATGTCTTAAGAATTGTCGATAATATCGACTCAATATGAAAACATAAATTATACATATATTATTAAACTTTTTGTTTTGGTCGAAAAAGGAATCAACTTTTTTTAAATTTCGTCGAAAAGTGAATCGGCCGAAATGGGAAGAATACGAGTACGTTTTTGGTTAAATACGGCCATGCCTATACCAGTGGCGTAATTGAGAATGTTTTATGGGGGGGGGGGATCAAAATAAATTTCTATGGCAAACTTGTGAAGGGCTTTTTGGTATAGGTATTAGACAATACATAAATACAGCTCAAGGGGGGATCTATCCCCCATATCCCCCCCGTAATTACGCCCCTGGCCTATATATATATATAGATATTTGCGATTTAAAATTTAAATACCCATTTTAAGCGGGTACCAAAAATAGTATAAAAACATTGTATTGTGTAATTGTTACAATCATCGATGATGAAATAAACAAAAAAATGAAAAAGTTCTCTAATTATTACCTATTAACTTTTATAACGATATTATAAAAACAACACTACACTTTTCATTTCTGAAAATGTGTATTATTTCTATCGGTGGGATTATTAAATAGTGGTTTGAAAAAAATCCTAAAAAAGTTTCCTTCTGGGTAAGAATACTAAATAGTGTTGAATCAAATATAATTTAATTATAACATAAAAATATAATATATATATATATCATTATATTAATATTTATATTGTACATATGAAGTAAGGGTATACAATATACATCATATATAATATGTTCTTACATATTGCAATACGTATAAGCATTGTTATTTATTAGAATTAAAACTATGATAAGAAAATGATTATGTAGTATGAAAAATAAATATTAGTCAATAAGTTAATTAGTTAAAATAGTAGTCTAAAAATTAGAAATTATTTCATACAAAAAACAACCTTATTATAAATAATAACCAGAAGTACTTTAAATAATATATTCCGTATAGATTAACCTATTACGTTTTTTACACATTGCTCTCTAGTCTCTACGATGGTTTGTTTTTATATTAAAGCTATTTAAGTTCTCAACAAAAAATTGACTCACACACTGCTATTTTAGTATTATTTTGATCCATTTGTAAGTTTGTAACTCTTTAACTAAGTGAAACACCACTTTAAGAATAGATGTGTAGGCACCAACTAAACACTACCAATAGCTATGCCCAGGGCCGAATTGGTCTGACGAGCTACTGAGTAAAACTCGGTGGGCCGCTCAAAATATGGCCTGGTTTTGAGTGTTTGGTCGTATTTTTTTTTTTTTTTTTGTGATAAATTAGTGCAAACATTGATAGAAAATAAAATGTATTTGAATTATTTAAACCGTACCTATACAGTAACTGTAGCAATTGTAATTAAACGTTAGAAATTCTAAAACTCGGTAGGCCGATATCTTCCCAATCCGGTATTGTAGAAGTAGCAATAGAAACTAAGCTAATATAGTAATATATATATATATACTTGGGTTATAAATGGATTAAGATTAGTTCTTCATTTCTTCATAGTATAGCGTCGTTCGACGTGGTCGTTGTAAAACAAAATGGTTATAAAGTGTTATATTATTTTAATTATTATACGTCGAAAGCAATCGGCCGCGCGGCGTGTACGACAGTACGACTCACTGGTTCTTAACTAGTGGTTTGTTACCTCATCGCAAGTGTGTGTGTAATATATATATTAATTGTACACGGTATTTTTAATTAACGTGACCTTATAATCGTCGGACCTTCAAACGTATGCAAAACCATAGATGGCGCTAAAATATCCCATTCGTGAACTTTACTATTGTGACTCGGCCACAGCTACCGCTAGATTGTGATTTGAGTAACTACCACCTGTTCGACGGATTTCGTGTGCCTTTGATCATAACCGTATAGCATAGTCTCAAGCTTGTGTTTGATTGTCTAGTTCAGTCCTATGCGCAAAATGTCATAAGGAGTGGATAGGAAGGGGTTGAAAAATTAAAAAATATATAAAATAGATACACAACAATATTATCAAATACTAAATTATAGAATTATACATTACATTTATATTTATTATTCATTTTGTAAGTAGGTATATTAAAAATGTTTTTATCAATAGGTACTATAAAATATTGTTGATTATATATTATGTTGTACATTTTTACAAATCAGATTATAAAATATTTAATATAATCGATTAAAATTGAAAAACATAATTTATATTTTTTTTCGATAATGGTAGGGGTAAGGGGGTCTTCTCATCCGCGGAAAATCGAACACGGTTGCACAGTTCAACTGCAGTGGATTGATTACGGTGCCCCGGTGGTGCATATGTAGTGTTTTTTTTTTTGAAAATCAAAAAGTGTCCATCAAAACCTGAGTTCAAGTATCCAGTTATATTCATTATTCATTGTTCAGTCTCAGAGTATATTCATAGGTTCATGGGAAAATCGGAAAATAATCAAATATTGCACAATATTTTACACGGGTGATAGGTATGTATGTACCAGTATATAAAAGCCAGATACAACTCACTCACACTCACTGGTCACAACTCTCAAAAAACATACATTTTGCAATAATGGTTACCTACTCTAATATTATGGATGTTCGTTAAGAAAGTCATTAGCAAAACACTTAAGCTGCAGGCTAGACAAAACAAAACAATACTGACATACTGTCCATGTAATAGAAGTTCAATTTTAAATTATATGTAATAAACGTTTATGGTTTACGTATTTTCGTCTTGTTAGGAAAAATAATGTATGTGTTCTCATTGTTTTAAAATCGTTAAATAACTTTTTTCATCAAGCTAAACTAGTTTTTCACTTTTTAGTTCTATATATAAGTAGGTAATGTAGGTATACCTATTAAATTATAGTCTATCACTTCTCGTCGACCATCGTTTTAGTTCTGAAAAAAATTCATATTATAATCTATATATGTACCTATTTCAAAGACGTATTTGATGGTGGCGAAAGGGGAAATTCGCCCCCCCTACATTGATCGTATCATAGGCGTAAATTTGCCTTGTTAGAAGGAGGGCTAAAATTATAAGCAAAGAACAGGCCCACGGAGGGCTTTGTTCCCCGCACCCCCTACATATAAATTTTACAATTTTATTATATAAAAACTTACAAATTATATTTATTTAACGGCGTATAATATATAATTTTTTATCGTTGTTGATGTATAAAATATTAATGTATAGCTCAATCATTTTAATTGTATTACAAATTTACAAATAAATTTCATACATGAAGATAAAATGTTCGCTTAACATCACATACCTATCGGATATTCTGATTAGAAATTACGTTTTACATTTTATAACTTTCTCTAATAAATAACCTTAAATTTATTGAATAATTAAAAAAATGTCCCCCATTTTACGCCTATGGCTCGTATTTTTTCTATATAATACATTAATTAATAATTTATTTAAAAAATGTTCTGCTTGAGAAAGATCGTAAATCGTAATAATATCATATTAAACATAATAAGAATTTTATGCCTATTTAAGAAATCAATTGTAAATTATTTTTAGTTTGTATAGAAGAAAAATTAATTTCACCCTCCCCCCATGGTCACAACTCAAATACGCCCTTGACCTATTTCCTATACTTTTAATAAATTATTTTATAACCAAATTAAAAGTATTATGTATAATTACATTAACTATACATGATCAATTTAAACGTTAACCAATAATCATATTTAAAGATTTTATTATTTTAAATACTGTTATTAAAAAAAAACCACATTTCTGTGTAGTCGGCATACTTTATAGTCACTTTGAAATGATATCAATAATATTTCTTATTTTTATGTACACAAACAAATTAATACAAAAACACATTAAATCACATGACCATGTAATTATTATACTATTAACTCGGTTTTCATTTAAAATCGTTAGTTAATTGCCTTTGACCATATTCCATCAACGCATACACCAATAATATCATTATATGCACGGCGTATAAAATATAATATTATGTTTGAACGTTGGACTACTAATTTTTATAAGGCTTACCAATACAAATACAAATAAAACCGATGAAATTATTTATTTAAGCCGGACGTGGGATTGAAAATAATTTACGAGCAACATTTAATAGATTATATTATTATACATTTATACTATAACTATTGTATCAATATGTATTTAGCATATAAAATATATATTATCATAAAAATAATTAACAGTTATTCCTATCGCATATAATAACTGTGTTGCCGTTCAAATGTCCAAATATTATAATATATTATTATATTTTGCTTATTGATTTATAGCAACGTGCCAGCGTACATCGAATGAAATACGAATGTTTCATTGTCTAATAATTTTCGTTAAATTTATAAAAAAATTATCAACTGACTCGCTAAGACTACATTGAAACTAAAACAACTTGCCTTTTAAAACATTACAATATTTACACATACATAGGTTTATTAGGTTTTGTATTTTGATGTAATAATGACCGTTCAAAACTTCAAAGTACAAAATATGTTTTCCAAGTCAAACTGTAAAAGCAAATAAGAACGGCAAAATTATGACCCGTTATATTAGTTATATTTATTTTATATAATATAATCTCAATTATTAATTACTTAGATTATTTTATGTTTGTCGTTGGATTATATTAGCTATACGCATAGGATATCACTTCTATGCTATTACAACGAAAATACCATTATGTTTTTCATATAACAATAATCTAAAATTCTAAAAGGCAATATTTGTGTGTCAAAACAATTCACAGCCAACTCAGCTAAATCTAGTATTACACCATGGTTCTGAAATTTGGTATATAGGTAAGTACCTAGTCCTATAATCGAGAATATTCACCTCGAAGCTAATTTCTTGAATTTTGCATTTTAAAGAGTGATTCCAGTATTCCACTCATGGGGATTGTATTAGACTCTCAAAAAAGGTATATTTTTTTCGTTTGTTTAAGGTGGTTTCAATAGTCATGGGTTACAATATATAATACAATGGTTATACTACAAATAAATAATTAATGAAATGCAAAGATAAAAATGTATACAATAAAGTAACAGATGATATAAATTAAAAAAATGTATAATATTAGGTAATTTATTGTATAAGAATTAATATTATTATTTAATTATGAAGGAAAATAAAGAATATATTTTATTTTATTTTATAAACAATAGTATCACAATATTTAGGATTTGATTTAAGGCCTTACAAATATAATACAACTACCAAAGAGGGTAAGCGGTCACTTTGTACGGTCCATTGTTTAATTTCATAACGCGGACACTTAGTACTATTATATATATATATATAAAGTACATATTAATGTAATTAGTAATATACATAAGTGTTATGTGTATATAATGTAAATTATTAAAATGTAAATATTAAATATAAATAAAGTAAATTTATTAAAAACGTATACAATATAAACATATGTCAAAAAAGAGAAATAACGTTAAAACTAACTTACCTAATACAATATATGGAATTTTAAATTTTAAAATTATTTCTTTGTTTTGGTTCTGGTTATATAAAGCTACTAGCTTATTATTTTCACCAGAATTAGATTTTTGTTTCTTATGTAGCCTATTGACATATTCGTCCAATTGTATTGCCCTCAAAACTGTCCAAAAACTCGGAGAATGTATAAGATATTTAGATTTACCAAATAATATTTAAACTTATAAAAATTTAAATAAAATTGTATGTAGTATTACATATATATATAGGTACTTTATGTGTATATAATAGTACAAAGTGTCCGCGTTCTGCAATGTATTTTTTTACCCGACCGGCGTACAAAGTGCCCACGTTTCGCATTTTTTATGCTAAAATTACTTTTTGATATTTAGTACTTCCTGTGATAAGACTCTTAAATATTAAAGTATTAACTATTATAAGTATTATAACTTCTTCTCTGGATACATGGGTTTAATGCTAGATATTGAAGTGTTGATATTTGAGTATGAACAATAGAACACATATTATAAATATAAATGCGATGAATGATATAAATAATATTATTATGATAATATACAAAGTTCCATTCGCTAGTTGCTATGAAAAAGTGTAAGTTTACCTTTTATAAGAACGTATGACGCCGAGCTACAATAAACTTACCGCGGACGTTCAACAACAAAATATTATAGGTAACGAGATCGAAGTATAGAAATAAACAAATGTTGAACACCAATTAAATAATCAAAAATGTATTATATTGTAATGTAGTAAATTATTGTTACAATTAATACATATTATTATTATAAGCAATTTCAAATTAAATTCATTTTATATTATTTCATTTATTGAATAAAAATTTTGATGTTACAAACGTATTTTTATTAATGAGCTTATTTATTTATTAAGTTTTTAATCAAGATGTACAATAAAAATTAAAAGCATGATTATATTATAAGTCTCGTACAGCAGTAAATTATTATTTATTAATCGATATATAGCGAATTGTCTACAGAAATGTCCCAAGCTCATAATGCTACAGTATTCCATTTTTTTACTTCAATATATCACTTCTTCTTCCAAGACTTCTAGTTGACGAAAATCAGGATCAATATCTTCTTCGTCCACTTTCATATTTTCTTAGAATACAAAAATATATATATATATTATTTTAATATTTTTTAGTAAAATACATCATAATACTATAACTATAATAAAATTAAATTCAAAACTTTTTAAAATTATATGTGTATGATATTGAAGATTATGGGCTATGCATTTTTCAGTCCAACTTTTCTTAGTAACAAGAAAGTTATAAATTGCATATAATCCTAAGTTGCATTATTACTTATAATTATGTATAAATAAAATGAATATAATTCCAATATTTAATATAAAAAAGGTAGGCAAGTGAGAGTCGCTCTGATGTACATTAGGTATTGGGTTAGTCTAGCGAAAAACGATTATGAACGGAAACGGCCGGTCAGCTTAATTATATTTTAATGATATGTTTTTGGTATAAATATTAAATTCATTAATTTAACTTAAAGTAATATGGTATAGGTTGATTTATTTTTTTCCGAAAACATTTAGTAATTATTATATTATTATTTATCAATATTTAATTATTATAATAATATTTATTTTTATTTTTTACCGTATTAAATAAATTATTGTTACTGACTTTTGAGTTAATAATACTTTACTTTAAGACAGTAAAACAGTGTTAATAGGTGCCTAGTATAAATAAATAACATCTCGACATTAATCTACATAATATTTTAGAAATTTCATTGCTTATAGTAAAATGTATAATTTCATAAGTGTTAAGTCCCCACGAATGGCGCGAATAATGCATTTAAATTATAACAAAATAATTAACATCGCTATAGGTAGGTACATCGTTAAAATACGTATAATTTCGTCCAAATTCGAAGTTAAATAAATGACTGTATCTATGTAATTTTATAATTTGTATAGAGATATGAGAACAACTTATAAAAATCATATATTAAATTTTTAAGAATTTTGAACATAAGAATAATTTTTTATTGACATTTATAGCAAAAATAAAAAAAAATAAAGATTTGAATATTTTGAATTGTCTGTAAATAGCTAAAAAATAGTAGAAAGTAGAATATATTGAAAATTATTCCATGTATAGAAAATTATAATATAAATAATTAGTAATACTTTAAATCATGATTATACAAAATTAAAAATTTAAAACAAGATTACAAGGTTTATAAGAATTTTAGTGTTTTACTTATTAATTAATTTACACGTAATATTTAAGTTACTTTTTAAATACAATTACTAAATTATTCGTCGCTATATTTATTTATTTTTAATACATTTTAAGAACTAATTGATTATTTATTTCAATAAACTGTGAATAACTGAGTCAATTTTCTGATAGTATCATTTGTGTTTAATAGCTAATTATGAAAAAAATGTTTTATTTTTAATAAGTAGCAATTTTGTTTCAAATCATAGTTATTTGGCTAATGCATTGTTATTTAAAATAGCCAACTAAATAATGTATTTTATGTTATTTTATCTTTTGTGGTTTTTAAATAAAAATTTTACATAATTGATAATTCCATATTGTTGATCGTCATTATATAATTTAATGTATTGCCCACATAATTATTAAGTTACGTAGTAATCTATTTTTATTTTTTTTTTAAATAAATTTCAATTTTCAATTTTTATTTTCAAGTTACTTTTTTTTAACAACAAAATTATTAAAATGTCCAAATAAAAAAAAAGTAATAGAATAATTTAATTAAAATTGTTAAAAGTAATTCGTACTTAATGCAATTTTATTAAAATGAAATAAGTAACTTCCTCCACATTGTTTGATACCTAAATCTACAAGTGTTGTATACAATAATATATTTCGAAGGAATGCTATTATATTAATATATCAATGCGTTTCGAATCTAAATAACACGTTGTTACGGCCAGAAAAAATACTATCAAAATGCTTCTATCTGCAGAACAAATATGTACCCTAAATGTGCAGTTTTTCAAAAAGAGAAATCGAGCGTATACATTATACGATATTATAAAACGGCTCGAGTCTTCGAGTATATTATATTATTATCTGCAGTGGGTCACAACATTTTTAAACGACAACCCCAAACATAATTATTTCGATGAGGTACAACTCAACCAAAACATCTGTTTTTATGTACAGAGTGTATCGAGAGCATTACCCATTGCAATATTTTCTGAAATAATTGAGATATCATAATTATGTTTTTATTAAAGATTCACAGGGACAAGGACTACAAGTATTTCATATGTTAATTAAATTTAATACTTTAATGTTTTCAAAAGCTTTTAATATTTTTTTTTATTTTTAAGAATATTTTTGTATTATTATACATAATATAATTTATTTATAATTTTATATTTTTTTAAATGATTAAATAAAAAATATTTATCAACTTTTTTACTAAAAAATTAAATTAAAATATAAAATACTTGTAAACCACAGCGCCTATGAGTTTTAAAAAAAACAAAATTATAATATTTCCATTATTTCAGGAGATATCACAATGGTAAATTTTCACGAGATATATATACCGTCGTATATTTTGCATAATATATTTTATAATATGTTCATATTATACACTAAAGTTATACAAGACATTCTTTGGTCAGTAAATATTAGTAAGCCAATAACAATTGTGTGTTAATAATATAATAAAATAGAAATCAAGAAAATCGTGTTAAACTAAGATATATAACGAATATTAAGAGTTAAAAGTTGGTGGTTTTTCTCAATGCATAGGACTTTTTACTAAGACTCCGCAGTATTAATAATTGTATTCGTGTATATCAAAGTAATCGTAAATTTTATCAATACGAAATTTTTTTTGTTTATTACAAACATATTTTTATAATAATAGTTAATATTTAGTTCTTAAAATATATTGTAATACTTTTTTTTTAGACCAATATTAGTAATTAAATTTTTATATTTACCGAAATCTACTAATATGTTGTTTGTTCCGTCGTTGGGTGTAGTGTTTTTTTTTTTCATTTCTGAAATGTGATTTCTAAGAGCTAAAATTTGTTGATCTTTATGCTTTAGTGACCTTTTTAATCTTCTTAATTCACTTTTCTTGTTTTCCAGTTGTCTAACCAATCTTATATTGGCCACGATCAAAGACGGGGTTCTTGAAACATCACGAAGAACATTTTCGTCAGCAGCAGCCATTAAAAAAGGTTCCATATTTTCTGAAAAAAATATAAGTACCTATCAAACGTTAACAAATTTAAAATGCATTAAGACGTAGTACCCGCATGTGTTGTCTCCGTCTTACATACATACGACATAGCAAATGTTCATTCACCAGTTTCAATAGTGTGCTGTTAGTTTCGGAACATGAGTGAATTTATCTATTATACAATTTAAAGGTAAGATAATTATCTAGGGACCCGCGTAGGCTTTTATTTATATTATTATTTTTAAGTAGGTTATAATCATATTAAAATATACAGTTTAAAAAAGGTCATAACTTATTTTATAATAATAATTTTAATAATATCAATAAATGCCTACGCAGGGCCCTAGATAATAATTATATTAGCTTTAAATTGTATAATAGGTCAATTCACTCTTATATAAAACTGACAGCACTGAGCACACTATTGAAATTGGTGAATGAACACTTGCTATGTCGTACGTGTGTAAAACGGGAACAACGCATATTATGTGTATTACATCCTCTTAAAAATAACAAAATTTTATATGAAAGTAATATTAATAATAACAAAATAAAATAAATTATAACCAACTCACGTTTTTTTCTCTACAGTTATTATAATACTAGAAACTGCTGCTTTTGTTAATATTCTATATTTTTTATTTTGCGAGAAATCAATGTGGATATAAAAATGTCGATTTTTAATACTGTTAATATCTAAACCATTTGAAAAATCATATTATTTTTACTGGACCATCTGATTAGCAGGAAATCTGTTAAAACCAAAAATTATGAATTTATTTCACAATAATATAAAATATTTATTGAAATTAACTGTAATTAAATATAAAATAATATGGCGGTGACCTATGGATAGCAATATTCTTTAGTTTTTTCAAATATTTTTTTGATTGACTACTTACCAAACTACTCGGTGTTTCAAACAAATTAAACGAATATCACATTAAATACTGTATTGACTCAACGCTCGGCGATATACTGTACATATATATTAATAAATGAGGTATCACAATTGTTATAATGCACAACCGAAGCGTGATAATGCAAATCAATAAATTACAGATTTTCCGCAAGACCGCACCAGACAAATGTCGACAAACAACTGATCGGTGAACACGTTCGAGTTCGATATCTGACCGTGTACAGTACCTATAGTAACAATCAGCATGTGGGCACGCGGCAGCCCAGGACGGCGGCTTGAATCGGTCGGCCGTGATATATAGTGTACAGCCTATACAATAATATGAACTGAACAGTCCTACTGCGTATATATGTATATAATACGTGGACCAAAAAGGACGGGTGGGTAACAGTCAACAGGTAATCGGGTTTGGTGGCGTGGTGGTGCAGATCACCCAAAACGTTGCTTCCCCCGCTACATCGCGCATGCACCCGAAGTTACAAGGATTCAAACGCTATCTATACTCTTTCCCAATATTGAGAATAACAGTCGGCGGCAATATACTGGTCAACATAAATATATATTTTTTACAATTATTGTGCTCATACTTCCACAGAGGGCGTTAAACGTGTCGTATAAAATATATAAAACTAATTTTTACGCGCTGTCGTGTATACTTAACCAACCACGGACGTATAAAATATGTCCCAGTCGTTCGTGTGTCCGTATTTTAACAAAAAATAAGTGCCAGAATTAATATGCATTTTATATATCTACCCTTTGTGTAGGAGTACGAATAGTGTCACTACTAATTTATGCTAATAGTTTACTGGATATGGCACGCTATAGGATCTCCTGCAACGAGAGTCTCGGAAGCTTTCTCGTGTCCACGCATTAAATCTCGACAAGCTCGTGATTGAAGTGTATCAGGAATTACAGTAGAAACCAACTTAAGACTCGTGATGAAAATCAATAATGCTCCTTTTCCTTCCACAACTCTGAATTCAAATTAGTAATTAGGATCTATCGTTTTAGTTTTAATTATTTTTACTTTTCTCTATAAGCCCAAGACTGTATAATTTAGCAATAATGATTGCTTAAAATTATATCTTAGGTCTCATCCCGTTATGAATTATTAAAAAAGACGTGCAAGTCGGTTCCATTCTGTTGTGCATTGGTATAACAGGAATCAAGTAACCTACACTAAAATATAACCATATAATATGATTCTGAGCGAAAACGGTCCATATCACCAATAGTGATATGTTTTTTTGATATAGCTACCTATTAAAATCATTTATTTTAATTTTAGTATATCATAGTAGGTTGTCATAAATATTGCTAAAAACATTGTATTTATTATATTATTGATATTTAATAATTACAATAATATCAATTTATACTATATTATATCAATTTATGAAGCTCAAAATGTTATATAACAAATTTCTATAAATACCGTAAAACAGTAAAATAGATTTAAAATATCTATAAAAAGATTATATTTAAAAAAAAAAAATTAAAAATGTAATTGTGTATAGTAAAATTCATTATTGGTAATATAAGAAACACCATACAAGTTTAATAAAAAATTTATAATATACACTATAATTTATTTATTATATAGAAAAATATTGTGCTTACCTATGTATTTTTAATACTTTTATACAGATTTAAGAAAAACTTATATAGAATCTTTTTTACATTTTAAAGAATTTTAACATGGTGAATGATTTTTTTATTGACATTTCAAACAAACAAAAAATTGAAAATTATTACTCAAAAAGATTTAAACAATATTTATGTTTATCGAAATAATGAAAATGATAATATAAACATTTGGTGAAAATTTAAAATATCTATTATTAG
Organism: Schizaphis graminum; assembly: GCA_020882235.1. Classification (NCBI taxonomy): domain Eukaryota; kingdom Metazoa; phylum Arthropoda; class Insecta; order Hemiptera; family Aphididae; genus Schizaphis; species Schizaphis graminum. The sequence goes on from CM037033.1 coordinate 103,729,965, forward strand.
TATTTTTTTAAAACAAATAAAATATATAACAATTATTGATTAAGGAAAAATAATATTTTATAGGTAAATATCAAATGTCTTAAGCTTTGAACTAAAAATACTCATAAAAATTAAATTAATATGCCAGAAGAATTTTAATACCTAGGTTAAACTAATGAAGAATTTTTTATTACATTTTTAAATCTTTTAGTTGTAAAAACAAGTTTTTATGAATTTTATTAAAATTCCAATTTTAAAAACTTGTAAAAAATATCGCGACTATACATTTTCAATATTTTTCAATTGAAAAATAAACAACTTATAAAAGATTTTTCTAAGAATAAGAGTAGTTTCTGATAGCAAAGTAGATTTATAGTTGGTACTTTAATAAAAAATACTCAATTTTATAAATGAGATAAATAAAATAAGGATAAGTAAATGACTAATGAGTACCGCTCTTCCGTACATCAGGTGTCGTGTAGGTCACTATTATATAGATATGTTCGAAAAGTACGAAAAATAAATAATAAAAATCCATCATGATAAAGTCAATATATTCATAGCTCGATTCATCAGAATCTAATATACAAACAGAAATGTTTACGCAAATTCACGTTTCGACAAAATCGATTTTTTTTAGTGCACTATTTAAAACGAATTACTGTAGATATTTGAAATGCTTAAGTTATCGTTTTCTATTAAAGATAAAATGTCTCGTCTATTTTTTTAAATATTTAAAGGTATGACGCAAAGTTTTTTTCCTATAGTTAGGTATTGTTGATAAAAAAATATTCACTTGATCAAAATTCTTGAAAATTAAATACAAAATTGCACATACATTTTTCTTATAGGTACTGTTATAAAAATATTGAAATTACATATCCACAATATTTTAGATTCTGAACGAAGTGATGAATGTATTGCTTTTACTATGATGTGTGTTTTTTTTTTTTTTTTTTTTTTTTTTTTTTTTTTTTTTTTTTTTTTTTTTGTGTCTGGGGACAACATTTGGAGCAGTAATAATGCTCCGATTTTTGACTTCAGCCCCTCTTTGAATAGGGAATTGAATCTAGTTGGTACTTTAGGGGGGTCAAAATTAAAATTTTCCAATAGTTTTCAAAAAAATCGATTTTTTGATTTTGCTGTAACTCAAAAACGAATTATTGTAAATACTTGAAATTTTCACCAAATGTTTATATTATGGTTATCACTTTACAGTTAAATTTTCAAAATATTTTGACCATTTTTAAGCTACTAATAGACAATTGAAATTTTCGACTTTTCTAAGTTTTTTTTTCTTCAAATGCCGATAAAAATTTTTTGGGTGGCCAGAAAATCTTGAAAATTTAATACAAGGTTTCTTATAAGTTTTTCTTAAAGTGATAAAAAAAAATCCAAAATCGTTAGTCACAATTTTTTTTTATAAGTGTTTAAAGTTCGAATTTATACGAAATATGTCAAAATTTAAATTAAATTTCATACGCTCATAATGCGAATGTTGGCCATAGTAACCATAGTAACATAATATAAAAACTATACTATTTGTTTCAAAATAGAATATTTGACAATATTTAAATATAATATATCCTAAACTGACAAATCATCTTCGTTCAGAATCGTTTTTCGTATACAATGATACCTATCATTGCATTCAAATTTAACCTTCCATAGTCTGAGGTCCACCCCAACCCCTAATATACAGCAGAGCGATACCCACTTACCCGCTTTTTTTTTTATATGCATTTGAAGTTAAAATCTGATCAATACAATTCGTAAAAACTATTGTTTTTATACTTAATATTTAAAAATTTAATAAAAGGATCTTTATAAGTTGTTCAATCTATACACGAAAAAACATTCAACCGGATACCGGAAAGCCAATTCAATTTGTCATAAGCATTTATAGTTCAAATATTTACGAGATATATTCATCCGTAAAGGCGTAAAATAGTTATTTCCCCTCAAAAAAATTTTAATAATTTATTTACCTATAAATATTTCAAACAAAAAATAATTATAAATACTTGTAACTTTCAACAAATGTTTAAGTAATAACTGATAAGTAATTTTCAATTTTTTTTTCGTTTGAAATGTCGATAAAAATTATTCGTTGTGTCAAAATACTTGAAAAATTAAAAATATATCCCACATTAGTCGTTCTTATATTTTTGAATAAATATTTAAAATACATAATCGTAGTATTTAATATATTATAATATATGAAGTTAAAATCGCAAAAAATAAACATTAACTTGTAGTTGGAAATTCATAAAAAAATTAATTTTTTTATTTTAGTTTGAAAATTTAAGACAAGATTCCTTATAAGTAGTTTATACAGAAATCATAAATTCATAAAACCAAAGAGATATTCAAAGAAAATTATTTTTATAGACATTTTAAGTTCAAATTTTAACGAAATTATACTTTATTAATGAGGTGTTGAGGCCCCTTAAACAATAAATAACGATGTTAAATGTTAATTATTTTGTTATGACTTAAAAACATTATTCTTAGGAACTTACAACTTACGTATTTATTATTATATAATTATATAATTAGGTATACATATTATATTAAATTATAAGTACTATTATATTATTATCTATATATATGATGAACCTTTTTTCTTACAGTCTTACGGTATTTACAGAAATATGTTCTATTAATATATAATAACTAATAAGTCATTATAATATGGTAAAAATATTTATTAGTTTTAATAATAGGTACTAATTACAAATAAATGCAATATTTTTGGAAAAAATTATATTAATCTACCGTATAGTAATAAAAGTGAAATAAATGGCGGCTTATAGCTATGTACTTATTTCTAAAAATATATAACATGAAAGTATAATAGTATATAAGCTGACAGTTCGTCGAAGCTTAAAATCGTAATGTGCGGTACCCACTTTTTTATATTTCCTAATTATTTTGAAAAGAACCAAATATCAAGAACTAATTAATCTAACTTGTATATTTAGAATTTTTAATTTTTAGCTCCCATAAGTAAAAATTAGATTAAATTTTTTATCTGCAACAATACATGTCCAAACTTTCTAAGTTGAAAATTGTAGCATTTTCGATTACTTTCGATATATAAATATAATATACAAAAAATCCACATCATAGTAAAATCATTATATTTATCGCTTCACTCAGACCCTAAAAAAACTATTTTTATTAAAATGTTTTCATATTTTCATAAAATTTATTTTACGATGAAGTTATTAGAAAAATATTAACAGATTAAGTAACTAAAATATCACCGAACAAAATAAGCCTCGGTAGCGCAGTAGGCAGCGCGTAAGTCTCATAATCTTAAGGTCGTGAGTTCGATCCTCACCTGGGGCAAGAATTTTTTTGCAGTTTTTTTTTGTATAAATTTATCACTCCCAGGGAATTCAACTTTAAAATGTAATTCAAAATCATTCAAATAAAAGAATTAATAATTACCGACAAAACATAAAAATGTATTGCAGATAGTTTTTAGTAACTATGATGGTCAAATTTTCTTTCTAATATATTTGAAATACTATAAATTTTGAAATTTGAATATAATTAATCACTACTAATACCCCGTCTAAATATTCTTGCAACGCGATTATGAATTGTACAAGAAGTATTTTTATTGACTTTAACAAATAATACTAAGTATAAAGGTACTAATATTATGTTATTCAGTGTTATTTATTTAACAGTGTTTAAATACACTAATTCACACAATTAATGTATGCAAAGTACGTAACATATTAGTAATTACTATGATAATTTTGGATCCACATAGAAATTCTTGTAAGTAATTTTGGTAGTCATATCAATTATGTATAGGAAACGCCGAAACGGATTTACATGCTCACAAAACTTTAGTGATATAATTTAAACAACTATGGTCTATGATAATAATTATGATTATGTTATATCAGTAGCGTATCGATAGGATGGCATAACCGACATGCGCCACGGGTCAGTGACTCTAGAGGGCACATCATGAATAAATGTCATGAATCCAAAAACAGATTATTATTATAGTGAAATGTATTATGACAATGATCTTAGAAAAAAAAATGCATTTAAGTACTCATAAAATGAAATTTATTGAAAGTAAAATAAATTTAATGACTGATCACGATTATATTTATAGTTTATTTTGTTTATTACTTAATAGCCCGTCGAATATCCTGATAATATTATCATATTTTTTATATTAATAATAATAATAATTAATAATTGTGGAATGGACAACAGACCGCACCGAGATCGCAAATCATTGGAAGCCAAGCGTATGCGTTTATATTTAGAATTCTAGATACCTACTAGATCATTATTCGATATTCTAGGAAAAAGTAGCCGACGTCGTAAGCTCGATGTGTTTTTGATTTAGTTTGTGTTTATATATATGACATGTCATTGACTAATTTCTATTTCGCGTTCTGCCGTGAATCAGTTAATCAAATTCGTTAAACGACTTTTGTCTTTTGTTTTAAATCAAAAACGAATTACGAAGTAGTTTCTTCTAAGTTTCAGGTAACATTATCGAAAAATAGTATAATTTTCTAAATATTTTAACTATTTAATTTATTTTTAGTTACCTATTTGTAAACGTTTTAGAATTTTAATTTTTTTTCTTTAAATGACAAAATTGTTTATCACTAAGTCAACATTTTTTTTAAATGTAATATAAGTTTCCATATAATTAATTCATCTATAAGACAAAAAATTTTCAAAAATATATAAACAAAATTATTTTACTTTAACGCATATTATTATGAATTTAACTATCCACAGTGACATTTTCAAAATATGTATAGATTAATTTTAAAATATTAGTATTCACAAATATTTTATACCACGAACCTATTCACACTGATTTACGGTAAAGTGGAACTGACTCAAATGTTAATAAAAACTATTTTATAATAATAGATATAAATTTAACATTATTATTATAATCAATGTAATATTTTTGGAATTGAATCAAACTAGTAAATTAATATTAATATAAATAAATTGTAATACTACTAGTAAATTAAATTACTACGATAACAATATGAAAAAAAAACCGGGCAAGTGCGAGTTGGACTCGCGCACCGAGGGTTCCGTACAAACCTGTAGGTATATAAGTAAAAGTTTTTTTTATATTTTTCAAAAATATTTTTTTTTTATATGATGAAACTAAAAATTTACGGTTTTCGTAATTTTTCCTATATCTGTACTATAAGACGTGACTTCGTACGAAACTTCAAGATTCTAAGTTCACAGGAAGTACCCTGTAGGTTTTGATTCCCGTGCGAGTTTCGAAAATTTGACAGACGGACGGACGATATGCGGCTTAAATTGTTATTATTTCTTTCGATTGCGTTGACATAAAAGTTTGATTTTGTTACAGTTTAAAGGTATTATAGACTTAAGTATTTAATATGAATTTTAATTTAATACCTCAACGCGTTCATGAGATAAGGAGTAGTAACTTTGAAATTTTCAAAATTGTCAAAAATATTTTTCAAAAATATTTTTTTTTTTATATGATGAAACTAAAAATTTACGGTTTTCGTAATTTTTCCTATATCTGTACTATATGACGTGACTTCGTACGAAATTTCAAGATTCTAAGTTCACGGGAAGTACCTTGTAGGTTTTGATTCCCGTGCGAGTTTCGAAAATTTGCGGAAATTTGCGGCCTAAATGGCTGTATCTTTTGATTGCGTTGGCTTAGAAGGTTGATTTTTCTACAGCTTCCAGGGACAGTAGACCTGAGTATCATATACAAATTTCAGTTTGATACCTCCACGCGTTCCTGAGAAAAACGCTCTTGACAGACGGACGGACGGACGGACTAAAAACATCATGAAATGTATAGTTAGCGATTAGTATGCTACTACTACTCAGTACTCAGTACTCGACATTTAAAAAAAGTAGTATTCAAACGTTATTTTACTATATATAAGAATATAGGATATTCATAGATAATAATATTATGTGGTTATAAGGTTATTACTTATCATAAAAAAAAAACTTAATAAGAATGAATAAAAAATAAATTACCTGAAGATTTAATTTTTCTTTATCACGGAATACTTCGAAAAATCTGAAAACGTTGAGTAATATTATTTACTGTACATACGGTGCCCATGTCATTCCGTAATCTAACAGTAAAATAGGTATCTATATGTTATTAATAATAAAATCTAACCAGAATATCAGATAAAATAAGGTAATTGATCCTCGTATGGGAGCGAGTGATGACATAAAAAAAAACCAAAACACATTAACATATTATACAACTACTATATTCGACGCTCAAAATCTAAAATAATACCTTATAGTATACCCTATAGTATCTAAGTCCCGTTAACCTTGGTTGACTTGAATTTCAGATTCAGAGATTAAAAGGACGTTAATATACCCGCATGTGTTGTCTCTGTTTTAATAATGTAGATCATAACAAATTTTCGCTCAGCAGAACACATTTTGTTCATGTTAGCTTTAATATTAGAGTAAATTTACCTATCATCAAATTTAAAGGTGAGAATATTATCTAGGGCATCTCATAAGCTTTTATCTCAATTTTTAAGTGTGTTATGGTTATGTAAAATATTTAAACTTTAAAATGCTCGTAACTCGATTAAAAATTAAAATACCAATAAAAGCTTATGAGATGCCCTGATCACCGTGGCCAAGGTTAATCAGTTGATCGTGATTGACTGGTCGATCGCGAGATGAATTTTGAGTCGATCACGACACCCTTTCGCATTTTCTTGAATTTTTAAATTTTTTTTTTTGTAAATTTGTATATCTTTATATCCACGAATATAAAAATTATATTTGAAAAAGCAATAAATAACTATGAAAAACGAGGTTTTATATACAGATATCGAATAAAAGAAGTGAACACGCATGTACATATTAATATAATAATATAATATACATATTTTTTGTTTATTGACAACTTATTTTTTTTTTTTTGGTTGATCGCGAAAACCCAGAAAATCTCGGAGGTCGATCGCAAGTCTGTTAAAGTTAGCCACGCCTGCCTTATATAATATTATTACCTTTAAGTTTGATAATAGGTAAATTGACTACTTATAATATTAAAACTAACATCACGAAATGTGTTCTGCTGAACGAAAATTTGCTATGATCTACATTAGTAAAACAGAGACAACACATCATGCGGGTATAACGTCCACTTGAGGAGTGAACCATTCTCGGGTTCAAATATTAAAATTAGTATATTATTATACTATATTATTATATTATATTATATATTTTATTATTATTGTACTTACAATACACTTACATTTTTTAAACTAATATTTTAATTATTATTACTTTTGATAATTAACTTTTAGTTTTCATATTATTATTATTATTATTATTAAATGTTTATACGATATTGCAACCGCACTTAATAAAATAGCTTTAATATGTGTAATTACTAATTTTTACAGATTGCCGTAGCTCACTAGCTCGTTGTAGGTACCTACAAAAGTATACAAAGACAAACGATAAGCGTGTTACGTAACTTTTACTCGACATTCGCATTATAGACATAGTAATACTAGTAATAGAATGATTTTAAATTTGTACGATAAAATATGTTTTAGATTCTGAACGGAGTGATGAATGTATTGATTTCAATGATGTGTATTTTTTTTTTTTTTATTTTTTTTTTTGTGTCTGACGACAACATTTGGAGCAGTAAAAATGCTTCGATTTTGGACTTCAGCCCCTCTTTGAAAAGGAAATTGAATCTAGTTGGTACTTTGGGGGGGTCAAAAGTTAAAAATTTTTTAAATGAGTACGGAAAAACCTTAAAAAAATGACAGAAAAACGGGAGTTTTTACACAAAACCAGTTTTCGCCCAAATCGAATTTTTTATTTTGCTATAACTCAAAAACTAATAAATGTAAATACTTGAAATTTTCACCAAATGTTTATGTTAAAGTTCTCCATACACAGTTAAATTTTCAAAGAATTTAGACTTTTTTTGAGCTATTTATAGACAATTGAAATTTTTAATTTTTTTTAGTATTTTTTTTTAAAATAACGATAAAAATTTTTTGGCCGGCCAGAAAATCTTTAAAATTTAATGCAAGGTTTTTTATAAGTTGTTCTTAAAGTGATAAAAAAAAATCCGAAATCATTAGTCACAATTTTTTTTTATAAGTGCTTAAAGTTCGAATTTATACGAAATATGTCAGAATTGCGAAAATTTGCGAGTAATTTTGTGGTTGAAAAATCGTAAAATTTTTTTCTTTTATAACTAAGTTTTGAAAATTTGGTACAAGGTTCTCCATAAATTTTTCTTCAATTATCTGTAAAAAAAACTCGACCGGATTCAGACAAAAAATTTTTATGAGTGTTTGAATTTTAAATTTTTACAAAACCGCGTTAAATAACGGTTTAGCCTCAAACGATTTTTGATATTTGTTGTAATTCAAACTGTATAAGTCGTAAATACTTGAAAATTTTACCAGTTATTGAGATTGCCATTTTCTTTACGTGATTTGATTTTCAAAATATTCTGACTTTTTTTGAGCTATTTATAGACAATTGAAATTTTCAATTTTTTTTTTATTTTTTATTTATAAATGTTGATAAAAAAAATTTAGCTGGGACAAATTACTTGAAAATTTAATTGAAGGGTCCACATAACTTGTTCTAACTCTCATTCAAAAATTATAAAAATATATAGGCACAATTTTTTTTTATTAGCATTTGAAGTTCAAATATTGACAAAAATTCGTCAAAATCATGAATATTTTTCACTATTTGGTAGTTAAAAATTTATAAATATTTTACTATCAAAAGCTAAGAATTGAAAATTTAATACTATGCTGTCCATAAGTTAAGCTTAGAATAATTATAAAAAAGTTTGATGTTCATTCAATTTAAAAAATTTTACGAGTGTTTAAAGTTTTAATTTTAATTTGAAATCAAAAATACACGTGTAAAATAACGTTTTACTAATAAATAATTTTCGATTTTTGTTATTTTTAAAAAATTACTAAACGTAAGATCTTGAAACTTTTAGTTAAATGTTTGAATTAGTTTCAAAATAGAATGTATGACAATATTTAAATATAATATATCCTAGACTGACAAATCATCTCCGTTCAGAATCGTTTTTCGTATACAATGATACCTATCATTGCATTCAAATTTAACCTACCCTAGTCCGAAGTCCACCCCACCCCCTAATGTACAGCAGAGCGATAATCACTTACCCGCTTTTTTTTTTAATTACAAACAAATATCGGAAATAGCGTTATTAATAATTAACGTTTGAATACGTAATTATTAAACTTCAAAAGCTCATAGGCAAAAATTGTGCTTATATATTTTACATATTTTTTGTTTATTTAATTAACAATTATAACGAAGAAATATGTATACATTTTTAAGCTTTTTAATGAAAATATCTAAACAAGTATTGAATATTCTCGTATTTCCACAACTATTTTAACATAACTCCATTCTCGATCACCCAAAGTTAAAGTACCGTCGAGTACCAAATTTCCATGTGAAACCCGCAATCAAAATGTAAGATTTAAATATTTTTCTGCTCCAATAAGTGTGTTTAGACACTCACAAAATATATACATAAATAAATAACACATTGTAAAATCATTATACATTTTTTGGTCCGTTCAGTTGTGTAGCTATAGGCGCCTAAAAAATAAATATTTACCTGAGTTCTGAGAGAACATTTTTCGTTTTTATAGTACTTCAAACATCTACTGCACTACTACTATGCTCCTAGCCTCGTGTCCTTCGACTCGTGTTCACAAAAACCCACTCCGAGTGGTGTGCCGTCCGAGACGAGACGAGATCGCTCGAGTGGACACCCTACGGTACTCGCGTTTACTCGCGCCCCGTCAAGAGTATTACAATTATTATTGTTATTGTTATCATACCATCCGAAGGGATCGTAAACTACGCCCAAAATCGATATTACGTTACCAGGAGCCCATGGTACGGATCGTCACCGTCGATAGCCCGCGGCCGGCTGTTCTGTAAAATCGGTCCACTCATCCTCCGATAATATAATATTATAATATTATGACGCTCGCGTTTACCCCCGCGCCGCCGCCATGCCAATATGTCGTCACGACCACAGTGGTGGGATCGTAAAGGGATCGCGTAAGCAACGCCCAGAATCGATATCGTGTCAACAGGGGCCCATGTTACGGGTCGTGACCGTCGATCGCCGGCGGCCGGTGAACTCGTACCTGTTCAGTAAAATCGGTCCACTCGTCCTCCGATAATAATAATATTATTACGACACTCGCGCGCTCGCGTTTACCCCCGCGCCGCCGCCTTGCCTATATGTCGTCACGATCGCTGGGATCGGATCGTAAGCAACGCCCAAAATCGATATCGTGTTAAACAGGGGCCCATATGCTACGCGGATCGTCACCGTCGATCGCCGGCGGCAGATGAACTCGTACCTGTTCTGCAAAGTCGGTCCGTCCGTCCGTCCGTCCGTCCGTCGTCGTGCACTCGCGTTTACCCCCGCGCCATCCCTCGCCAATGTCGTCCCGATCACAGTGATCGGATCGTAAAGGAATCGTATAAACTACGCCCAGAAAACGATATCGCGTTAACAGGAGCCCATGCTATGCGGATCGTCACCACTCCGAATTTATTAATTATTCTGTAAAATCTGTCCACAATGTCGCCGAACGGTTATGGCGATTACGACGGTCTTACGGCTGCGGTAGAAGGCTATATTTATTATTTACAGGCCCCGTGTACCTGAAACGACGGATGATGGGCATTGATGGCACATTGATCAGTGTTTTACATTTTTTATAATTTTTTCATCCGCACTTTGTCATTCAACGAAAAAATATCAACATTCCAATTGCATATGAAATGCAAAATCCAAACATCAAACCTAACAATGCGTTTTTAATTCAAATTAATTTGTAAATTTTCGTTACTTTTACGTATTAATATGGGTAGTAAAAGCTTTTGGCTTATTTTAACAATACCCATTACCGATGATTATACATCAACACGTTATATATGCGCAAGTGTTATTAGTTTATGATGAAAATGGTCGCCATACTGCAACCGCATAACACGTTATTTTTAATTTTAAAAGACTAAAATATAATTTATAACATTATATCATATCTATGTATTATAATTGCTTAAATTTTTATTTTTTTTTTCAGATTCAGCGTTGCATAAAAATTTGTTAACCAAAACAACTAATAGGCATTAATGTTACATAATACAATCTCTATTCATTTTGGTTCAAATGTTTTTTTTATCCTTTAGAATCTTTTGTATGAGTTAAAACCATCATTTCTCTCTACAGTGGCCAAAAAGTGTATACCCGTATATGTTTAGTAAAGATAAGAATAACGTATATATATGTTTAATTTACATACACCGGAAATTTAAAATTGTAATTGTATCATATAATAAACCTTTATAATCATTATTCATTACAGTCAATAAGCAATCATATAATCTAATGACAAAAAAATATCGTGTATTAAGTAAGTATGTCAATCAGTAATTTTGTGTTATTATGTATGATTATTGTTTTAAGTTTAATTGAACCATTTAAATATACAAAATAATAAATAATTATTTCAATATAAAATGGGTATATTATACAAAAATGATTAATAATTTTTTGGATGTGAACATTCAACTGTATTAAATCAATATTGAAATTTAACTTTAATTTTGTTCAATTTAAACTTTAAACCATTTCAATGTACCTATCACATATTGATATAAATGACAATCTATTTATTTAATAATTCATGTAAACAGATACGATAATGCTCTAGTGGCTTTCGTATCTATAGTATACAGTATAATAATATGTTTAACATAATACATTAACAATGAGAAAATAGGTATGTACAATTTAAAAATATAGAGCTATTTATTCAGTTTATACATATTTAAACTTTTGTTTGATTAATATTTAGTAGACTAAAGTTCAACGCATTTTTAACAGGCATTTTACGGGCGTCGCCCGATTGCGGCCCAAAGTAAACTTTTTACCTTTTCACCTATCCCAATTGCGGCCCGTACATAATAGGTAGGAAATACTATTTAAGTGGTTATCAATACTAAATAAATATTCGGATTGCGTACGATACGTATTTTGACATTAATATATAACTATCGATTATACACAATTCACACGATCACCAATACTCGCCACTAGGTGCTGCCATATATTTAGCTTCTATACAAAGGCTAAAATACAAACATTTTATGATTATTTAGTAGACACTTATTGATGATGATTCTGATTTTCCTCCTGAAATATGGGCTACTTGTAGTTCCAGTATATATTTCATAACGACGTGTGTGAAAGTTTCTATTCGAAATTAAATTCACTTTCCAAATATATAATTTTCGGAAATTTTGAAAGAACGCCAAACAGATGCTAAAATAAAAATTTAATCTATTGTTTGGACTCAATTAATTATATTTTATATATTTTTTTCCATATCTATTGTAAACAATTTATTATTTTAATATTCCACTATTTATTTATTGATACATTAATTGTATTTCATATATAATTTCAAATACAAATACCTACAAAAGGCTCAAAGTATTTAAAAATTTAAAAATTATTTTATTTTATTAATTATAAGCTATTTTGTGAACCAATATGTGCTTGGACGCAATCGGGATACTTATATTTGGGATCAAATACGACTACCTGTATTCAGGCCGCAATCGGGCAACTCCGCATTTCACTTGATAAGTGAAAAAAGATGTATAGAATACTAGCTGAATTACCCGGCTTCGCCCGTGTGCAGTTTTTGTTTTCTCAAAATGAAATTCTTAAATCAACACACTTTGTTGTGTTTTAAAGACGAAAAACATTTATTTTATAATTTTAAATTTATATAATTGAGCATTTGAGCTAATCGGTGACCGATGTTTTACGCATCCGAACAATTCATATCTACACGCCGATAAAAAATACACACACAAAAAAAAGGACAGGTTGCAGGTAGCTGGAAACCCTCACGGGACGCCGTGCCGTACCGTATTCCCGTTATCGGCCGACTGCTATTGTTATTATTATATGAATATAGATATACAAATTACACGTAAAAATTTATTATCACCGATTTCAACCCTTTAGAATCAAAATTTTGAAAATCCGGCGACGTGGCGACACTCAGACAGGTATTTGGAACAACTTTGTGAAAAAAAATTGGAAAAAAGTTAAATAGCGTCGTCACAAAATGGGTACATAAAAATGGCCAATTCTTTTATATATATAAGGATTATGTTGTAGACCGAAAGATCAATGTTCAATTAATTGATGATAAATTATTATTATTCATTTTTTAAATACCCAATGTCATCGAATTAAACTTCAAACGTGCATAAAAAAATGTAATTGATTTTACTTAAAACATTTTTTTTAAAATTTTAGTATAAATAATTTATGAAGAAAACCATTTTACATCTTCAAGCAATAAGGGAATGGATCACTATACTATGGTTGTGTTAAATTTGAATTCAATGATATATCATTGTATACAAAAACGTCAAAAACGATTCTGAGTGGAGACAGTCTGTAAACCCACAGAAAATGATAATATAAATGCTGACGAACATTTCAAGTTTTTATGGTTAATAATTTTTGGATTAGTTATTACCCATAGAGTATAGGTATAATAAAATAAAGAAATATATTTTATCAAAAACTGATTCACGTGAAAAATTCTTGTTTTTCCTAATTTTTTTTCAGAATATTGAGAAAATTACTGAACATTTTACCATAAATTTAAAAAAAAAAATATAATTTTTCACCATTTGTCAATTATTAAGTATAATTTGAAAACATATACAGTAGAGTCCCTTTGATCCAGACTTGATGGAACCAGACTCTATACCTGGATTATAATTGAAAGTTCGGCTTAAACAGAACGACGTTTTGTTTAAACTTATGTACTACCTATAAGATAATTCCAATATCGTAAAGTTACGGTTTTGCTATAAATAAGTACACATTATGTACTTAAGAATATATATATATTATATAATATATCAATAATGTATCAATAATATACATCTTATAGTAGGTATATTATAACAATCGACATTGACATAAATCATTTTTATGTAATAGTTATGTGTATTTAATATACATAATATATTATATATAAGTACAAAAGTACGAATTATAAATTGTCCGGATTATCCGGATTTCCGGACCAGCGATGATCGGATAAATGAGACTCTGCTGTAATATTGTTTTGTAAATTTGCTGTAATTTTTTTTATATAATTATGATAAATTTTGAAAAAAAACTACTATATAAATTATGAATTATCATTGACAAATGACGAATATTCATCAAATTTCTAAATACTAAATAATATTGCAATAATAGAAATTGTAATGATGTTTACCTACATTATAATAATAATTATTGTATATCTTGCTTAAAAACTTATCATCACGACGAAAATATTTATATCTTATCAGTATTATTTGATGAATACTCCAAACTGTATTGGACTTGCTATCATAAATGATTAATAAATATAGGTACAATATAAAAGATGAAAATTAAAACATTTTTTCACTCCAAACCACGATGATGAACACATAATAATAAAAAAAAAGCGGGTAAGTGAGTATCGCTCTGCTGTATATTAGGGGGTGGGATGGACCTCAGAATATGGTAGGTTAAATTTGAATGCAATGATAGGTATCATTGTATACGAAAAACGATTCTGAACGAAGATGATTTGTCAGTTTAGGATATATTATATTTAAATATTGTCATATATTCTATTTTGAAACAAATAGTATAGTTATTATATGTTACTATAGTTACTTTATAGTATCTGTTTATTAATAAAAAAACATACGCATAATGAGCGTATAAAATTTAATTTAAATTTTGACATATTTCGTATAAATTTGAACTTTAAGCACTTATAAAAAAAAATTGTGACTAACTATTTCGGTTTTTTTTTATCACTTTAAGAACAACTTATAAGAAACCTTGTATTAAATTTTCAAGATTTTCTGGCCACCCAAGAATATTTTATCGGCATTTGAAGAAAAAAAAAACTTAGAAAAGTCGAAAATTTCAATTGTCTATAAGTAGCTTAAAAATGGTCAAAATATTTTGAAAATTTAAATGTAAAGAGATAACCATAATATAAACATTTGGTGAAAATTTCAAGTATTTACAATGATTCGTTTTTGAGTTACAGCAAAATGTTTACTTTTGACCCCCCAAAGTACCAACTAGATGAATTTTCCTATTCAAAGAGGGGCTGAAGTCAAAAATCGGAGCATTATTACTGCTCCAAATGTTGTCGTCAAACTCAAAAAAAAAAACACACATTGTAAAATCAATACATTCTTCACTCCGTTCAGAATCTAAAATGGATACACGCACATACATCATAATATGTAAAATCAACACATTATCTGAGCGCTAATGTCTCATAATCAATAAATAATATATATTATACTAGTATAAATTATAGTACTCATTTATATTGATATTCTATGATTCTATGAAACATATGGTACCTGATTAGTAAGTCTAATTATCTATTTATTTAAATGAATAATATCATTATGATACAAGCCAAGTGCCAATCAGCTAATCAGAACGTTAAAAAACAGCTCTGGATTAATGATCCACAAAATAAAAATGTCTAAATCATTGTAATAAAAAAATAAAATTTATAATTCTCTATTATTATTTTGAACAACTAATATAAATAATATAATAGAAGTAAATTTTACTTTTGCTGTATCATGTGTATAACTGATTTTATTTAATGTTTTTGAATTTAGATAAATTATTTGTAAACGGATTATATTTTTATGGGGTTTTTATGAAATTCTGAGATTGAAAAGTGAATCGACCAAAATATATTCAAGCGTTGATTGATTGTTATTTCGTTTTGTATACATTAGTCAAAAGGAATGTAACTCAAAAACACCGCTATCGTCCATCTACTCAACCAAATGTATAATAGTTCTTAACCGGTTATAGGTATATAGGTTCTATTATTTTGGATGTCCGTTTATTGAAAAAAAAATAATTTACATATTATTTAAATTACAAAAAAAATGTAAAACTTAAAATAAATTCAATGCCCAGGTAAATCCATCCTAATTCCCAGTGGACACTGTCGTCGCGAGTGCTATAATACAGCCTATTTTATTATATCATAATATCATCGTATTATCGTATACGATTAAAAAAAAAAAAAAAACAATTCGTAATCTCGCGTAATATATATATTAAATTGTGTTTGGATACAAACCACTATACAACACTGTTTTACCTATACCTATGACCTACCGTCGGCCGACCAATACTTTTGACCTACGCCATTACATCACGTCGATAAACAATCATATCGTATATGTATATATATATATAATATACATAGAATACTAATTTCCGATTAACGCTTACCGTTTTTAAATCTTCCAAACGTACTCGTTACACAGTGTTCATATTATTATTATATATAGGTACACTGACCGCTAGGCGGTGTTGAGAGAACTCGAACCTTCGAAACACGTAGTTATTCATATTCACGGTGCTGTCAGTGGCGTTCAGTCCAGCTCTCCAGCTCTGATCGTTTAACCAGTATATACTCGACAGGGATCGTTTGGAGTTAGTTCTGGTTCGGTATGTATACTCATTTTTTTGCCGTTATTATAATACTCTATTATACAGATTATAGAAAAATACAAAACATTTTGTTGTGATTTCGAATAGTACGTACATTATATATTATAGAGACGTATAAATATAGGAGACATTTAAATTGCTATTTAAATATAAATTACTCAACTAAATTGTATTTTATAACGATCTATATTATGACGGGGAAACAGTATTTGCACTAATATTGAAACGGCAAAACATCCCGCTAGGGATATATAATAATATATTATTACTCGAAAAGTTTAAAACCTATTGGACTCGTTATATTGGTACCTATTGTATTAATTACGTCGATTGGCTTTATAACACAGTAAGACGATTTTAAAGGGACTAAAGCAGCAACAAGTTTCTGGAAAGTGGTAAACATAGACATAAACGTGTACTTAGTCACGTGTATATATTTTTTAGAAGTTTACAAGAGAACAATTTAATTTGTATTTATTGTATTGTACGTTTTTAATTAATCAAACTATACCTATTTAATATTTATTTTCGATACAAGTTTTAAGTTACGTTATTAAAATTCGTTTGTTGAATTATTAGTAGTATACAAAATGATTCCATGATGTAGTATTTCAATAGACGGTATCACTTGCTTACTTCGGGTTAATGTATATATTATATTCCATCGGCACAATTTTTTCATCCGTGAAAAACGTGTAGATTCCACCGATATTAAATTCTGAGCTGTAAAAATCAATGTAAACTCCACCCATAATATTTTTTGATTAATTTAATTTAAACTGTTTAAGTCGAAATTAAATTTGATTACCTATAATGACACACGTTAAAATTAATCAAGTTACACAATGTGTTCAATATTAGAGACCGCAGCGCTGTTTAAATTTTGTAATTTCATGTAAATTAAATTGAATGTTCAATTATTTTCTCATTTTTAGTTTTTAATAAT
Source organism: Schizaphis graminum (assembly GCA_020882235.1). Classification (NCBI taxonomy): domain Eukaryota; kingdom Metazoa; phylum Arthropoda; class Insecta; order Hemiptera; family Aphididae; genus Schizaphis; species Schizaphis graminum. The sequence continues at coordinate 103,747,574 of CM037033.1, forward strand.
TTAACGTAGTACATAACACGCAATACTGATCAAAGAAACACGAGTAAACTTCTATCGTAACTGTATACCTACATATTAGTAAATGCTATACTATTTTATATAATTAAATAGCATACTTTTAAAAGGATGTCAACAGCACACCTAAGGGTAACATAGCAAATTTGTGTTTAACAGAACCACCATTCACCAACCATGTATTGTTAGCTTTGTTTTAGAGTGAATTAATCTACTAAAAAACTTTAAATAATTATTAGTGTTCTTGTGTTGGCTTTTTTACGATATTTTAATTTTTTATAAAGTTATACGAGTAAGTAAAATGTTACAATTTATAGATGATCATATAGGTATCTCGCTTTAAAATTTAAATATTGTAAAAACCTATATAAAACACCGAGTTTTTAACGTTAATTTTGATAACAGGTCAATACTCTTAAAACATAAAACTAACAACAAGAGGTTTATTGTACTGAATATAAATTTGCCATATTCTTATGCGTGAGTTAGAGAGGGGAAATAAATAGTGCGCTGACAACCTCTAATGATTATCATTGTCGATAAAGTCTAAAATGAGATAAGCTTCTTCGATATAATAATAATTTTATTATTCCTAAACGACTGGGTCATTCAATTTTAATAATCTAAAATAAAAATAATTTTTTTTTCCTAATCTTACTTGAAAATAAGATATAAAATAAATCTATAGGTACAAATATTAAACACCCCCTCTATAGACCTTCAAACACTAACTCGTATTATACACAGAATTTACATTATGTAACTATATAATAACTAATAAGCCAGACTAAAATCGACTATTTGAAAATCGGTTGAATATACATGCACTTACTGACTTCGTACATTGTTTTTTAAACATTCTTGGTTTCCCAGGTAAGTAATATAACATTTTCCACATTTCTGAAGTGTTATAAAAGACAATAATATAGTGTCAATTTAAATTTAAATTTGCAAAATAAATTATACAATACAATGAAAAATTTGACATAAATGTTAAATTTATTGAGTATTTTTCACCTTTATATTGTGTAATTAATGTCTGTAAAAAAAATTCAAATATATCTGTCAAGACGAATCTAAAAAAATGACGACACAGTAAAAAATAACAAAATGAAAAACATTAAATGTGAGTTTACTTAAAAAATTTAATATTTTTTTAAGCACTTTAAAATATTAAAAATATAAAAATCACAAATATAATTTTTTAGTTAATTAAAATTTTAAAAAGAGGGAAAATAGCTAATCACTTTGCTGTTCTGTATTTTGTTGAGTGTACTTAGTCAGTAAGAAAATCACTGTATATTGTATAATGTACGTGATTTTTAGACTTAAATTTTTCTCACAAACCATTCTAATGTCGTAAAAATTGGTAAAAAAATGTACACATTTTTGGTAAAATGTTGAAACAAATCAGTTTTTATAAAGTTATTATGTTATAGTAGTTTCACGTATTATGGGTGTACTACGATATAGTATTTCACATCACCGAGTAATTTTAGTAAGCAATACGATTACATGACGATACATACGATTACGATTACCTACATGCACGCAGTTTATTGGATCATTTCAAAAGTAACAAAAATAATTACAAATTGTATACTTAAATATTATAATATATAGTACATTAGCAAAATAAAGTTAATATTATATATAATGTTTATAATAACTAATAAATATGTAAAATTAAAATAACAAAATAAAATTAATAACTAGGTATAACTTTTGTTTTATTCGTTATCCTCGCTTTTCACAAAAGATTCATTTTTAAGGGAATATTATTTATTATTCAATAAAATTCCATATTATTTATACAGTTTTATAAAAATTTTCATTTTAAATTTAATTTGTACTTAGACATTTAGTGGACAATTTTCAACGTTCACTGGAAAACTATAACTGAAATGTATAAAAATTCTTGATTTTATTTTATCGATGAAAGTATGCCCTTCATAGTTCATAATATAGTTGTGTCAAATATTACTTAATAATTATGTTTTTAATATGATACAAATGATACAATACTGCAACTTGTTTGCTAATAAATGCAGATCATTAATTTATTATTAATTGTTAAAACATTTAACATTTAGCTTTAACATATTTTTATTATATTATTAAGAACTATAGTATATTGTCACCAATTTGTTTCATTCTAACATGTTTAGATTCTTCCTATAAGTTTTTACGTATGTTTTATATTATGTTCTATAGCTTAAAGGTATTAAATGACAAATAGTTTTAGTAAAAAAAATCATATTTATTATTTTAAAAGAACAAATTAGCCAACAATTATTCTTAAACTTAGATCTGCTTGAAATTTTAAAATACGATATTCTTTATACTTTTATAGGTAATTTCACCACAAATTGTTTTAGGGGCAGTTAACTGATTGCGCTTTAAACATTTTACAATACCCGAGGAAAACTTATTAATTAGTTATAAATTTTATAATTATATAAGAAATGAATACACTAACCAATTTTTTTGCAAGTATTAATGTATAATATAATTTAAATAAATACATAGGTCAATTGATAAATTAATTAATTTTTAATTTTCAAGAATTTTTGTGTGTTTATTGTTTGTAATGATATTGATTACAAGTGTAATTTGTATACTGGCCTAAAAAATATAAGGAGCACAATTTTGGTATACACGAGTCCTTTGTTTTAGGCACAATTGGTCCATCCCCGTTATAGGTTTTCTTTAAAGTATTCCAATGTAGAAGTTATTAATAGTAAATGATTACTATTCATTAGAATCGATTAAAATATGCAAATATTATACATTAAATAGGTGTAAAAAATGTAAAACTAAGTAGAATGAAAGGTAACAAAAATATTAAATTAAAAGTTTAAACCACATTTTTATTCAATTTTTTTAAGTATACACTTTTCAGATAGTATGAAATATTTGTTTGAACCCAATTGGAAATTTGATGATGATTGATAACGGTTGTGATGTACCTAACACTAATCATCCGTATTATAGTAACTATAGTAACAACCCTACGCATATTTGATATGTTACGCAAATAATATTAGACAAGTGTTCTGACAACATGTCACGAGGGTGGAGCGAGCGTACTCGAATGACCGCCGACCGAGCAAGGACGTGTGAAATGCATTTTTTTTAAATCGTTTATTACAATTTCAGATTGAAGTATCAAGTTACTTGTTAGAAATACATTTTTTTTATTTTTTAACTTACTTTTATTTTTACGACTCAGTTGTTGTTTTACAGTCTTTTAGATGCTGAGCGTATTTGTGAATAAAACATTTGTCATACAATGAGTGCTTTCTGTTTTTTGTACGTGAGATCACCATTGTGAAATAATAAAAAATAAACGTCATAATGAACGAATATTTCCACTATATTCAGATAAATCGGACATGCATATGTCATAAACCTACAACATGTGGTTCACCTACAGGTGATTCACCTATAGGCTATTGGTTCATTATGTCGTGGTAACGCTCTCCGTGTCGCACAAATTTATAGAATTCCCAAACTATAAAACATAAATACATAACATACATGTCAAAATGTATTAAATATAATATTTTGAGTAGGTTTTGGTAGCAAATTGGATGTAGTAGGTATGTGGGAAGGGAGAAAACCGAGTTTCAAAATCGATTTTTTTTTTTAATTAAAAATAAATAACCCTAGACTACATTTTTGACACAATTTTACATTAACATATTTTATGATAACATTTTTTTTTGGAACATCATTACCGTATTTATATTTTACTATTATAATATACATATACATGTTATTTTCTAGGCCTTAGACTACTAGATACATGTGTCATCATACATTCATTCTGTATTATAACAGAGTCCCGTCATATAGATATATAACTATATTTTGATTACTTATAAAAATTTATAATTATTATATTGCATTTGAATTCGTATTATTACGTTATATTGGTATTCGTTGTAAGGGGAATTTATTGTACTACACTTTTTGACTTATTTAGACATTTTTAGTGCCTAGCAAAGTCGGATCTAGTTGATACTCTGGGTACTTAATTATATTTTCTATGCGTGGCATTATTTTCAAATATTTTAACTTACTTTTATCTATTTAGAGACGATTGCAATTTTCATACTTTTTTAGTTTTTTTTTATTAATATACTCATAAAACATCTATCGCTAGACTTAAATCTTTGAAAATTTACAAGTACTCACAAGTATTTTGTAGTAAAACTGTTATAGTTTTCATTTTATTTATAGCTTTTGTTTAATAACATAATTTAACGTTCATTATAAGTAGTTTATACTGGAACTAAAAAACCTAAGAAATATACAATTATTATTAGTTTTTATAGATAGGTATTTGTAGATACATATCTACATACCTACGTACTTCGTGATTTAGTCTGACAAGACCGTCTCTACTCAAGTGTTTTTAATGTACAATGATATTGATATATATTATTATATATGAATTAATATGATACTTCATAACAGTTCTATTCTCATATCTAATATCAGTTTAGTTCATGCTTGATAATATAATTCTACAGTATAAAAATCGAGTGTATTTATCACTTATTAATGGTTAAAATAATTATTAATTATTTTTATTTTTCACGTTTTTCACAGTTGCGAGTTTCTTGACTTTCTATGAAATGGACAATAAACGCAAACAGAAAGTAACTCAAACTCATACTGATGTCGACTACAACGAAATTCAGTCGAAAAAACCTAACATTGCAGGTACAGGAATACGTCAACTTTTTCAATTCGTTATTATATCGTACCGCGATTTAATAGCTCTGTAAACTTAGATAAATCGAAATTCTTAACAGTCGTAATTTGTTTCATTTCTACCTCTACTAATCAATCGAAAATCAACCTTATAATATCAAAATACAGTTTATTATGTTTATCAGTCATCACTGAAATTACAGGAAAAAACAGTTTCAACTTTCAACTTTTTGTTATGCATGCACAGAGGCGTTTTTAACGGGGAGAGGCAAGGGGTCATTTAAAATATTTCATAGGTGGCATTCATTTACCTATAGATTTTCCTACATTTCTTGATTTTTCGTAATATATACATTTCTCAATCAGTGATTAAACATTTTATAAATATTAAAATATGATATACTTATACAGAGATTTAAATAAGTTAAATTCAAATGAACTTAATGAGTAAAAAATAAAATAAAAAAATCATACACAGTCGAAACTCGATAGACGAAGACACTCGTACGGTTATAATTGTAGTTAATTTATTATACTATTAACTATTATTAATAATATAATAATAGTTCTTGATAAGGTATTAGCGATCCCGCATTGTTGTAAATTCGTGAAAATTTATATACAAGTGATACGACGCACACGCAAGTACGCATTTTCATTTTTCCAGTCGTGGTGAATTATTAATTTATTTTAAAAAATTTATTTACAATTAACAAAATTATCAATATATTATTATAGTAATTTCCCATGTAGTTGCTTAGTAGTCAGTGTAAAGTAGACAGTTTGTTATCATACTACAAATTACATGTATTGAAGAAAGTAAAAATTATTTAAGATCATCATAAGCAAAACCGTCAAAATTGTCAACACTATTCATTTTAATTTTTATGTATTGAAAAAAAATAATATTTAGAAAGAAATGGATTGAGAAAACAATATTTATAAATTCACTACAAAAAAAGTTATGAGAAAAAGGTAATTTAAAAAAAAAATAGTTTGAATTCCTGAAAAGCTTGAAAATTTCTATACATATTATTATTTATTTCTACGGTTTATGTTTTATATTATTTTTTAAAATAGATTAAAATAATTTGTTTCTTTTATGTTAAATTTTATTAATTTATCATAGTGTTTTAAATTTAATATTTAATTTATTAGAAATTTTTCGAAATGATCAATTGAAAAAAAATATAGCCTTTATGGTATATTTTTTGTTACTTAGGTAGTTTTTATTAGTTTCTATAACAACCTATCAAGCATTAATTATTTCGACAAGTTATGCTGTAGACAGACACAAAAAAAACAAAAAAAAAACACACATCATTGTAAAATCAATACATTTCATCACTCCGTTCAGAATCTAAAATATATACATGGAATTCCATTTAAATGTTACAAAGTGTACTTTAATATTTATAAACTATATAAGAGTAATTTAGAAAATAATTAGGATTTTTCACCAATTTTATTTACAATCATATAATTATTATCCAAACTACATAGAATTTGTTTTTCAATCGCCATCAACATGAATGACTCCAAGTGTTCGGTTGTCATTGAATTTTTTTAAACAGTTTTTTAAATACTTAAAAGTAAAAAATTACCTTTTACAGGCCACTTGGATTACTGGCAAAGTTAGTAAATACTGATAAGCATAATACATACGAATATACGATTCAATTCTATAGTTAGAATTTAAAATTGACACGATAGACCAATTGATTGAAACTTTGGGAAATCGAGTGGCACCACCATAGAATATGCGCTGCACTCGCTATTCGTGCAGTCGTATTTACGAAGAAATAGAAGTACCATAGATGACAATAATTATTATTATATAACATTCGATATTTCATAAATCATAATATTAAATTGATACAATAACATAAAGTACACTTCATTTTAAGACTAAGATTTATTTGTATAAAAGCTCATTAAAATATATACTAATTTTGTTACCTATAATGAAATAAATAATTTTTTTTTAAACGTCGTAGTTCCGTCATATATTATAGTATCTGTCACTACCGGTCAATCTGAAAAATTTCAGATTTCCAGATAGGCTACTCCGCCCCTGGGCCCTCTGCACCCTGGTGGCGTTAAACCTTCACACGGCGCACTGTGCATGCATATTAACGAAAACCTGATTTATATAAATCTATCGATATTAGTGATAATTAAGACATTATTATTGATTAGTAATTATATTATATTAATTATTATGATATTCTACAGAAAATGCGTTCGGTACACCGTCGCTTAATTTAACTAATAATCAAGGGACCTCGTTGCCAACAATTGTTTTAAATATGGTCAATCCAGAACAAATCACTGCAGACGCGCGTCATACACGGTTAAACGACTACGTGGTACGCGAAGTATCACGAGGAGATGGTGTTAGTAAAAATAATGATAATTTATGAACTATGATTATAGTTTTATAGTTTCAAATTGTTTTTTATTTTTTAACATTGTTCAGTTTAGAGATTAAATTAGATTCTATACACAATACGTCGATACATATCTACCTATATGGCTATATAATAGTATTGAATATTGAATCGTATAAACATTACACGTTTATACATTCAATTCATAAACTTCAATATATTTCATTATTATTTTTATTTAAATTACTATTTTTTGTTTAAATTTTAAATGTAATTATAGACCTACTTGGAAAAATCAATAAGATCGACTGTAATTACTTCGGTTAGTCTGCAGGATAATGGATACAGCTATTACTGGACTCAAGACAACGAAAAAATAAACGATAACCCTTCAAAGGTATTATTATATTGAAAATCTACAAATTCTGTACTATTTTATCATAATATGTTATTTTTTTGTTGAAATTAGTAATTATGTTTTATTTTATACGTAAACTAATCTGAAAATGTTTTCAACGTGATTTATAGTCTACCGCCTGTAATAATACGACTAACGTTATCACCTGTAATTGTATTATTTGTGATCCAAGTGAATATTATTCGGACGATGAAGTAAGTTCTGTCACTACCGAGCATACCGATTTGTTTCAGTACAGCGATGATGAAATAAACACAGTGTGTATTGAGTTTATTGAATAAGAATAAATGTACTACTGCAGTGAATATATTTTATTATTTAAAATATTATGCGTGACTACATTCCAATGTTTTTATATTTATTAAATTATTATTTATTTTATTTTGTTTAAATTTTTAATTTGATTAGATTGACTCAGGGTGTTCGGACGAATCAATAAGATCGACTGTGATTACTTCAGTTAGCCAACAGGATAGTGGATACTACTGCACTCAAAATGAAAAGGAAATTAATGGTATCCGTTCAAAGGTGTGATAGTGATGTATTAAAGATTTATATACTCGTATTTTTTAAAACTACAAATTTAACACTATTTTATGATATATATATACATATATCGTTTTTATTGAAGTTACTATTAGGTTACATATTATGTAAGCTAATCGGAAAATATTCTAAACGTAACTTTTAGTTTACCGCTTGCGATAATTATGATCCTAATGAATATTATTCGGATGGTGAAGTTCAACAAACAGATGACTTTGGAACCGCTAAATGTTTAGATACTTTTCACTGCAACGATCATGAAATTAACACCGTGCGTATTATTCTTTTTTAATAACAATAAATGTATAAGTGTGAATATTAAAAAAAAATACGAGTATGTATGTCCACATTCTTGTGTTGATATTATTACCATAATACCATAATTATTATTTTTTAAATTTTACGTCTTATTAGACTAGCTCAGAGTGCTCCGACGAACCAATTAGATCAACTATATTTCAGCAGGATAATGATTATAACTACTATGACTCGACCGAAAACGTCGAGGAGATGAATGACACACGTCCAGAGGTATATTGCAAATCTACAAATTCTAAATTACATATTTTTTTTATAAAAATTATTTAATACGTTAGATTATTAGAAAAATTTTAGTTTTTAATTTTATATAAGTCAAGTCAAAATACAAATTAATTTAATTAATTTAATAATTTCAAGTATGAAAATACATTTAATAGGTAAACTCTGTGTATAGTATCATACATATTTATTTACGTAAACTAATCATAAAATGTTTTAAACATGATTTACAGGTTACCATTAGTAATAATATAACAAATGATATTGCTTGTAAACGTGACGACCTTGGTGAAAATTATACGAATTATGAAGTAAAAATAGCAAATTGCTTTACCACCAACGATAAACATCATTCGATGACCAATTCGTTTCAGTGCAGCAATGATGAAAACAACACAGCAGTGCGTATTATTCTTATTTAATAGAAATAATTATTGTAAAACGTGTACGAATATTTAAAAAATTATGTTTGGCCACATTCTCGAGCTGAAATTATAATTATTATATTATTTTTTGATTAGTTGAGCTTGAAAAAACCAATAGCGTCTACTATACTTACTTCGGTTAGACAACAGAAGAATGGACGATGCGTTTACGTGACTGAATACGACAAGGAGATGAATGAAATCAGTTCAGAAGTGTATAATATTGTAAACCCAAAATTTGTAAGCACACTATTTTATTATAATCTATATAGTTTTCTTTTTATTGAAATTTTAAATTCGATTTTATAGATAAGCCCAGACGAACAGTCGTTTATACTTACTCCAGCTGATCCGCATCTGAATGGATACAACGAAGAACGTGCTCAGCAACCTCCCGCATTATCCGAGCACAACAAAGATCCCGAAGTACTAATATGCACATTAATTCCAAATAATATACTTCCAAATAACATATCTAGTGACGATGAAACCCATTCAAAGGTGTATACTAACCTATAATAGGTACCTATAATTGCATATTATTTGATATTATAGATATTTGTTATTTGGATGTAAATATACAATACTACATTCGTAAGTTCATGTACATGTTCACTAACCTATATAAGGAGAATAGGTAGAATAATTGACTTAATAATATTACTTAGTTGCTGAGATGCTGCAAAGCGATGACGTATGTATGTCCATTTTTGTTCTATAAAGGGGATTTGATACCGACCTTTTTTAATAGGAGTTTAATATAGACATTTTGCTAAGTGCGTGCGTGTGTATCGTTTAAATGTGTGTACATGAATAATGAATATTTAATATTATCTTTATCACTATTATATTACATGTGTGTGTGTAAAAGAAATAGCGATGCGCCTTTACTATTATAGTGCTCGAACATATCAATATTACTTTGTAGGTATATCAATGATCAATATTATATTTATTTTGGTTGCTTTTTTTAAAACTATCATTCATTTGACCATTTGCTAATCGTATAAACTAACTAACCGATTAACGCGATGATATTTCTAAATATGTTTAAATTCGTCATGAACTCATGACTCATGAGTCATGACATTTATTTGAAAATGACAATATGACATTATAACCTTTTTAAAATAATATTATTAACATTTTAAAATTCTTAATATTTAACATTCATAAATTTTATTTTGAAATGTTTCCAGAAGTTTTTAAAGGAAGGGGTTAACCATACGATGCTGTATCCTATACCTAACACCTTATAAGTTATACAAATATAAATATATTATAGATAATAAGGTAAAAAGAAATGTATTTCTTAATACAATTTAACTGACCTATAAAAAGATTAATATAACTTAGAATTAGGAGTGATCCCTCTTTTTAATACCTAGACATGATAATTATTATAAGTATTGATTATTATTTATAATTATTTTATGTATTAAACCATTTAAACCTTTTATTAGTTTATTACGAGTATAGGTATTATACTACTATAATACTACTATAATACTATATAACTTAGTTCATAATATTAATTAATAAAAAATTATTATAATTTATAGGTAACTACAGTAAAGACCATTTGATGTTTAAGTATACAATTGGTGGACTCTAGTATACCAAAGTCTGAAGTCATCATTACAAATTCTACTAAAACTTTCTGAAAAGCAAATAAGAAAAATAAGAAAGATAAAAATAACAAATTAGCTTAGTGTGTTTACTATTTAATTAGTTTCAAATTAGTATTTATAGTTATATTAATAACGTAATATGAAGCGTTATATTATTTATGTTTACAATTTACAAAATATATTTATATTTATCTGTAAACGTGTTGTTCATAAGTTCATATAATCAAAATAACTATTATTTTATTTGCTTATTGACTACGTTGGTCTATACGTTTTATTCATACTGTCATATAAAATATATAAAATTGTCAATATGATTATTTTAATTCAGATTATGCTATTAAACAAATATAGAAACTATTCAAGGTTAATAATTTAAATGCTTAAAGTTTTTTTAGATTCTAGATATTAACTTTTAAAACTAATAAAAATCATCCTGAACTTGGGTTCACACATTTTTATACATTTTACTTATTTAGTAAATAGTAAAACAGAATCAAAACTGCATATTGTATTAAATATTATTATCTTAAAAAAATGTAGGTATATCTGTAATGGGTTTTCAATATTAACCAGTATTTCTGAATTGTTCCACTCGTAGTATCGAGTAATAAATTAATCGTTATTAATACTTAATACGTTTTTTGGGAAAATATATATATATTATTTTGAACAATGGCCCTTCACAAATATAGCCAATAAAATTTCTAATTCGTACGTATACAATATACAATATACATGAAGCCGTGAACCGGGTCCGGTTAAATGCTGGAAAAGGGCTGTCCCAGCGGCGTAATTTTTTTGACAGCGAAAATACAAGTTTCTAAATTCTAATGTACTATAATTTTTCGGAAGAATTGTTAATTAATAATTATTGAAAAACTTATACAACAAATAACAATAGAATTAATATAATATTATATTATACCTCCTATCCTCAGGTATTACATCAGTGATGTTATTAATGTCTTAATGTCTTATAGCGTATTATTGAAAAGACCTTATTATAGCACTCAGACCAACACACTTCTATTTTCGTTCATTTAATTTTGGAATATAAATAATAATAAAATATGTTTAAAGTAGCACACACTAACACATATTATTATAATTTATAATCATTAAATTAGATGATTACATTTATTTTTATTTTAATAGTTTCAAATGATTTATTTATTTTATTTGTACACTATCGAGTAATATAATTGTTGTTGCTCAAATTTGGACGAAATTACATATTTTAATAATTAATAACAAATAAGTAATAACAATGCTAATTATTTAGTTGTAAATGTTATAATTCAAAAACATTATTCGTGTAACTGAAAACTTTTAACTACTATTTTTACACCGTTAGTATCGTGTTAGAGTTTCGTTCACATATTACTAAAATACACATCTGAGCATACAAATACACCACGGTACTGACAAATGTCAATATTGGACTACTATAGTACAATAATATAATAAGATAATGAACCGAGAGCAAACCAAAGTCCTCTAGTACTAAGCTTATTTTTAATGAGTACAATATTTCGATAAAATATTTTTTACTGATGTATTACTTCTAGTATATTAACATAGGCATTTATTAACAAATGTGAAACATAATTTTAATACTAGATATAAATGCAATATAAATATTGTTACAAGTAGTAATACTACTTTTGGTTGGCAATGTACACTAATGGTAGAATCAAATTTCTGTAAAAAAAATGAATATTAATTTATTTAACTTCAAAAATGTTAAGGAATTTAAATTTTTCTTATATAAAATAGACTTTGGTAATATTTGAACAAATGTTTATATTTGTTTAAATTTCTTATTGTTTATACTTATTTGTAATTCTGTTACTAATATTATATTGTTTTTAACTTGCTATGACATAATAACATATGTATACCTAAATTATAAACTAAGCTCTACAGCTCTACTCTCAATACAAGCTATGCTTTTAGGGAATGTTGCATATTGTTCATTTGTCCGGATTTTTATATGTATTATGTACCTATATTTGCAAAAAATAAATATTATTATTATTATTATTAAAATTAATATAATTATAAAATATACGGTAAGGCGATCAGTGACGGACGAGTACAACGCCAACTATACGGTATTATTACGTTTACGGCAACATTGGACATTAGACATTAGACGACAATCAGAAATAACAGATCGTAACCGATGCTATTGTACAAATAGACAATGGATATGTTTGGTTTATTCTTCACAAATCAAATAGTAATTTTCTCATGATTATAGTACAATTCCATCTAAGATATTATAATATTTTAATATGTCTAATGGTATGTCTGGAAGAGTTTGTAATAACTATAGGCACAGGGCGAACGCCAACCAGAGTAAATATTTTCGGATGCTATTCGAGTAGCATAAAACTATGACGTAGGTATACCAATTTATTTTCAAATTGTAATACTGAATATAATTAAGATAGTATGTACAAAAAATAAATAAATTGATAATAATATTTACGATTTGAAAGGGACCGAGAAACGAATACGGGCAATATAAATTACAGTTTTATTCGGAATTAAAAAAAAAAAAATTGAAAATATAAATTAATTAACGGTTATCTATTTATATATATATCACATAATAGAAATATTTTTGGTCAGACATTGTATTTTAATAAATTATTACAACATATCAACAAAGTGTAAACTTACCGATTGAAACAGACCGATTATCGAAATAATTTTTTTGATTACATGAAAATTAGATTTTGATAATAATCAGTGCCCAATACGGTTATTACTGTACTATGATAGTATCATTACAAATTTGTACTAATTTAATAAAATAAATATGATCAAATAAAATTTCAGATTGAAACGAGTGTTGACTGCAAAACTGACATGAACGCGCAATAGCTGCTGATCGATACTTCAAAAATCCAATTCTGCTAAAACATCATACAATCAGTGGCGTACTCACGGGGGGGGGGTTCATGGGGTTTGAACCACCCCCATTGGCCGTATTTTAGATTCTGAACGAAGTGATAAATGTATTGCTTTTACAATGATGTGTGTTTTTTTTTTTTTTTTTTTTGTGTCTGACGACAACATTTGGAGCAGAAATAATGCTCCGATTTTTGACTTCAGCCCCTTTTTGAATAGGAAAATTCATCTAGTTGGTACTTTTGGGTGTCAAAAGTAAACATTTTCAAATAGTTTTCAAAAAAATCGAGAAAAACAAAAAAAAAGGTGACAATAAAACGACAATTTTACGAAAAATCACTTTTTGACAAAATCGATTTTTTGATTTTGCTGTAACTCAAAAACGAATTATTGTAAATACTTGAAATTTTCACCAAATGTTTATATTATGGTTATCTCTTTACAGTTAAATTTTCAAAATATTTTGACCATTTTTAGGCTACTTATAGACAATTGAAATTTTCGACTTTTATAAGTTTTTTTTCTTAAAATGCCGATAAAAATTTTTTGGGTGGCCAGAAAGTCTTGAAAATTTAATGCAAGGTTTCTTATAAGTTGTTCTTAAAGTGATAAAAAAAAATCCGAAATCGTTAGTCACAATTTTTTTTATAAGTGCTTAAAGTTTGAATTTATACGAAATATTTCAAAATTTAAATTAAATCTCATACTCTCATTATGTGTATGTTGTCTAATATTTTTTTTATTAATAAACAGATACTATAAAGTAACCATAGTAACATATAAAAACTATACTATTTGTTTCAAAATAGAATATATGACAATATTTAAATATAATATATCCTAAACTGACAAATCATCTTCGTTCAGAATCGTTTTTCGTATACAATGATACCTATCATTGCATTCAAATTTAACCTACCATAGTCCGAGGTCCACCCCACCCCCTAATATACAGCAGAGCGATACCCACTTACCCGCTTTTTTATATTCCATATGGGTATCACAATACAATATTTTTTTACCAACAATATCATGGTATTCTAGTAAATTTTCAGAGCCCCCCCCATTGAAAATTCCTGAGAACGCCACTGCATACAATAATAATTAATAATAAATAATAATAAATATAATCCTATAGTGAGTAGTATATTTCATCTAAATATTTAGTTGATATTCCAAGAAAAAGCCGCGTCGCTGCTTTTGTCGAAAAAAAACTGAATACTACTTAACACACTATTATTGTTTCAAACAAACGTTTTAAGCTGTCGGCTAACACATTATAAAATCAATCGTACTATCTTATCGAGGTTTATACACAAATTATTTAAATGTCAATAATAATGACTGTACTGTGATAATATCATCACAAATTTTTAGTAATTTAATAAAATAAATGTGATCAAATTAATCATAGCCATAAAATTATGATTCGTCAAATAAACATAATATAGGTAGTAGATAATTGAATGTAAAATAAATATATACCATAGTAAGTGTGACTAACATATCGATTAGAATTGTACTCCAGCTTCTAGATAATTATATTTAATTGCATACAAAATGAAAATGGAGGGGTTTTGATTCTACTTACAATAATTGGATTTATACCCACGATGTAAAAACATAATTTATTGTGCTCGTTAGTCGTTCTGCAGACTTGAACGTGTTTGGAAGTTCTCAGGACAGTGAAACCAAAAAATTTATTTTAAATCTCGAACAGTCGATCAATTTGTATTCGTATAGATTAACTAAATTTGAGCGTCTACTAGAAGAAAATAAAAAATCTATTCAAATCCAAAAAGAACAAACGAAAACGTTACAGTTAACGTGTTGAAATATAGCCGTGAGAATAATTAAAATTGTAAAATCAATACAATTTATCGCAGATGGTCTGAAAATAAAATTCACTACATCTTTATAAAAATTACAATGTCGTGTGCTATTTTGGATATACAATGCGTTCTTGGAGTTGAAAGTGAGTACAAAATTAAAGAGATGTCTATTGTAGACATAAAAACTAGTACTATGCAGCATTGGATATTTAAGCACTCTTCTCTGACACAAGATTCAAAAAGTAGGAGCGTAAATAATTGGCTTATACGACGGTACCACGGCTTGACATTGGATTGCGGCGATGTGGAGTACACGGAAATAGAAAACATATTTAAATCGATCAAATACGACACAATTTACGTCAAAGGCGTGCAGAAAAGTACAATTATAAGTAAGTTTATGCCTTACACGAATATCATCAATATGGAAGACCTAATGTGTTCTCGTTTTGATGATTTTCCTTATAACGATACACTACCGCGCTGTATTTTACATACGAAATTTAATATTACAAAATGTACGATGTATAAAATATTTTTGTTAAAAAAATGGTTTATAAATAATTCTAAAAATTTTAATGTGTAGGTAATCAATATATTTGTATTATTTAATAAACAATAATAATATTTTAACATTGATCTTCTTCTTTTTTTTTTTTTTGTTATAGTTAAGTATTGGTAGACATTATAAAATACTAACATCCGGTCTCGATTTTCAATTCAGTCAACTTTAGGTCCCCGTATAAATTTAGAAATAACAAATACTAATTTAAAATAATTGCATTTTATAACTTACTCTAGTCTAGTCTATGACCTAAAGTGGGTCTAAAGTGGGCTATAGTGTGCACTTAATTACACTTAATTTTTGAAATTTTTACTATTACATTTCTATTTTCTAGTTACTTTGTGTAAATCGAGCAACCTCATTAATTGTGTTATATGAGTTATTAAGATACGTATATCCATATAATGGGTTTTTAATGTATATTAATGATTATATCATGATATAATATATTGTAATTAATATAATATCTTATTGATGTAATTGAAATAAAAAACATACATATTTTTCTATCGACTAATTTCGTTAATTATATTGTTTCCGTGTAATAAAATAAAATAAATATTGTTGGTAACTGTTGGTAATCTTAGACCAGCAGTATTTTATATTTGGTCAAAATCATATAAATAAATAATTATGGTGTTAAAAATTTGAGTTAAGATTTATATTTAACAGAATTTAAAACGGAATAAATATACTGGAATTTTTAATTCAACACGGGCCACGCTGAACAGGAATTAAAATTATAATTTTATTATCCATGACCTTTATAATGTTATATTTATATTGTATTGATTTATATTTATTAGTCGATTAATTAAAAAAAAAACAATTATCTTAAGAACAAATCAACGAAAAAATACTACAAAATATGTAATTAGATAAATATAATTTATATAGTAATTTAATCACCCGCCATATTAACCAATTAATTGACATTTTATGTACACGTATCGCGATGGTATTTTAACCAATTATAACAAAAATTAAAATTCTCGAACTAATTATTGTTTTCTCTTGAAATTAATTTGAATGATTTTAAATTTAAATCTTATGTTCAACGCCTAGATATTACAGTGGTCGCCGCTTATTGTAATCACGGCTAATGTTATCAATCGTTTATTATTATCTAAAACTATAAGTACGGGGCGGATGTATAATAATAATAATAATAATAATAATAACAGTTTATCCAGTAGAACAAAACGGACCGAAGTCCAATAGTACAGATAGTATAGTTTGGGTACAAATACAATATTACATACAATAAATATCATGAAGATATATGTAAAGTTTACAAAAATCTAAAAAGGAAAAATAGTATTAAATAGTATACTTAAATATGTAAATTATGTCAGTTATTATAATCAATACGCCGCATAATGTTATCAGTTTGAGGTCATAAAATCAACATTATGTACGAGAAATTGTTCTAAACATGGAGGTTTTGCAGAAAGTATATCAAGTATAGGAGGAACTAGGAAGAAGAAGAATATGAAGAAATAGACTTATATTTTTCTCGAATTCAAGTTTTTTATATTTATACAATAAATATACTTACCTATACAGTATACTGTATAAAATTGTCATAAATATTGTATCATATAATGCATAGTATAATTTTATTTATTTTAGATTGTAGGTACAACTATTTGTATTTATTCATTATTCAAATTATTTCATTTACTTTTATTAAAATTTTATATGAACCATCATTGATTTTATTTGTAAATAGGTACTCAAAATGTTGTAATCATGATGAGTACATTCAATAATTTAAGTCTTAACCTAGTTAACGTTAATAAACCACTTATAATAGTTATAATATACGTCATTACGTCAAGACTCAAGGGTCACCGACTAATTTCTATGGAGGTCCGTTTTGAAACCTACTATACTAGCCGCGGTCCCTATCAGTTTTAATAATTCACGTTAATAAATACATTTTTTTTTTTAATTAGTATTTATATTGATTTATTTATGCATTTGTTCAATACAGATTACTTAAATTTTTTTGTCATAGTATAAACTATAAATTGTATATGACACTTATAATTTATTTATATTATAAACATTTTGGAATCTACTTCGTGATGGATAAAGGTTCGTAAAAAAAAGTGTTCGCGGTCCGCCAGTTGGTGACCCCTGGCTATAGGTAATAATGTATAGTTGTTAAACTATAAGTTATATACTAAATACTTAGATATCTATAAAACAATATTAATGATTACTGCATTCAATACTTCGACATAAGTATAGTTCTTTAATATTATTATTACAATAAATGTAACGGAATTTTATAAATAATAAATATTTTAAACTGTTACAATAATCAGTTGCTGTGATTTAATTAATTTTAAAATTTTTCCAATTATTTAATTTAACCTTCAAAAATAACGAATTAAAATTGAAATCATATTGGGATAAGGTAATTCATACTATTAATTGTTTGTTGTTATAAAGGTAGCAATACTAGCAACTAGTTTCTTGTATAGTATGTTTCCTATCCTTTCATTTAACATCAAACTTCAAATACTAGAAATGTAAATATTTAATCATATTAACTTTATTGATTAATATATTTTTTAACTAAAATATTATTACGCAGGTAACCAAAAAAAAAGTGTACCATAAAAATATTTTTTTTTTAATTTTTTAAAAATCGTGCGTCGTAACATTAATATTTCTCAAAATATATCACTCCTAGGGACCGAATAAACAAACTTTTATAGTTCATATTTTGGTTTATAGAAAATAATAGTTTTTTTTAACGCGTTCGAAAATTCAAATAATAATTCTATCACATTTAACGATGGACCTATTTGTTATTTTTTTCTTTGTATCCGCCATCATATCATTGGTGCTAATCCTTTTATATCTAGAGTCTGGGAACTCCGACAACGCCAAAAAGACTCTGTGGTCAAAACTAGAGCAAATGAGAGACGAAGGCATATTTAAAAACAAACCCGCGCCACTGTCCAAAGATGTGATATATGCTATGATGCAGAGGGGAATTTATTCATTAGACACTGACGTTGAAACATACAACGATGGCGGCGAGGTCCACCGGTGGACGCGCGAGCTACTCGAAAATTCTCGTTTTAAGCTGAAAGAAAATGAACCGAATATTTTGTCGTATAAGAATATGGCCAACAATTTTTTAGAAAACGTTGAAAAGGAAATCGAAGAATTCGAGGTTATTGTCTTTATTTTATTAATATTAGGTATTATTTTTAACAATACACAATATATGATGCCTGTTATAATATATTATCGTAAAGTGTTTTTATGTTGGTTTTTTACGATAATTCAATTTTATAGCAAGTTATGCGTGTATAACATAGCGTAAATTAAAAATGTTCATCATAACTCACTTAAAAACTTAATAATCGTAAAAAAACCAACATACAAACACAGATAATGTTCTTACTAGTGAGTTTCATTATAGGTCGATTCACTCTAATTTTTAAACTAACGGAGCTAAACTTATGCTGAGCATAAGTTTGCTATGTTACGTACTTGTAAGACGGAAACAACACATGCGGGTGTTGCGGTCTCAATATTTACAATACTGCAAAAACAGTAGCCTATTATTATGTATAATACATTTTCGGAGTAGTTATTGTCTAGGAGTTGGGTCCTTATATTATATAGTAATGAATAATGATTATCTGCTTTTAGAACGAGAAACACAACACTGTATTTTATTATATTAATATCATATATACCTGCTTAAATTGTAATGGGTACACTGATAATAGACATAAAATAAAAATCACATACATTATATTATTTAATGAAGTTATTATATATATTATTATATATTTTACTATGTGTACGTTACGGCAAAAATACAAATACCGGTAAAACCTAGGATACACGTAATAGTGTTTGGTCAAAACCTGAATGATTTTCGTAGTCAGGACTTTTACAAACGAGGTTTGGTAAGTCTTAGGATAAACGACCTGCAGCGTTGGTAGATGTCGGACATTTTTTTTTACCAATTATGTTATGTATTTTCCTTTGCTTTACACTCGTATAAAAAAAATAATTATAATTATTTTAGAGATTACACCATTTAAAAGTTCATAAAACCGTTGTTTAAGTGACATAAATATTATATATAATTAATAATAATACAAATGTGTGTACCTATATAATATACTAGTAGGTAATAGCTAATATAGTACCCAATACAATAAATATTATTTTTATGTACCTATACAAGTATAAAGCATGTGAAAAAATATCAAATAATTGGTAAAAAATTTACTACTAACACTGCAGGTTGTTTATCTTAAGATTTATCAAACCTCGTTTGTAAAAGTCCAAACTACGAAAATCATTTGTGCTTTATCCAATTACTATTATTTGTATCCTAGGTACATATATATTATATATATAGGTACATGAGTATAAAATAATATATAATATTAATATGTCACTCGTATTTAAGTGTGTATGTAATATATTTTTTTTACATCGCCTATAATTATAATTATTTATATTAATATAAAGGATAATCTTTGCAAACTTAACAACGATTTGGAACAGATTATTGAGAAACATCAATCCATTAAACATGATATCGATAAACAATTGTGCCAGGGCACAGAGAAGAACGTAGTACGCGACGACTGCAACCGCTCCTGGAAACCACCAGTGTCATCCTTTCAATGCCCCATAATTGCAGACAGCCAAGGTGAAGACAATTTCCTGGCCACGTTAGATCGATTTGAAAAGGAAAGAGGAATAGCATAATAATCATGTCTTTAATAATTGTAAAAAATTCGAATTTAAATACATGACCGATTAAGAGGATGTCAGCGCAGTATTGTTTTCTCTGTTTGCCAAGCACAACATAGATGAAAAATATTCACGTAAAATAAATTTTTCTTATGTTTTTTTAAAAATCTTAGAGTAAAATTACTTATCATAAATATTTTAAAGAATAATATTTTTAGGATATGGGTTATTGGTTTCTAAATATTATCATAAAACAATTTAATATTCATTTAAATTTGTAAAAAATATATTTTATTTTTAAATTTGAAGAATACAAATAAAATAATAAGTAAATTAAAAACTGATACATTATAATCAAATCCTCAAAAATATTATCCTCTATAATTTACGTAATAGGTGATTTTACTTTAAAAACAAAAAAAATTGTCCTTTGTAAATGCGTTTTATTTATGTTGCCCGTGGATCTGGGGGAGAAAACCAATATTATGTTAGCATCCTATTAATAGCTTAATAACTTTGATGCTTTTAATTTAATAATTGATAATACTACAATCACAAGGGCGCCCATATGGGGGGGCAAGGGAGGGACATGTCCCCCCCCCTGGAAAATGTAAAAAATCTTGAAAAATTGTTTACTGTGATCAGTATCTACTTATTTATTTAAACAGAATTTAAAAATGTATTTTTATATATTATGAAAATCTATAATTTGTTTATGAAAAGTCGATTTATTCAATTTGGCAAATTGGGTTATCAGCTATGAATAACAACATGCTGTTTCGTTTCTATTCTATGAATAGTTATCAATTCTTAAAATATTGGTTAAATAATTATTATTTTATAATCCTTCAGTTTGATGTACCTATGTTATGTAATAGTATAATGTAAAATTGTAAACCCCTTCCTGGCCTTCCTACCTCGTGGTCATTCCTATTTATAAATAGATTGATAAAATAAAATGTTGTCCCCCCCTTGAGAATTTTATTATGGGCGCCCTTGTACAATCATACATTTTAAATTTAATATGTTATCATCATTACATTTAATTATAATCATATTAGAAATAGTAATATAACGACGAGATCCTCGAAGGCTCGGGAATAGAATTCTGATATTTTATTGACGGAAAAGTTGTGTCCTATAGTAAGTTACACGTCACAGCTAGTGACTATAATATGCAACATAGACTATTGGCGATTTCGCATTATGAGCAACGAGGTAACCGCCTGCGGTCGGCGAGGGTAATCAACCCGTCTGACTACTCTCACCGACCGCAAACGGTTACCTCGTTGCTCATAACGCGAAATCGCCAATAGACAGAGGCGTATTTAAATATTTACCGATTGTAAGCCTGTTACCTACCTTGTGGAATATTGCCGCCCTTAATTATGGTAAAATAAAATTGAGATAGGTATGTATACAAAACAAATTGTAAATACAAAAACATAACAATTAGAGTTGAAAATCATTAAAAATAAAGGGAATAACAAAAAGTTTGTTACGTTCTAAATTTCTTACATAATAAATTAGTCTTGGGCTCGGATTTTAAAGCATAATAAATAACAAAAAAAGCACAGAATTATTTTAAAAAAGCAAAAATGAAGCATATTTATTCTTTAAAAAGTAAAAAAAAAAAAGCATGACTAAAAATTAACATAAATAATTAGTAATAATTTATAAAACTGAAAAAAAAATTGAAAAATTAATTTAAATTAAAATAAGAATTTACTACCATGTATTTACTATATGTAATAGCCGATAAGCTATCGATCTAAAAATTATCTGTAGATCGATAATCTATACGTTTAAAGTCGTTTCACACTAATGGTACGATCACGGTCATTATTATGGGTTTTCATATTTCTTATTAAGTAAATAAACATTTTATTTTTTATTTTTATAGCATAATAGACATATAAAAATTCTACAGTTAGAATAACTGAAAAAAGCAATAAAAATGCACAAAAAGCATTTACACAAAAAAAGCTAAAAAAAAAGCCAAAATAAATTCGTATAATAATTAGATTTCTATCTTAAATATACAAAAAGAAGCATTTCCTTTAAAATCCGAGCCCTATAAATTAGTAATTACTAACTAGACGATCGATTTACGTCGACATTTGGTTCTTGCAAATATTAATAAATCCTTGAAATTCAATTCGTAATGCTGTGTCAATATAGAAAACTTTAAAAATAATAAATTTGAATTATATTTTAAAGCAATGCCATTGTTTTCAATAATTTAAAATAATCGTATTGGCTGTTGTGGCCATTAGATGAGTATTTTACAAAAACAAAAAACTCACTCAGAGTCAATATGCAAATACCATAAATATCGAAAAAAATCCCTTGAAAAGTATGCCACCTCTTAAAATTTGTCGCTGTAGGCGGGTGCCTGCATATAAATACGCCACTAACTATAGAGTATTATCTAATAGTACTATAGTTACTCATCTATATCACGTATTACGTATATACCTCATATTATATATTGTGACACTGAACACAACACATTTTATCATTTTATCAAATATTATTTTGATTTTAATTTATTTGAAATTTGTATCAATAATATGTTTGATTTATCATAATATTTAGTTTGTATATTGTAAAAAAAAAAATATTTATAAACAGTCATACGTCACTTGATTCCAGAGGATATTCCACATTTCCACATTGAAAACATATACTATTATACGATCATACGCTTTATTATCAGAAAATCTTTTGTACTCACCGTTATCAGCCATATTTTTCAAAGTTAACTCTATCTCCACTACTGGACTGTTGTGCTATTATTTTGGGCCCAACACAAGTTTTCTTAGTGGGACCCAGATGCCGCCCAGTATTCATAAGTGCCTATATGAAGTAAAATAAAATAAATAACATAGGTATAGGAGTTAAAATGTTTGAATTAAATAAATAGGTATTTCTAAATAATTACTAGTTGACATTAAATATGTCATATCTTGCATTGAACAATACATCAGATTTTTTCTAGTAATTTTTTGCTTTCACAATCCCTGACTCGCTCCTTCAAAAAATTTAATATATTATGCATATTTTCTCCAAAAACTGTGTTGAAATTTTAGTATTTTTTATACAAAATTTGAAAATCTATATCAACCTAAAATAAAATTGTCAGTAATTTTTTTTTTTTTTAATTAGAACAAACAACTGCACCTTAACATATGTTTTATTATATTATAACGATAGAAATTATAGACATATAAATTATAAGTGTAATAATAGTTGCTTTAAAATGTCTGTAATGATGTGTACGTTATTATAATATTGTATAAAATCCAATAATCCGTATTAATATATATTATAGATAATATATCGTAATATCTTCATATTTAAACAATTCTATCAATATAATATTTTTTAGTCTATACACTAGACGACTAGACTCTACTACTGTCTACTCTAGTGTGTATTGTTACAGTAAAGGATGTTAAATTTATATTAACGTTATTAACTAGCAATTAACGTTATTAGATATTATTGAATATTTTACAAGGTTTATAACGTTAATTACTAAGGATTTACGTTAATTCCAAACAATATTAGTTAA
The DNA here is from genome assembly GCA_020882235.1 of Schizaphis graminum. Taxonomy (NCBI): domain Eukaryota; kingdom Metazoa; phylum Arthropoda; class Insecta; order Hemiptera; family Aphididae; genus Schizaphis; species Schizaphis graminum. Next base: position 103,771,900 of record CM037033.1, read on the forward strand.
TCATGTTATTTGTATTTAAACTGTTACATTATTATTATTTATTTTCACATTATAATGAGCTATTTTATTAATAAAGAAAATTAACACAATGTTTTACGAATATTTTAACATACAAAAATAATATGACGATATAATGGCGATGTCTATCCGATGCGTACCGTGAAAAACTGACAAAAATATTATCTATAATAGTTATATTATATTTACAATAAAGTCCTACACTAGTAAGCTCCACTAAGCTTATTTATGCTTTATTTATATATTACAGAATATCTTAGTCCAAAGTTCTATCTACTGCGGCTGCAATACTATCTAGTAGGTATCTAATACCATTAAGATAACATTATATAACAACATTTTCCATCGTATGTAGAAATTATCGATAATCAAACCCAAAAAATAATAAACCACGATAATCACTAGTTTGTTAGGTAATTATTGTTATTTACTAGAAAATAACGTTATTTAAATGTTTAACATCATTTACTGTAACATATACATATTTTAATAATTTAAATATTATTTCAGTAAGGGCAAAATATTATAATATGTTATATTATGAATAATTAATTAATTTTTTAAATAAATATAAATGCAATGTAAAATAATAATTATGATCATTGCAATGTAACTATAGAATTGAACAATGGTAAGATCTAAAAGAAAAAAGTACTCGTAGATATTTTTTAAACATAACATATTCTATAAACTTATTAAATGTTATTTCATAACTTACAAGTTTAAAACCCATTGATTAAGTATAATGTTGCCATTTATTAAAAAAAGTCTGTAGCATTATTTTGTTTTATAAAGTTAAGACAGTAATTACCTAATGATTTTTATCCAAACGTATTTTACTTCTAGCTATGCAAGGTCATTAGTTGCAATGTAATCGACATAATTTAAAGAATTATGGAATAATGAAGAATTGTCTTTACATAAATTCTTAAATGCATATTGGAAAGAAAATAAAACAAATACGCGGGTAGTATACGGTCGTAACCTTTTGGATGATAACCATATTATCAAAATTTATTAATAATATACATATAATTTGAACATTTCTGATTTTTTTTTATTTTCATAACTCCAAAAGAATTTGTGTATTAGAATAATTAATTATGATTAATTATAAAATTATAAGAAATACGAAAATTTAAAATTGTCCAAACGTCACAACTTCTGAAATTACTCGTGGTTTATTTATTTATCATCAGAAGTCATTAATAAGCTATAAACATTGAATACTATGTAAACATAATAAATTAGACAGGTAGTAGATACTAGGTAATAGATACTGATAAGTGATAACACATGCTTGTCATTTATTACATTTAATTTAATAACACAAATATTTAAAATTAAATTAATATTATAAATTATGACGACGACAATATGGTATAAAACACAGGGAAAATGAAATACAACAATTGGGCCGTAGATTTTTATTAAATACATCTGTACTAGCAGTGGCGTATCCAGGGGGGGGGGGCTTAGGGGGCTTCAGCCCCCCCCATTGGCCGTGTTATGGAGTACATTTTGTAATAATAATAAATCAGTCCCTACTTCCTACTATTTAAATATATCACTATTATATTATGTATATGTTATAAAAAGTATATAATAATGAAATATTACAATTAACAGCTATAAGACTTTATTGAAGCTAGTGATAAGATGTCAAACTTTTATTTACTTTGTTTAGCCCCCCCCCCCCCCATTCGAAAATCCTGGGTACGCCACTGTGTACTAGTACAAGGAATGAGCAACTTTATTCATAATAATACAATGCATGAAGAAATACAGGAATTAAATATACTAAGCTAATGTGAACGGGGATTTAATTTAATGTTTAATGAACATCATATGTTCAGATCTAAGATCTAAATTGACAATAAAAAATATATAACAAATCTTATGTTTATCAATATAAATGGGTCATTTCTTAGTATAGAGAACCCAACCAAATATGTTGGAAGCTGGCTGTTGCAGCACAGATCGGCCGATGACAACCGTTCAAGGAAAGTGGAGCCATTAGAAAAGCAGAGTGGAAAATTTTATAAATTATAAATAATAAATAAATACATTTGCTATAATGGAATCATATACTATTATGTATTTAAATATATTTATATTAATAGATAAATTTAAGTTAATTAGTATATACGGGGGGAGTGAGAGACAGAGTCCCCCACGTATTACATATTTCTCAATTTAGGTGTATACCCAAAAAAATATTCACGACTATACACCACTGGGTATCGTTATATGAACCTTACAAAACCTACAAAAAAGTTTTCTGAAAATGATTTGTTAAATTCTCATATTTATAACCGCATTTACGCAGTCTGAATAGAACTCGCTCAATTTTGGTTCTAGAAAAAATATACCGATAATAAAATTAAAAGATTCCAATATTTTGAAGGGAAAGACGATGAGTTTTTAAAAAAACTTTTATTTTGAAAAGTTTAAGGTTATTTAAAAATTTAAAAAGTTTTGCTATTTATAAACGATATTATAATTAATGTTTTATTGGGAATAATGGAAAAAATTCATCATCTTGCTCTTCAAAATATTGTCGTATTTTATTTTATTATAGGTACATTTACTCTAAGACCAAAATTGAGCTAGTTCTACTCAGATTGCGTAAACGTGTTTTGTTTATGTCGTACGTGTGTAAGACGAAGTCTACACGTCATGCAGGTGCGACGTCTTCTTAATGTTCTTTGAGAAAACATAATACCTAATACCTATAGAAGTAATGAGCCAAATTGTTATTTTGAATACAATTTTAATCGATCTTATGATATTCTTTATTTTAAATAACAAAAGCTTTATTTTTTTTACAACCATGTATGATACATTTACTAATATTTTGTAAAATGTAAAAGCTAAATTATTATTTTAAACATAATATGTTTATTAATCTAACAATATATTTAATTGGAATAATAAAAAAAAGTTCCATTTTATAAATCCAATTTATTAAATTATTACTTACATATTTTGTAAATTTTACCAACCGAATGTTTTATTATAAATACATTATTTATTAATTTGTATTTGTATTTGTTTTATTTGTATGTAACTAATAAAATTAATATTATTTTATTTATTATTTCAATAAATTCATGTTTATTAAAAATTGATAATTACATATTATGGTGATATTTGGTTCAGTTTAAGACAAGTTATGCGATTACTATAATACTATTAAATAAAAAAAAATAAACAGTATAAAAAATAAGTGTTTTTCAATCTCCAAAGATTTTACCCTTACTCTTTAGGTAGGTGTAAATGTATTATACTATATAACATAATCTATATTAATAACCGTACTGCAAAGAATACTTCTGTGAAGTGCCTATTTCAATAAACGGTTATATCGTAATTATAGTAATGATTTTTTTTTTTTTTTTTGTAATAAAAGTTACAGGAACAGACGTAGACGTAGACATGAACATACATAATAATATAATAGTAGGTGGGTTTAAGATGATGTAGAACGACAAAACGTCAGAACATAATATAGATACTCTGTACTGATCCATACATACACGGGTTACGGTGGGTATTGGGTTTAGGTAATATAATAATTTACATTACATTACCGACGAACACAAATAAAACAAAATTACAATAAAGTAAGGAGATGTATATAAATAATATTTCATAAACAAATAACTCGTAGTACTGGTGGATTGTAAGTTCATATAATACGAAAAATAATCTATTTCAATATGAAAAATTAATAATTATACAATTACAATATAATTATCATTAAAATGTAGGTATATGTGTTTTGAATGCAGATTAAAGCGTCTTATTTCATCAAAATCAAATATTAATATATTATTGATTTTAATAATTCTACATTACTTTGTTTACTCAATTAATAGCTACGGAAATCGAATTTTTCATGCCAAAATGTTTACCTATTTAATTCAGGAATGTCATTATTTATTTATTAACTACCTACATTGATATAAGTAGTTTTGTATCTTTTCACGGGGGACATATTTATTTTGATTTTGCATTCGGTAGGTATGTTTTTATATTTTGTACAAATCAATTAAAATATTTCTTTAAACGGAAGTCAAGCTGATTTTATTTACTTTTAATTCACAATAAAACGCAAAATTATTTTATTAATACTTATAGTGGTTATAGTAAGTTAGTCGGGCGTCGCCCGATTGCGGCCCAAAGTACATAATAGGTAGAAAATACTATTTAAGTGGTTATCAAAACTAAATAAATATTCGGATTGCGTTGAATACGTATTTCGACATTAATATAATTATCGATTATACACAATTCACACGATCACTAATACTCGCCACTCGGTGCTGCCTTATATTTAGCTTCTATAGGTACAACGGCTAAAATACAAATATTTTGTGATTATTTAGTAAACACATATATTGATAATGATTCTGATTTTCCTCCTGAAATATGGGCTACTTGTAGTTCCAGTGTATATTTCATAACGATGTGTGTGAAAGTTTCTATTAGAAATTAAATTCACTTTCCAAGACAAGTATATAATTTTAGGACATTTTGAAATAAAACCAAACAGATGCTAAAATAAAAATTTAATCTATTGTTTGGACTCAATTAATTGTATTTCATGTATAATTTCAAATACAAATACCTCCAAATGGCTCGAATACAGAATTTTAAAATTTTAAAAATTAAATATTATTACCGACATGTATCGGTATGCACATAGCACAATTATTATGAATGCGCAATTTTACGAGATGTACAATATTATTAATAACGGGCCGTGGCCCGTGGACTGTGGTTAAAAATGTTTTAATAATTCCCGTATGAAATTACGCGTATATTATATTATATTATAATGTACGTGGGCGCGTCTGCGTAGCAATATAATATTCTGCGTCGCAGCCGGTGGTTGTTTAGCCGTCGAGCGCACAGCTGATTTCGGTGGGTAAATTTTTTTTCCGTGTGTGCGGAACCAGCCGCGCGACGAGCGTTAAACAGCCGATCGCTCGGACAGATGCTAAAATTCACGTTCGCCGTGCGGTTGGTCACACCGATTTGCCAGCCATCGTCGCGTGCCTGCCCGCCCGATCGGGAAAATCAGCGAATTGTGTTTCGAGCGCGACGGGTAACTCATACGTCATATTATACAATGTCACATATTATTATATTTTGTATAGACGATCATACCTACAGCCTACAGGTTGCGTTCCGATACACGCTCACACTGTTGATACTCCGACTCGCCAAACGTCCCGGTGGTTTGGCGTTTATGTCAGTCGCTGCCATTGAATAAAGTCCAGAGTTTGGAGTCCGCGATTATCCCCGAGCGCCAGGCCGCAGACAAGCATACAGTGATAATAATATTATAATATATTCGTAATTCGTTTACGATTTGTGTATTATTTTAGTGCCAACACGCGAACATTGCACCATGGATTCGGTTTTTGCAGTACCTACCCCTCACCCTCAAGAAATTCCGCACAAGACTAATATTTTTCATAACAACAACGAAAAGGACAGCGATGGAACAAGATAAAAATATACATGCGGTGAGATATCAATGATTAATTAATTACACAGTTATTATATCGGATAATATTTGACCATTGCTCGTATGAATCTGTCAAATCCTATCTAGATAGGATACGACCCGTCTAATTAATAATTGGTATTAATAATATTAATATTGTCGTTCACCAATTGATTTTATATCGATATTTGGTTGTTATAGATTTAAGCTTTTGTTGGAAGACGCCTGATGTACTTCAATTAGTATCAATTTAAAAGTGATGTTTGAACACACCATTGAAGTCCGTAAGTACTATTACTATTACTATTAGTTATTATTATAACTATATCTTTTGTTATAATGCTCTGACGATTCTTTGATTTCAGTTGTTAATACAAAAATTTGTTTAGCGGTTTCTCGAGGGGTACTTAATAATTTTGTCACAGAAATCTTGCCCACTTTAAAAGATAAACTGGGTTCCCATTTGGCTAATTTCATACTGGATAAAGTAAGACCTTTTTTTTCCACGTACTTAATTTATTTAAATTACCATTTCATTCAATTATTAGATAAGTCATAGGAAATCATATTTTGAATAAGTAGTAGCCAGTACATATCTATTTTACTAGTATTTTTTTTTTTTGGTAGTCTTGCCTTTTTTTAACTTTTATAAGTTTAACCTCACTGTAATTATGAAAATTGTAACTATTATTTTTAGTTGTTTATAAGTAGACAGAAAAGCAAGTTATCAATGTATTTTTGCTTTTTCAACGTTACACCCTATGAGATGTCAGCGCACTGTTTGTTTTCTCTCTCTAGCCCACGCGCAACATAGACAAAATGCATTTACACAGTCTGAGTAGAACTCACTCAATTTTGGTTCTAGAGTAAATAATATACCTATAATAAAATTTAATTTTTGATTATATTTCTGAGTACAAGACGATAAGTATTTTCTATTATTCCCAATATAACGTTAATTATATCGTTTAGAAATAGCTATAAATTACAACATTTTTAAATAACCTTTAACTTTTCAAAATTTAAATTTTTTTTAAAAAAAACTCATCGTCTTGTACTCAGAAATATTATCAAATTTAATTTTATAATAGATATATTTACTTAAGAACTAAAATTGAGCGAGTTCTACTCAGATTGCGTTAATGCGTTTTGTCTATGTTGCACGTAGGCTAGAGAGAAAACAAACAGTGCGCTGACATCCTCTTAATTGTGTTCCTGTTGATACATTATCAATTATTAACACATTGACTCCAAACGTATCATGGTATATGCCGTATATACTATATAGTATATAAGTATTTTTATAGATGTTATAGGTTGCACTTTTTTATTTTTAGAGCACAGATTTTTATGCATTATAAAGTATTAAAATATGTCATATATTATACAGTAAAAATCATAAAAATATGCAAAAAAAATTTTTTTCAAAATAAATTATGGAAAATAGATGTATTTTTGTTTGATTTATTATAAATAAAACTTAAAAATTAATAAAGTTAATGAATTTTTCTGTATACTGTTTTTTTTCATTCAAAAATAATTCTAAAATATATTTATTATTTTGATTTTAGGGTGACCTAATGTTTGATTCTAGTGGCTAAAGGTGACATGAATTAAAAAGGTTGAAAATCACTACTCTAATTTTACCAATAAATTTATAGTAAAATATGTTACATTAGTAGACCATATACACAATATATATATTTAAAATTATCTAAATAATTAATATTTCCAAAATTGTATTTATTTTTATTCTTCTAGTTTCTATTAAACAATGAAAATCTTAGGATTTGGTATAAAGTATCATGTACGCGTATTAGATCATCATCACAGGTTTATTGAGGCTGTACGTGAATATTATGAAGCGTCTCACATACAATCTCTAGATTATTATAGTACGCTTCACATTATTTAAAGCTGTTTTTACCTGTACAGTGCTGTCTCCTTCTAGTAAGATTCATGAGCAATACAGTTTATATAATATTCATATATGTACTTTGTATTAGATTACGGACGATCCAAAATGTTAAAAACATTTAATGAAGACACGGAATGTAAAATGCTGCCCATGTTACCTGATTCAATTTTTAAAAAACTTTGCCTGAGTTATCTAATGTAACCATACGATATTGAGCCTATACGAGAACTCCTTTTGCCACATCATAAGGAAATAATAACAGACAATTGTAATTATCTACAATAGAATATATTATTTAATATCTAAATATGTGTTACATGTCTAAATATCTTGCAGGCCTATCTCTATTGACTGAAACTTTAGTTGAACATAACATTTTTGCGATCAGTAAACTGTATACTAATATTAGAACTAAGTATCTAGTATATTTATTGAAAACTGATCAATATAGAATTGAAAAAATAGCAAGAAGACGTATCAAAGTTTTAATTGATGACATTCACGGTTTTATTTACTTTAGTTGCTGTAAGTTTTATGTTTGTGCTATTCCAGTGTTTTTCAACCTTTTTGTAATGGTGACCCACAAATTTACTGTTTGTTAGGTATGCAACCCCCACTAAAAAAAAAAAATAATCTAGGTTTTTTTCTATATATTATCATCAATATAGTTGCCAAATTAGCTTTAAAAGGCCACAAGTTGTAACCCATAGGTTGGGAAACGCTACTATTCCATGTTCTATAATCCATTTATATTTTTCTTGTTTGTAGATCAAAATGTGGACAATTCAATATCAACTTTTAATATCAGATTTGAATCTGTACGCTGTCATGAAAATGCTATTATTAAATTGATGGAATAAGTATTCTGATAATCAAATGTCATTCTAAAAAACGTGTATGTAATACAATAATACTTTTCTAAATTATGTTTGTTAAAATTAATTTTTTAAATCTTTTAAAAAAAAATTAAGTATATATAAGTGATTATAATTGATACGATAACAAAATCTAAGTTTGAAAAATAAAATTATTTGATCATGTAAAATAAATGATAAAAAAAAATGAAATTAATATTTTGTTCTTTTGATTGATATTTTAATTATCAAAACTATAAATCAATTAACTTTTTAATGTTAGAAAACTAAAAAGAATTTAAGAGCAGCTGCCTATTCTGTCCATGTGCTAGAACCTCCATTAAGCTCATAAGAAAAATATTGAACAAAAGTTTTAAATATATTATTACAATATTCTTTACAGTGACTTAGTGAAGATTAGGTAAGTTTACTTGAAACTCATAGATGTAACTATGAATCGCTACTCAATGATCGGTTTCACTATGGTAGGGTATACATAAAGATGCTCAGACTAGATTAGGTCACATAGGTCTTTATCAGACCTTAGTGTATTTTATCGCTGAAGAGAGTGTAGGGCTTTATAATGAGAGGTTTGAGATCTAACCTATTTTTTGTATTTGTAATTTGTGTATGTGGTACTTACGACAATAAATCACAATGTGAGAGGTATACAAATTCCTTAATTCAGCGGTTTCCAACCCATGGACCACTGACCATATAATATCAACATTACTAACATATAATATATTTAAAATAATATTATTATATATCTTATTATATTTTATACTTACGTACATAGGTATTCTATTAGTCATTGATAGTTCTCAATGATTTTTTTACAAAATTGGTGGTCCACACAACTAAAAGGGGTGGGAACCGCTACCTTAATTTATGATTATATTAACTGTCAATTAACTATAGGAATAAATTTATTTTATTTTAATTATTTTTACTAGTATCAAATAAAGGTATAATTATATTTTCATGTTAATTTAACCTAGTTAGGTTACATATATTATTTATATAAGATGTATGTATTTATATATTTGTATTTTGCTTTTCATTTACCTGACTAAAAATATATTATTTTAAAATTATTAAATAAGCAACTTACCCTTCACTTTTATTAATCTTAAACATTTTTAGCATAAGTGACTTACTTGAAAGGGTTATACTAAATAAATACATGCAGTCAATGAGTGTCTATAAATCATTATTTGACTTAGTGGCGAACCCAGGATTTTATTACTGTGGGTCTGCCTCATTTACGAGAGGCCACTGTGTAAAAGGTTTAACCAACTATGCATCACAAAGTTACTCGCCATTTATCTTATTTATATAAATTTTAATACCAACATTTAATATAACTAAAATAGATAAGATACAAGTCACAACTAAGTTTTAAATTACTTTTCAATAACTGTTTTCATTTACACAGCAGAAGGTAATTCTAAATTCTAATCCAATACAAAAATAATTCATGTATAAAATTATATTTTAGTTATAAAAATAAAAGTAAGTATAGTAAAGAATATTATAGTAATTTTCTGCGCTTTTTCATTAATGCAAATTTACTTATTACTTTATTAAAATTGGTTATTTGTGCTATGTTGCTTTCTATGCTCAATGTTGATAAATATAATAGCTGGTCAATCATAATTGAGCAAAGGTATACTTTAAGAAGTTTTATCTGGCAAAAACGCGTACGGTCTACACTGCTTATTATACACATGATTTTTGTACTCAATATTTATACTTCAATACCCAGTCTATACATCGTTATATATTTATACATTTATAACTATATATTTTATAGAAATGTTCTAGAGTCTGTGTACATTTTATAAACTATTATTATTTAATATTATTTCATTTTTGATTATTATTGTATTGTATATATTTATGTAGCTTGTAATTTTGAGGGGCCATGTTTTACTGAGAAAAAACTGTGGGTCAGCTGACCTACCAAACTCAGTGGAGGTTAGGTTAGGTAAACCCAGTGGAGAGTCCACCCTTGACTTGACTGATAAAATATCAAAATTATCATATTTTAACAAAAATACTCCTCACGGTCCATAAATTGAGTTTATTTTGAAAAGTTCTAAAATGTATGTAAAAACTTGGAAGATGAAGCAAAATGCATTCAAAATTGTTAATCAATTTTAAATAAAATAAATATATAAATGTGAGCTATGATCCTGCTTACATTAAAGCATATTTTTCATGTTTTGTTGAAAATAATAAAATATCAAAAAGCTTCAAAATTCAAATTTGTTGTTTTTAAACTTGTTAAACATTTTAAAACAAGTAGAAAATTCTGTCAACGAACTTCCTTTATAGAGAAAATAGTACAATAATTAAAATAAAATGTAAAAATGTTTTTGATAAATATAAAGAACTAATAGTTTTTAAAAATATTTCAAAAATACTTCGAGGAAAATTTTAAATAGAAGTACCTACATAATTACTTATTGCACATGGAACAAAACGTATAAAGATCAAAATATTATAATAAGAATAAACAAGCAAAAGAATTAATAATATTGATAAGAATATTGGAATTTATTTATTTAAAGTAAGTATTTACCAAATGTTTAAAAAAAAACAAAAATCTATTTAATTTGTTTATTTGTCATTTAAAAACTTAAACAACTATGGATTAAACAAAATATACTTAAATAATTTTTAATTGTTTAATTATTTACTACCTACTGAAATTGAATCTATAAGATCCTAAAAAATACAAAAATAATGTTCTTATAAACTGCTAGTCAATATGCAAACACAAATATTTTAACTTATCTGTTTATCGATTTTTTCATTGACAAAATTACAGTTATTACATAATATTGCATAGTCACGTAAGATTAGATAAATATTAAAATAGTAGTTTTAGGCATTTAAGAGGACGTTATACCTGCATGTGTTGTCTCTGTCTTACTAATGTAGACTATACCAAATTTTCGTTTAGCAGAGCACATTTTGTGATGTTAGCTTTAATATTAAAGTCAATTTAACTATTATCAAACTTAAAGGTAATAATGTTATCTAGGGCATCTCATAGGCTTTTATTAGTATTTTAATTTTAAAGTGAGTTATGAATATTTTAAAGTTTTAATATTTTACATAACCATAACTCACTTAAAAATTAAGATATCAATAAAAGCCTATGAGATGCCCTAGATAATATTCTTACCTTAAAATTTGATAATTTGTAAATTTACTCTAATATTAAAACTAAAATCACAAAATATGTTCTGCTGAACGAAAATTTGCTATGATCTACATTAGTAAGACAGAGACAACATAAGCGTGTATAACGTCCTCACTCCTCTTAACACCATTTTATATTTAGTTTTGTATAAATTAAGTTCTAAAATGTTAGGCGGTTAAGATAATATTATCTGCTTTATAGTATAAATATTTATAATTTACATTCTTTAGAACAATATTACAGTGTCATCTGCAAAACATTACATCAGAATCAATATCATATATAATATATATATATTATAGTGTATGATATAATAATACTATACTTATTTATCTTTCTAGTGTTTAAGTTAAATGTTAACTTAGACTACAGTCAATACACTTTATCAGGTATATATTTACATCATTATATTTTTATCCCTGCACTTTTTTGCTATTCATGATTTAGATGAATTATTTTAAAATATTTTTCCAACATAACTTACCTATTCACTGAATATTTATAGACCAAATTAACAACTAAGATTTAGATTTTTTTCATCCGAGTTAAATATAATTTAAATTGTAAATATTTACATTGATTAAACCATTTTACTATTTACAAATTGTTAGTACTTGGATGACTAATTATAATTTTAATAAACAGTAATCACCACTCACATCCGCTTACTTGTATACATATGAATTGTTATAAAAATAATTAAATTTATGGAATAATAAATAGTAATTATCACATATTTATTTATGTATTTCAAATGCATGTTGTAATTCATTAAGAAGAAAAATCTTGAAAATCGATAATAATAAAGATATAAAATTTTATTTTGTGATGATTTCAAGTTATGTAAAAAAATATCTTTAAAAATTAATACTTCCCAGTGTGATGAGTCAAGCACATGATGAATACAAATGATCAAATGTGGAAAAGGCACCTAAACGTGTTCTTAAAATATACATTGACAACGAGTATACTAAGTCCGGTGGAAGTAATGCGAAAGCAATTCTTACAGTGCCATCGGTTCAAACATGAAAAAAAAAAGGTCCGGTAGATACATTTTTTAAATTTTTTAATATATACATTGGGGCAAATAAATGCAAATCCAGTTTTAAACATTAAGATAAAATAAGTTATTATAATATTGTTCATCTAAAATAATGTTTTATATCCTTGTGTGCCAGTAAAAATATTATTTTGATTATTTCCTCTACAAAATCATGTTTTTAAAATTATATTTCTAAAAGTTAATTTTAACTATTAAATTTTATATTATATAACAGCGGTTCTCAAACTTATTTGTTTGCAGAGCCCCTTTGTTCCTAACAAAAAAATACGGGGCCCCAAAAATCAGAAATATTTATTTAAAACAACAATAGTTCATAAAAAATGATGTCAATTATAAATGATTTGCTTCTTATTATTTTTTTTTTTGTGGATTACAAATATATACAAATTATTTAATTAATATAATATAGGAAAAAAAGAACATAATATTTTAGTCATTTATAAATTTTAATGTTTATGATATAAATGTGATCCATGATGTTGACTTTTTTTTATTGACCAGTATTTTAATAACATAGATTGTACTATTGTAGATAATTAAACTAAATTATCGTACAATAATATATGTCAAATGAACGAAAAATCCAACTTTTACCTAATCTCATTTTGACTATAACACAAGATATGTGGATTTATAAATAGTTTAAAGTTTTAAACGTTTAAAATAATACATATCAGTACGGTCCAAATAATATTGAATTTAAAATAAAAGAAATAGGTACCTATAATAGTAATTTAATAATTTGAATTTAATTAATACAGATATGCCCATGGAGCCACGGAGCCCCTAGACTACTCTCGGGGAGCCCTAGGGCTCCGCGGAGCACAGTTTGAGAACCGCTGTTATATAATAATACATAATATAATATACATTATAATGTAAAAATGATCATATATTACAATGGTTCTGTTGTTTATAATTTAATTATGTCATTTTTCAATACCTACTTAATAACCACATTTATGTGTTACTATTTCATAATCTATTTAAAATAATCATAATTTTACAGATAATTTGTATACTTAAATAACAAAAATAATTTTTTTATTTTTATGAATTCTTTATAGTAACTTGTACCTTATTACAATTAATAATAATAATAATAAAATTGTACAATATTGCACTCCCTAAAAGCTATGCTTCTGCTCAATTTATTGAGTACCTTGTTCAACCTTGACCATATACATACTGTTTTCCTTTTAACCTATATATTATAATAATATGTAGCCTTATGGCTTATAGACAATTTAAATACATATTTTAATTGGCACCATATTTTTGACGTACTATTATGTCTGTAAAATAAAAATAACAAATTCCAATTCTAAATCTTTCATTAGTTATGTAAAATGTATTTTAGTTTTGTAATAAACACTAAAGAAATAATAGTGCGATTAGAGCAATTCGATTTATATAATATTTATCATACCTAAAGCTTTTTCAAGCGCATACGGACATAGTATGGTTTAATTTGCATAATTTGCACACAACTTCTAAAGACTAGAAAATTCATGTGGTTATAATTTGTAAAATCGTATTGCTTCCTGTAAAATAATTATATAATTCATTTATAGCATACAATGAGAAATTTTATCAAAATATTACATCAGTGTCATTTAAAAATGTACAGATTTTAGTTTATTTTAACAGCAGGTACAGAGTAAATATTATTAAATAATTTATATAAATGAAAAATAATAATAATAATAATCATAATCATAATAATAATAATAATAATAATAATAATGTCTTATAATAACAACTTATCATTATTCTCAAATTGAAAAAGTATTCACATTATTTTTTTTTTCTAGATAGGTACTTTCGTACATAAGATCTTTTTGAACCCTGTGATGTAGGGTCCTTTTTAGGACGCCCAACTCTACGACGTGCAACAGTACCCTCTTTTTGTAGATGCGACACATCTGTAGCAACTGTTTGGGTTATATTATTATATTTCTCATGGAATTTAATTGTAGCTTCAGTGTACAATTTTGAAGCATGTTCTGATGATATGTAACTTATTTCAGCTTGACGCTTCCACTTCATAAAGTATACTATTTCGCCATTAAAGTTACAAGCTCCTATGATTTCTTCTGGTTCCAGCGCTTTAGCAAGTGCAAAATCAAGTCCAACAGCTAGTTCATACTCAAATTTATCATAATCAAACACAATATTGTATGGTTTTAATGCTTCAATCCTGTGAACATTCCATTATTATTTTTAAGTAAATGATGACAGCACATGGAACAAACTTTTATAAAAATATATAAAAGTAAACAAGCAAAATAATAATAATAATAATTAGAATTAAGTTATTCAAAGTACTAAATATTTAAAAATATACATAAATAGGTATATATACATTTGTTGTCACAATTTCTCACATCAAAGTCAACAACTACAAAAAAATATTCCTTTCATCACATATAAGTTCAAAAGGCTGCTACACCCACATGCGGTGTTCTGTTCTTACAAACGCATTAATTAAGCATAGAAAAGTTAAATGGATTATTCATAACAAACAATTTGCTATGCTATATATTTTTAAGATATGGAGACAATGCATTCAGATTTAACATTCTCTTAAAATATAATAGTGCCAATAGCGCCAAAGAAGTTCTTTTTGAGGCAATTACCTATAAGGCTATAAAGTTTATAAAAGGTGAATATGTGATAAATGTAAAAAATACAAAAATATGTAATAAAATATAACAATTTTGTTTTTGCAATAAAAATATTAATAATAAGACAAAAAATCGATATTTTAGGTAGATGGGTCCTTAATTTTTTATCTTGTATCAAATTTAAGAATTGCTGAGCACATCATTGCCTATAAATATTATATAATAAATATATACATATATATATATATATATTATATACAAGGTGTACCTGGTCTATTTAACAAATATAGTAAGATTTGTAATGAAAGTTTGTTAGTCTTGTTACACCTTATAGATATATATATTATATATATATTGTTCTTGTTTTCCATATGTTTATTGTTTATTATTTGTATTATATATTACCAGAGCCGGATTAACATAGGTGCAAAAGGAGCTTTTGCTCTAGGGTGGCAAATTTTTGGGGGTGGCATACAACTTTTGTAATACAAATATCAAATATCTTGCACATGTTTTTTTCAATGTTAAATCGAGTAATATTATATTTTAAAATATAAAATTTAAGTTTAGCACTGAATAATGTATCTATAATATTATTAAGATGGACTTACACATATAGTGGTAATAAACACAGTTAAAAAATGAATAATTTTTAGTAATTATTGAAAATTAATTTTCGAATTAAATAGGAAAATAGAAAGTTACACTAAACTAAATATTGATAAATTTGAATTTTTATTAAATTGAAAACAAATCATTAGATAACTCTCAAAAAAAAAAGTAACTACCAAGTTAAATTTTATAATATAGATTTAGAAAGTGACTTGAGAGAAGAATTAATACAATTTAAAAGTATAATGGCAAATATTTCAGTTGAAAATAATAAAACTTTAATAGCAATTATTAGAAACATCATTTCCTAACATAGAAATTATTTTAAAATTTATCTGCATTCAAATGCTAGCGGCAAACATTCATTTTCGGTTTTGAAAAAAATAAAAAATTATTTAATATCATTTTTGACCAAAAGAAAATTTCAGATTTGTCAATACTGTGCATTGAGTCTGAAATAGTTAGAGAAATTAAGTGGGAGGAAATTATTAATAAATTTACTACAGTCAAATCGAGGAAAAAACATATTTGTTAAACATTGGTATTAGGTTTTATTCTTTATATTTTATTGTACTTACTTTAATAATCATTATAATGAGTGTGTAGGTGTGTTAATAAAAGATTTTAATAATTTGGCATTTTATTTAAACTTGTAGAAGTTGTTTACGTAATAATACAATGTACCAATTGTATTTTTATTAAATTGTATAACAGATTCATATAAATATATAATATCACATGAAGTAAATATTATATTGTTTTAACGACTTCTTGATATAGGTACCTATCAAATATATATTGCTCTGGGGCGGCTCTGATCCTTAATTTAGCTTTGTATATTACTATATCTATCAATATTAAAATATTATCTTGTACTAACAATTTACTCTACTAAAAGATTTTCTGTTAATCTGTTTATCATAAAAAGATAAATAAAAATGTAGTTATATTATAATAATTAAAGACCGCATTTATATACATTTTAAATTGTAAAATATGCATGCAAACATGGACTAAAAAAGTCAAAATATTCAAGAAAAAAATGCATAACATGCAAAATAAAATTTCAATTTTTATTAAATTATTAAACAAAAAATGTAATTTGTTAAATTGTAATTTAATTTTTAATCATTAGGTAATACATTGTGAAAAATGTTTTATTAAAATTAAATAATAGATACCTACATTGGTGATATATATAGGAAAAAGGTATAATTTAATGTAGTATGTTAATTTGAAAAACAATAACTTATCAAAGCATGTTCCATGTTTATTTCTGTATATTATTTAAAATGTTTAAAACCTCACCGGAAATATTGCATGGCTCAATTCATTTTTTAATTGATGCCATTTTTGAATTTGGAATTTTGGATATTTTAACGGTTTAAAAATTAATTGGTAAATTACAAAATAATTTTTAGTAAAAATACACATGCACTCAAACTACACTTAACTTGGCTGCAACGTAATTCTTAATAACAAAAATTGTCTTGTATAAATGTATAGAAGTGGTTGTAATAATGTACCTACTTATGTGTTTTAGGTATTTGATCAACAAAAGTAGGTAGATAAAATAGGTAAAGCCACGTATCCGCTATAAAACTCGTACAACCAACCTATATGGAAGTTTAGTAATTTATTTTTATTGTCTGAATATTCTTTGAGACGTAAAATATTTGATATTATATAAATGTACCTATAATCTGTTTTTTTTTTTTTTGCTCAACTCTTTTGTGGATCGTTAGGTGTATATTTGAACAGTTTTTTGTTAAAATATGCAAAAATATTCAGAATATGCACTAACGTCAGATATGCAAAAAATATGCAGTAAACAATTTTGATATTTAATCAATCAATTAATAATTTGTGGACATGAAAATAGCAACATGCATTTTATGGAAAAATCTAGTCTTTAATTATTATATAATTTATTCATAGGAGGAAGGAGATAAAATGATGCAATCGGTCTTCCCACAAATTCTATAAAATCAGACAAAAGAAGTATTGCAATACTTTTTATTGAGCTTTTCATGTCATGTTATACTATATTAAGCTATATGTCAATCTAGCACTCTGGTCTACTTGACTACCCATCAATAACCCAGTTTTCTTTATTAGGTGGCCTATAATAACCAAAGAAAAAAATATAGGTATATTTAAATCACTTATAAGTTGTGACTCGGGTTCCAAATCAATTTGTTAACATTAAACGTTGTAATAATTTAAATCTAGTTTATTAGCATATTAATATATATTTATAGCATTCAAATAAATATGTATTTTCTTTTACTTTCATACACACAAGTTTAAACTAGTTTTTTATAACACTTAACTGAGATTTTGATAAGCTAACAATATTTAGAAACTTATCAAGAATAAAATTACTAAGTTAAAATCTTTCAGCAATGAAATTAAAGTAATTACTATTGTAATAGTAATTTAAATGTATTTAATTAATGTTGTTTATGTTTAATAAGTACAATTTTTTTTTTTCAATAAAGAATATAATTGCGTGTTGTATAAAAATATGTCTACCTCCTAACTGTTAAAAAGTATTATGAATATCGTTGATTACCAATAACATTTTTTTTTTTTAAATTATTATAATAACAAATAGGTAATTTTAAAGTAACAAGTTAAAAGTGCGGCAGTGTAGTAACGCGATGCGATCTGGCACGCGTTATCACACATGTCATAATAACATGATTTAACAACTGATATCAAACATATGGCAACAGACAGACGGCAATGTTATCTTTACTAAACTCGCGCGTTTTTAGTTGTCGCAACGGAAAGAGAAACTGGTCGTCACCATCGCACGGGAGAAATTTCAGAGCGATAATGTAAACATTGTAAACGTCAACGGGAACGAATAGAGAGAACTGACGCAATGACGTCGCCGGTCGTGGGGTAACGGCATTTGCTAAAAAGCGCATTTACAAATAAATACAATCCCATAGACGAGTTTAATACGTCCCGACGAAAGCACGAAAAATACATTTATGTCGGGTGTATATTGTATAATATGTTACAGTAAATGATGTTAAACATCAAAATAACGTTATTTTCTAGTCAATAACATTTATTATCTAACAAACTAGTGATTATCGTGGCTTATTATTTTTTGGGTTTGATCATCGATAATTTCTACACACGATGGATAATGTTGTTATAAATGTTATCTTAATGGTATTATATTCGCCCTTGCCATTCCCTTTCTATATACAAGTATAACATATTACCAAAGATTTTTTGGGGGATAATTCCCCCTAAGCCCTTCACCGATGTCCACCTATGGTAAGAAGTCTGTTTATATATTGAGGTAAAAATGTAGTTGTTAGCGAGCGGTTATCTTTTTATGATTATTATGGGCCGGCCAAAACTTTTGTCACCTCCTCTCAAAAACTGAAATCACGCCACTACAAAGATGTCGCTGTAAGATGAAGTGTAAAACAAATAAATGCACCTGTCAAGTAGTTGGGAAATTATGAAATTCGAAATGTCATAGTTCATTATCATGTGAAAATAAATAATAAAATATAACAGTTAAATACAAATAACATAATTAGCTAATATTGTTTGGAATTAACGTAAATCCTTAGTAATTAACGTTATAAGCATTGTATAGTATTCCATATTATCTATTAACGTTAATTGCTAGTTGATAACGCTAATATGAATTTAACATTCCTTTACTGTAACATAATATAATATCATTATAAAGTGCTTACCCCGGAAACACCATCCATCTGCTGCGTTTGCGTTTCGCTTCTTCGTCCCCGTCGAGATGTTTGCATTTCGTCGTCGCGCTCGACATTGCGACGTCGTGTGCAAGGCTGCTGCGATAGAGCGCACGAGTTAGATAATATTATTATAGACACTGCTCAGTCGGTATAATACTGCGACCGCGACTATTGTAAAACTGTTGAACTCGTTGAACGGTATCGTACGGGGCGACGCGACGTTATCTGTGTTATTAATATTACCTACGTCGACAACTTATCAACCGACGGCCAAGAGAATATGCACGAGCAGCCGCACTGCTGCAATTTATCGGGGGGAACTTGGGAAACGCGCAAAACGACGCGATGACATTACAATTATTATTATTATTATTATTATTATTCACTGATGCCCGACAGGCCGGTATGTCGCGTAATCGGTTCTACTAACGCCGGCGCATCTGCGGAGGTTAAGCGCGGAGTCGCGGAGATAACGCGCGACGACCGGAAATCCGCGGGTAAAATGGGTAGGTACGCGCGCGCGGTCAACGCGAAATGCCGTGACAGACGACAACGGCCGATTTGTACACCAATAATGATAATATAATATTATTATCGACGAAAGTTTGTGGATCGACCAAACGACAAAGTCGGGCGAGTGCGTATTTCTCTGTATAAAAAAAATAAAAATGTGTGACTGAGCGAAGAAGGCGAAGCTCCGCGTGATTCTAATATTATGCTATTTTAATTTTTGTACAAAAGTACAGGACCGCCAGCTGAGAGAGAAATCAGTGGCGACGTGGCGCCGTTTTAGTTTTCAATAGAGGGGGCAAAAGTTTTGACCAGCCCGAATGGGTAAAAAAAAACTACATACAATCAAATAATATGTATTTAGTATTTACATTTTTATCGAATTACCATTCCCACCTCACTTATTTATAATTAACTTAATAAGATTTATGTTTTTTACTCTAATTCTTACAAGCCTTTTTATTAACTGGGTAATAACGCATAATTTGAAAATTTATGATAGCAGGTATTTTATAAAAACAATTGTACAATCCTATACTTACAAATTAAAACTCTATAAACTATTAAGTAGGTATAACAATTTTTATTAATTAAGAAAAATATAATTAATTTAAATAAGGATATATTCTTTTTTTCGATCTAAAAGATAGGTACCCATAAAATCGAATTTAGAAATTAATATTATCTTAAGTTATATTTATTTTTTATTTTTTATTGCTCGATAACTGGTTCAGTTTTGTTTGCTTATTAAATATTTCAATAATTGTTTTTGAATTCTTGGCCGACTTGCTGAAGTTTTATTTTTTTTGCACAATGGTTTTTAGCCGCACCACCCATTTCTCTTTTTTGAAGAAATGTTTTGTCCATATCATTATACGAATCAAAAGAATAATGAAAACACGCGTCACGAAAAAAAAATAATTTATGTAAAATAAGCGGTTACTGAAACTGAACTAAATTAACATTATAGTTTACTGTAAATGGTGAATTGTGATACACGACTGTCGCAAGTTGACTGAAGCCTGAGGATTAACATCAAGGATAATTAATAAGTGTCAATCGATTGTTGTTTTTAAAATTTGTAAATTTGTAGAATTTATAGGTTTTAGAAATAAAACTATGGGATTATGATATTGATTATTATTGTTGTGCGTACAACAATATTGTGTTCGTACTTCCTTTTTCTTTACAAAACACATATACACACAACACACACGCACACACCAAACATTCATGCACGTTCCGCTGCGTCTCAATATAAATTTATTCCAAATTTCCAAGTTCCAACTATCAATTAATTAAAAATGTAACATTGTGACAATAGTTTTTGGCACACGTGTCGTATGAATCTATGAACAAATTTTTGGTGTCGTATGTTATCTAACATAGTATATCTAACAAGTAATTACGTTATCTACCGCGTAGTTTATATTGACGGTATCGACGATTATATATACCTACATAATATATTATAGATATATAGTGTAGGATTCTACAGTTCTAATAATGGACATTTTGTATTTCAGAATTTACTATTTTTTTTTGTTATTAATTATAAATTTATTGTTTTACAAAATGAGCACTTTGGGTGAATTATATAGAAAAATTATTTTTAATGACGAAACTTGTATGTATACAATTTTTAAAAGATCGTTAATTATTACCTAATACAAAATTGTGTACCAAATTAAATTCTATTGGTGAACAATGTGGTAGTAAAATGAAAGAAACTTTAAAAAAAAGCCGGAAACGTGATTTTAACGGAGATGTTATTGTAACAAAATATTTACGATGTGGAAAAAAGGATTGTTAAACATGGCAATTCATTCGTAAAGAAAACCCGTTTTTTACATACATTGATCGAAATAGAAAAAATAACAGTGGATTAATAGTTTGTGTGAAATAATGGAACTTGTTTGGTGCTAGGCAAATCAATTAAAAAATATACAAACAAAAAAAATTACTGGTAGAGGACATCACACAGTCTCAGATTGGTATAATTTGTGTCGGGACATTGTCGTCAAACAGTTTAAACATCGAGGAAAAATGGGATAGCATAGGACATGTGTACATAGCAGACCATATTTTAAGTATTTTTCACTAGGTGGCACTATAAGCCATAAGGAAATAATAATAATTATTATGTGCCCCGGGACTTGGGGGCATAGCTGCATGGGCCATGGGGCACAAGGCACATTCATTAACTATAATGTGGGCGCAATGTGGCACCAATTTTTCACTATAGGATGGCACCCATGCCACCTACTTTATATGTTAAAATAGGCTCTGGTACATAGATTTGTGTAGATATAATTTTCTTGGTAGATAGCACAATATGACACGTGTGCTTCATTTTTTAGTAGTTAGACTGTAAAATATTTTCTAAATATTATTATAAAAATAATTATGCTTTTTCACTAATAAAATATAATAATGGTTAAATGGCAAAAACCAGACACCGGCCTATCCATTGGGCTGCTTTTAAAATCAGACAGGGGAAAATGCCCACCTTGCCACCCTCAAATGACACCACTGAGAGAGACGTCTTCGCGACGACGACGGTACGTTAACGACAGGCGACTTTTCAAATTACTAAAATATAATTTTTCGTTTTCAACGTAAACACATACAATCGATGATTGATGGATGTGACATCATTTCATTCGGTCTGCAATAATAAAAATAAAATAATTAACCGACACGACCGATACCAACGTTAATCAAAGTGCACAGCACAGTCATTCCGTCTCTCATTTAAATATATCATTGTATTTGTTTCTTTATCACTCGGAGCGAATGAAAACTGAAAACCGCAGTGTCTCTCATAACATTATTATATACGATATATACCCTTATAAAGTTATAAGTTATAATCACTGTTCGAACGCGGATATGCTTCCCGCCATCCGGTCCCCCTAAGGTGCACCGACTGTGAGGCGCAAGTTCGCAAAATTGTCAACGCCACCGCTTCGTCGCGCGTCGCAGCCTACACCACTGACCGGTTGTTCGTCGTCGTTCTCTTCTTTTTCGGCGTTCGGAGTGTTCGGACTTCACGGAGCCTTTCCGCGCGTCCTTCCTCGCCACACCGCCAACACAGCGTGTATAATATGCAATATCTTTTAACGTGACCGTTTCGAGTGCCAGTGTTGTGCATCGACGAACGCTTTCGTTCGTTTTATCGGTTTTCGCGTCATTCGCGATATTACGCGCGGCGTGAATGCGTGATCGAAACCTTATAATTTGTTAATTTGTAAAAAGAATTATTTTGCATATTTTTTGCATATTTATGATAAGAAACTGCATACCTATTTTAAAGATTTTTGTTGTATATAAATCTGGGCCCTACTTATCAGTAATATTGTGTCATATTATATTATGTATTATGTATCTATATAATTGGTTTTCCAAGTTTAATCGTACCATTCAAACAAAAAAAAAATTTGCAACATATCAAAAGTGAGTTGGTAATGTTGATATAAATAGTATAATATTATGTAACCATTGTAACTATAATAATTATAATTTGTAATTTTTCGAGATATTTGGGTACCTTTTATATTTATCTTCTATACGTGTTTATGTAAATGCGTATATACACTATTATTATTACTCGATAAAAATATAATAGCTTTTTTTTCGCGGTGCCTTTTTTTGGACACAATTTAGCCACGGTGCCCTGCTGTGAATAACACGAAAGACAGAACAAAAAAAATACTCATTGATAACAAATTTTACGTAGACCACGGTGCCCTTACAAAGGGATTTATAAGCGGAAATAAATTGTATACAGGATGATTCTTTTAAGGTATGACACTTATAATTTTAAGAAAATATCAAAAATACCCTAACACTGTGTGTTTATACTGCATACGTTATTTCCGTCTTACAAACGCATAGCATAGGAAATTGTACTTTTAAATAATTCATTTATCTCCTTCGACCTTCGTGCGCATTTTTAAAATATAATAAATTTTTTATAATTAATAATTATAATTGTCAAGTTGAATAATGTTTTTATTTTTTTTAATTGATATATACATTTTTAATTTCATATTCCGTAGTAGAATTGTATAGAGAGTATTTCGAATACGCAAACATCGAATTTAATTACAATAAGTTTTATATAGTTCTGAGTTATGAGTGTTATGACATTTATTCAATATTAAGATACACTGCAAAACGTCACTTAACTTGTCCACTCGACTTTAAATACTTATAACTGATTAATTAATTTTTTATTGCAATTGAATTATAATGTGATATGATTGTAAATTGAATTATATGATAAAATAAAATAAACATAATACAGTTTTGAAAAATTGATTAATTAATAAACGTATCTCAAGTCAATCAACTTAAAATGTGATAGTATTTTACATTTGTATAGAATATAAACAATATTAACAATATAATGTAATAATATATGTATATATAAATGTATTATTGTAATAATATTGTAGGAATATATGTATAATCTATTAGAGAACTTTATAATATTTGTTATGTACTTACTTTAAATGTTTTGGTTAATTAGCGGAAGATTAACAATTTCCCAATGTTCAATCTTTAAATTGATATAATATTTATTGAGTAATTTCTATTTTTTCCGTGTAATATTGAAAATTAATATATTATAGTTTTCGTTTATTTAAATCTGACAAAAAATTATTTATATATTTTTTTAAATAAAAATAATTTGCTGTGTAGTATAAGGACCTCTGAGGTCCGGAAGTGTCCGCTATCTTGGATTTTATGTGCGATTTTTCAGTTTTTTTAAATTATCTTTGAAAATCCTAATTTTATTTCAAAAATACCTTTATACAAAAATGTAGCTGATAAAATTCTGAACAAATATGGTTCGATTATTTTTTTTGTAGTTTGAATACGTTAAGAGCAAAATTTATTCATGTGTTATAATATTAAACGCGATGAGGTATACTACTATATATATATACATATATATTATATAGGATGCAAGTTGGCGCAGGATAAGTCCTAACGTGTTGCAAGAAGTACTAATATTAAATAACACAGAATGTACGAACCTTGTTGACACTATAATTACATATTTACAAAAATTAATAGGTATTATTCTTATTTTTTTTTATTGTGTCACGAAGTATGAAAAATTTTATTAATGTGTCACCATAATACAAAGGTTGAGAAACACTGCACTATAAAACGCAATATTTAAGTTTTATATTTATTATTATTATATATATATATATATTAACATATTAGTATATTACAGATAAACATTATTATTGATATACACTATATTATAAATAATTAAAATATTATAATGTTTAATCATGTTATATGTGCACCGCATTATTATTATTTAGTAAAATATAAATATTATTAGGTACAAAGGTAAAATTAAAACCACGATAGCGATAACCAGGAATGGACTACAATCAATATTTTCATCGAAAGAACCAGTGCCAAAATGTATTTTAGAAAAAATTACACGTGCGTGTATAAAAAATTGTGGAGCAGCATGTGATTGCAGAAAATACGGATTTTAAGTGTTCTGCTGCATACAAAACATGGTCTGGCCTTTCATATTCAAACTGTGAACAACAAGTTATTGAAGACGAGTCCGATGATAATTGAAATGATGACGAGGATGAAATAATATATGGTCTATCTGCCATCATCCAAACGTAAGAAATGAATTATTTAATGTATTATAATATAATGGTAAGTTACTATCCTAAAATATATTAAATGGGTACTAATATTAATATTTGTTAAATAAAAAATATCTTAACATTTTTACAGTAATAATTACAGTTTATTTTTTTTAGATAAAGAGAGCCATGCCAAAAAGGTATCTAAAGCATAGTCAGAGCACTCAGAGCCTGATTCTTTGTCTGATAACAATGATAATTTATCTCCTGTAAAGCCATCTCCGAAAAAAAAAAAAAATGATGCTTAATTCTTCTAGTGTACAGGAAAATGATTTAATTATATAGACCTACCTAAGGCACCAACAACACCTATTGGAAAGTCATGTAATATTATAATTTATTTTTAATCTATATTATAAACTAAATATAATATATTCTATTTAATATAATTTTTATATTAATAGTGTCTGCTAAAAATAGCACACCTGCTTCCTTGGATTTGATCTCACTTATTCTCTTAAAAGGTAATGTAATTCCAACTTAAAGAATATTATTACTAAAATATAATATTCTAAACTTTTTTCATTGTATTTATTTTGTTATTAAGATTTTACATCTAGTATAAATGGTAGAGTTATAAAACTTATATAATATTAACATTTTTTAAAAATATTTTCTTGTGCAGATATAAGCACTAACTCTAAAATAAGTTCATCCGACATTAGACCATTAAATACTTCTACTGTTGATGTTTGTGCCCAATTTACTCCATATTCATCCAGTGACTCAATAATTAAAGATAAAATAAATACAGTTATTAATATAATTATATTCATTCAATTCAAATTACAATCTTAAATTGTTATTGTAACATAAAATATATGATACATTTTATTATTATTGTTATTATAGTCTGTAGTACTGCATATTGTTCATATGATCCTGACAGTGTCGGCCTGGGATCTGGGAGGCAAATTATTCAAAGGGCCTCTCAAAAATACCAAATCTCAAAAAAATAGTTTTTAATGACAGCTTTTATTTTAATAATAAAAAATTCAAATGTTAAGATTAAAAATATATATATTTATACAATATGTATTATGTGACCACAAAATGTAATGTGTATAAAAAATTAAAAACTATATTATTGAACAAAACTAGATTTTTGTATAGTACCTACATTTTATATTAGTAAACCTTTTAATAAATTTTATGAGTGAGCAACATTGTCAAACAATATAATATAATATCGACCAAACATCACGGTACGTATTTCAACATAATCTATGATTCCAAAATTATCATATAATTGAATTATTACCACGGACTAAAATATTATTATGATTTTATTATCATTAAAATAATAAAATGTATAATAAATTATTATTTTAAAACTATTTAATGGATCCTAACGCATACCGCTGGGTTATATATAATAGGTACATTTTGGTAAATAATTTCATTTATTTCTTGAAAAATATGGGTCGGGGCCTCGGAGGCGATCGCCTCCTAGCCGCCTGGGCCAGGCCGACACTGGATCCTGAATATTGTAATGCAGTAACAATCATTAAAGAAGTTAGTGTGGAAAGTAAGACAATAATGAACTGTTAACTGTATTTTAAATCAGGATTTAATTATTGCGATAACTCCTGATATGATGGAGTTACTTATTACAATTATAGTTTTTTTTGTTCATCAAATTTATTGACAAGTGCTACAAATATTTCATATTTTTATTTTTTTAAACAAATTGAGAGTATAGTTTTAAAAAATTAATTGTTTTTCCTTTTAATCTATTGATTTTTAATAATTTTTTTTAGTAAATACTATAGGTATGATAGCAAAAATCAAGTTTTGTCCAGTTAACACAAGCTTTACATGCTGGATAATGTCTAAATCCTATAGTGCGACATCTTATATTTGGACGTATATAATATATATATATTATTTAAATGCTATATATATATAAATATATATAACTGATATTATTCTGTATTTATTTTTATATAACATTATATAATATAAAGTTTTAATTTGATATGAAACTGAATATTTTCAAACATTAATAAACAATTATATTTTGATTTGTATGTTAACAGAAATCATATCTTTACATAAAAGTAATGAACACGTTTTCATTGAGTGCTGCGATAGGGCAGACAGTTAATTCTTGTTTCAAATACCATATTTTAGCATTGTTCAGTTACAAAGGGAAATCTAAACGTTCATTTATAGCATTAAAATGATATTCAGTTATTTATGGTGAGTTGAACAATGTTTATTTAATCATTCTTATATTTTATACTAGTTTATTTTCATATAGATACTGTAGAAATAAGTGACAATTTTAATTTTTTTATTCTAAAATATCATTAGAAATTAAAAACTGAAAATAACTTTTTCTTCTAATTTAAATGTTTATTATGTTTCAGAAACTTTATCAGGTTTACAAACATCTCCATAAGAAAAGCAAGGGTTCCACAAGGTTTCTGACAATTATACTCGACATGCAATTAAAAAATACACTAATACACCAGTTTGAAATTAATTTAAATAAACACAAATAAGATTTTCTGTAAAAAAAGAAAATGTTTTATTATTATTAAGCAAAGTTTATTCTTTAACTAACATTATATTAGATGTAAACAATTCACTTATTGCTATCAAAGTTGTTAGTTTTTTTTTTATTAATATTAATAATGGTTTTATTAATATTAGTTTTTTATTACTTTATGTCAATTAAAAAGTTTTTATACTATATTAATATTACCTATGTTTTATTTATTACAGTATAATAGGTATGTGAATTAGCTGGTAATAGGTAAAAAAAAAAAAAAATATCCAATTTTTAAAGAGTAGCCTGGATGATGTTTATAATGCAGAAACACTAAAATGAATTGTCTATTTATTTTTTTACGGAAGCTTATTAGCATTTGTATGAGACTAAGTATCTTGGCCCCTACTATTTGTTTCTATTCCTATAAATGAATAATTACACATTTATAAAAAAATTAAATTCAATAAAGTGATTTATAACAGTTATATCATTGAATTTTCACAATTTTTATTCAGTGCTGTGATTCTTAACTGAACCATTAAATCACCAACATTTACACTAATGGTGCACAGTATAGAATAAGTTAATTTTTAGATAAAACATGGTTATAACACTGACCTACGCACCAATCGAGCACAGTGTTACACATGTAAAAAATCGGTATTCAAATGGAAAAAAACACCATGCCTGAACCACAAATGCATGGAGTTCAACACATACACTTTAATAATATTTTAACCATCTCTGCACTTTAATTGCTACACGAGTAAGTACTACCTATATAAATATTACAATAACAAAATATACTAAATGTATTATCAATTTTCTAAGTAACTTTTTCTAAATTTTTTTATTATTAATAAATTTATGTAAAAACCGTAGTTTTTAAAAGTGAAGTATTCTTACATTTTATATAGTTGTTTTTTGGTCGGGTGACAGGAAACAAAGTCTTGCTATTTATATAATATGTTGCGTTCCAGGTTATTAAATATTTTTGTTGCATAGTAATATTTTCGCTACACTTATAAAACACATTCGATAGGGATAAAGAGTGAGTTTAGAGTGAATTCAAAACGCCCTAATCGCTAATAAATAATAATTAACGTGTCTTTATACGTATACTACTTAGAACTTACTAGCAAGTTGCGACGTGACGAACCAGTCACATACCTATGTGTTCATTAATTGACTATTTATTATACTTAAGAATTAAAATTAAATCAATTGTCGAAATAATCCGTTAAATTCGTTATTTGTTTTTGTTTGTCACTACTACAAGTACTGAATACTGATTATTGAAGTACTGTTAACATCTTTACTACAGTCTACAACTGCCAACTGGTATTTACAGCCTCGTCGATAACGAAAAAAAAACATCAACAAACTCATTGATAAAACTCACGATGAATCATACAAAAACTTTTAAGCCTGCTGATATTGATAACGTTGTTAACCGCAACGACGTTCATCTATTTTATCTGTTGTCGAAAGAGAAAGTTTTTTTAAGTTGCTATGCAAGCCACTGACTACCGTCGTTTCCCCTTCGGTTTGCGTTGCCGCACAAAGTATACCCGGCATGTCCTATTATAGTAAGCATGTTGTATCCACGAGTTCATTATCATTGAGAAAAGTATATTGATTTACGGCAAAGCTGCTGCTGTTGCACGAGACATGATGTTTATTCGCGCGCAAAATATGTCATCAACGTTATCGTTATAGCGCGAAACGTAAAAAACCACTGCCATTTGCCGGACGTCGTAACTTCACAGTCTACTCGGCAATAACCAAAAATATGCCGCCGAAATTTGGTGAAATGCATTATACGTTTTGGCTGTTCTTACATGGTTATCCTGCATAGACGAATTAATATAATACAGCGGTTGTCAACCATATTAAAGTTTTAAAATACCGTAACGACTTGGCGATATTTAAACTCGTCCGACAGACATTCGCACTAAACGACAATACTCTAACGAGTCCAACGTAATGTATAGAAATTGAAGTGGACAAAGTTATAGTAACAAGAAATATACTTTTTTTTAATTTACCCAAATTTGGTGTTGAATATGATCAACTGCCATTTTCAATCATAGTACTTTTGGAGTTTGCTGTTAGAATTTCTGATAATTACCAAGTTACTAAAAATGATGTGCAAAAAAAAAATATATAATATTATCATAATAAATACTACAATTATTTTTTTTAAAACCATAAATATTATTAATTTTAATTACAAAAGTATAGACAATCATTAAAAGAAACATGGCACTCGTATATCTTGCACGTGAACCTGAAAAAACATTAAACAATAAATTAATAATCTTCTTTAAAAAATATGTATCATCAGGTCCGGATTAAGGAGAAATGGGGCCTAAAAAGAACATAATCTTATATTTTGCCTAATTGATGAAACTACTTTTACAAATTAAAAATTATATTCTTAATTTTTTTTATTCCTTATATAATCTAATTATCAAATTTCTACTTTAGTAACTTGTGAATAATATTATTAATACCTGTAGTAATTGATAAACATTACAAGATATTATAAGTTATAATCAGAGACAAATGGGCATTTTATAAACTGACACATATTAACAATAACTACAGAAGTATTTCAACACAAGAAAATTTAAATTCTCTAATGAAGTTATCACGGGAAAAGATATTTTTTAATTCATTGACTAATGAGACTATCAAAAAATTAGCTTCTCTAAAAGCAAAAATGTTTTTAAACATATAAGTATAATAGGTATATCACTTAATGTAATTATATATAAGAAAGATAACAATAAATAAATTGCAGGGACAATAGTTGTATTTTTATTAAATTTTTATTTTGGTAGAAATAAAAAAATACAGATTTATTAAAAAATTTAAATTATGAACCAAAAACAGGTATAATCCGGGTCTAGATATAATATATGAAAATAAAAATGTGCGTATGAAACTCCTTAAGCATGGATGAATAATTAATAATATCATCCAACGCGTATATGAACTTAAAAAGTATAAATATAGATATTAAAATTATCTACTTATTTATTCTTATTTCCCGTAAATATTGCACACACCTTATAAGCAGTCAATATTATTAGGAAAGTAAAATTATTGCAATGTGATTTTGTTTAGTTATATTTTAAAAATTACATAAAATATAAAATAAATATTATTAAAACTGTGTCAATTTTTAATAAAATTTTAATAAAAAATTAAGAGCATTAAAAGGTAATTTTATACTTTATTATTTTATTAAATTCTAATTTTTATTATAATAATACCTATGTTTTATATAATGATTATATTATACATTATATATCCGCTTATTAATTGGAGATGGGCCATAATAAAAAGTAAATAATGTATTATAATTAATATATTAATGCAATAATACTGTTTTGTAGTTTTGTTTATACCAACTAGATATACAAGAATCACGATAAAATTTAAAGTAAAAATGAGTTAAATGAACAGGATCCAACATTAGTAATAATGCATTCTAAAAAAATTTTAAAATTAAAAATACGCTCTTAAGACTAAAAAGAATAACACAAAATACACATTACACAACTTTAATTATTCTTTAGTAATATTTTTAAACTAATTTTTCAGCTTACTAAGAGCAATATAAATCTATTACTCACAAAAAATGAAAAAACATACAAATGTAATTACTTCTAATCTTACTATCATAATTAGTTTGGAAATGATAGGGACTAAAACACTGCAAGTTATGCATAAAAAACTATAAATGCGTTCAAAAAATGTAAAATATGTATTCATGTTTTTTTCGGGAGTAGGAAGGGACTTAGAAATATTCCTAATTTATTCCTAATATGATATTGATATTGATTCCGCCGACTATTAATTCCACCGGCTACTGTTTATCCCTCCCTTGTAATTTGTAAATGTATTTTGAAAAATACAGTCTTACATAATAATATAATATAACATACATTTATTAATAAATAATAATAATAATAATTGTATAATAATTAAAAACTAAAATGTATAGTCTAATTAATATGTGAATGTGCAGAATATTTTCTAAAATGTATAGTCTAAATTGTATAAAATAATTTAAATAAAACGAGTCAATATATTTTATTTTATTCCGTACGTATTGCTATAACGTATTACGCCACATATAAAGGTCAATGATGATTTTTGCTTTTAACAAAAAAACACAGCATTAAAAATTTATCAAATTATTTGAACAACAATAAAATTTCTAAGATCATTTATTTAAAACATGGGTCCAAAAATATTATCAAAAGTAGTTACATTTATATTAATTAGATTATACATTTTAATTTTAAATTATACTTAAAACAATTATTATTACCTCTCATTTTATACAGTTTAGACTATACACATTTTAATATTTTATAATATATTCTTATATACGTATTAATTAGAATACATAATTCAATTTTGAATTATACAATTATTATTATTTTATACTATATATTTTAAAATAAAGAACAGGGGGAAGGGGGATAAACAGTAGCCGGCAGAATCAATACAAACGTTTCTCCTAAACAGGTAGTCTCGGCGGAATCAATAATTACCCGTATCAAAGTTCTACAAACGCCTATGATTGCTGTAATATATCTTCATAATTACAATTTATAAAATTCCAGGTACCTGGTACAGGCGTACAGCCGTACGGGTATATTTTTAAATATATACATACATAGTTATTAACAATAATAAAATTGATAAATATTTATTTTTTTTAAGTTTACTTGTATATTTTATTTTCAAAAACATCTATGTAATGCCAAAATACATATTTAAACCTTTTCAATTTATTTTTATTTTGTCATTATATAAATGTATAATTTTATTATTAATAATATGCAATAAAATGTATGTTTACCTATTGATTTTGGGATGTTAAAGTAAGATAAAAATTATAACTGTGTTCTTTTTTATAGGACGCAGCCCAATACCTAACCTAACCATATAGTCCCCCATCCATAACATAAACCAATTTTTTATTTATAAAAAAAGGGGGGAATTAGCAATTGCATTGATGTACAGTGGTATCAAGACGGACTTTCCATTTCGGAAATCATAGTTATTTATGTGTTAAATTTGAATTTTGCTATAAATCTAACTAACGATGATTCAAATGAAAAACTATTCGGATCCTCTTAATCTGATGATAATAATTGTGTATACAGTTGCAAGTATACCTGCACGAATAATATTTTAAATTAATATAAAATAACTAAAATTATTATTCTTTGTTTATTTCATTAAATTTGAACTTGAAGTCTATAAAAAAAAAAAAAAATAAGTTGGTATCGTTTATATATTTTTCACATTTTATGGTTACAATATGAGCTATTGTAAAAAAACCTTTAATTATACTTTAAGTTTTAACTAAATTAAAATTGAACTGCACTATACATCTTTAACTACTAAATAAATTACAAATATTTATTGTATAATATATATTGGTATATTTAGCTTTATTTTAACAATTTAGTTCCTACTATAAACGTTTATAAAAATTTCTAAAATCAAACAAGTAACGATGAACATTAAAATACGTGTTATTCACTAAAATCGAGAGTGACTCTTAATATAATACAATACGCGTAGGAATTTCACAATTGTGTACTTATTAACAATGACCTCAGACCGTCTTCGGGGTCACAAAAGACCACAAATGTTGGATTCGTCCGGTTTTACAAACTAACTTCTTAGAATATATCAGCTGTAAAGAAAAAAAATGTCGTAGCCTATACACTATTATACTTTCAATAATACTACCACTTTACAGCATAATCTATTATTCTTAAATAAATGAAATGAAAAGTGGATCAGTTTGGCGCCTGTTTACACGGGTAGTTCTATTGTGGGGATACACAAAAAAACGTCGTGTACCTATAGTTGAATTGTATACATTACAAGATACATAACAATATAACTACCCATTCGGTAGATGTGGCAGCACAATATGGGTCTCTAACGGGAGGTCGAATTATTTTCGTTAAGGCGATACAATTCCAGAGTAAATAATAATTTAAAACCAGTGTTGTCTTTCAGATTTCATTATTGTATTTAGACTTATAGTAATTCAGTGAAACCTTCCATAGTGGACTCTTCCTAATACTTTTAACAGAATAGCGATCACCAATAAGCTAAAACCATTTATCTTAATTTAAAAATAATGAAAAAACGACAGAAAGATGATATGAGAAAAACGCGCTTATACTAGTACAACAAAACGAATTCGTATAAAACCGATTTTATTTTACACACGTTAATGAAAGGTAGGTACTTATGCGTGTATGCATTGTTTTTTTTTTTAATTTTATATACTTATACTTTTCAACTAAAAGCGAACATCAATAGGCTAAAACCATTATAAGGACATCGCAATATTAAATTACAAATTTGCTTAGATTTAAAGTATGTCATTATATCTAAGAAATATGTGTGGGTGTCAGTGATCTCACACTTAAACACTAATTACACAATGAGATACGGGCGTTTGAAAATATGTGTGTGACATCCTACGGCCAAGTCGGAACAGCGGCGTATGTTTTACGTACAAAAAGGTTAACATAACAAATTCAATGGTTAAATATAAAATAATTGTAAATTTTTTTTTCATGTTAATTTAAGTGTTTATGACACTGGTTTGATTATAATTTTGATATATACTTTTTATTTTTTGTTTTAGTAGATAAAACTAGTCAATTACGTAAAATTTGGTTTGCGCGGCAATACAATGCGAGTCTTGAATTCAATAATTTTACTAAATTATAATTTTTAATATGTATACAATAACAAGATATATTCAATTTCAAATCACACCATCGTCTTAAGCACATAAATATACTTGGGTTTATGAAAAAAAATTTGAAATACTATTTTAAGTTATTAAAATCACTGTGTAAATTAAATTACTTTTACACGTAAAACATTGTTGATTACATTTTTTTTATATACAAAAACATACTATCCACGCCATTTATGACACTGCAGATGATTACAATTAAAATAAATTCACTATTTAAATCTATTATCTAATTTATTATAATAATAATATAATTTTTTTAATTGTAAATCCCTGAGTTGAGGGAGCTTAGAATATTTCTGGTTGTATTAAGGTATGAGTCATTTTTAATGCACTACAATATAATAATATCTTTAATGGTATATTGTGGTTGAACTTCGGAACGGTAATTACCACACCAATAGAAATACAACTAAAACCAATAAACTAATGTATTGAATTTGTCATTACATTGATAATCAATCGGCTTATATTTTGTATTTTAACCGTACGTGTTATTTATTACCATTTACGAACATTATTTTAAGATAGACATTATATTATAAAATTATATATAACATATATAATGAATCATTAAGATATTAAATAATTATAAAGTTTATCGGATGCATAAATATATAGTAATATTCGTAGCCATTCCAATGTTTAAACATACTATTATGTTTTGTTTTATTGTTTATATAATATACTTTGAACATCCCGTGCGCACACAACGGGGTATGATTGTTCCATTATTGGACCACGATATTTTAAGATATAATAATCTGACTCACCTCGGTAAAAACGTTGCCAGATAACAGAACACAAACCTCCATATGACAATTTAAATAGTAATACAAACAAAGATTATAGTTTTGATTAATAATGACCGCAGTCAAAGTACACATTTCGTTCGACGCCAATTGGAATTGATAAAATAGTACCAAAACTGGGAATCAATGATTTTAAAATAAATACATTTTTATGTGTAATAAAACCATTACAGTAGATATGATTATTAATTATTCTATTATTTCACAATTTCCGACAGATCGATAAAATTATACTCAAACTATACGCCTGTGCGATATCTTTTATAATAACGATGGTGTATGTGTGTGTGTGTGGGCGCGCGCGCGCGCGCGCGTGTGTGTGTGTGTAAAGGTGTTATCCTGAACGTATAGAACAAAAAATATTAATCCACTGGTGAATAAAAATATTTAAAATTTAAAATAAATAAAATAATTTGATTATTATAGAATACAACATACAACACTAATATTTGGTTTCAAAAATTAAAATTAAATAAGTTATAGAACCAAAAATACGTGTAGAGTTAATTACTTACTACCTGTATATTCCTAACATTTTTAATGGATAGGTACAAATCTTGAGTGTAGAATGTTGACACTTAATATTGTATATATATCAACATGCGCATTATAATTTATGTGTAATATTAACAACTGGAATTATGACAAATTATATTGAAAACGTTTTAAAGTTCGATAAGATATAAAAATGTCTTATGTGCAATGGTAAATATACAAATATGGTATGCCAGCCACCAGGTAATCAATTTAGGTAGCACATTAGCAACACTGAGAACTATTCCACGGGAGAGGATACCCACCCCGTGGCCTAATTTCCTAATTTATACCACTACCTAATAGTTTATGTATTTATATAATATATTATAATGTACAAAGTTCGTTCCATCCCTATAAAAGCGTTTAGGGACGTCACTAAACAGCGCCATATTTTCATTAATAATTAACAAATGAACATAATTATAAGATATATAGTATTGTGCTATGTCGCTATATGTGACATTGTTTCTCACAATAACAAAATGCTCTCTTTTTGCCAATAATTTTCCAAATAATTGTACATTTTAACGTCCAAAAAAAAAAAATCATTAATTAATTTATACAATTTAATTATCTGAAATGTTTGGCTGGTTACCATAGTAATGACTATAGTATCCATCGACGAAAATGTCTTCTTAATTGCAACCCTTGTAGTACATAGGTACGTAGATATGAATAGTGGTATGTATCCATATTGTTTTGTGATGCATACTAATTAAAAATTTAAAAATCAAGGATCTAGAACGTTTTGGTGCGGGTTATCCAGCACAAACAGTTCAATGCGGACGTTTTGGCGAAATAACAATTCGACGATATCCATTTCAGGTCATGATCGTATCGAAGAAAATTATAATAAAGAAAAAAATAATTATAATGTAAAATCAAAAATCGTATAATGTAATATTATAATGAATATCACAGTTATTTTTTTAAAACTATAAATACATACATAAGTAAAAAATGATATATACATTGATGAATATTTAAAACAATACATCATTAGCTCATTACGCATTATTAATTTTAATTACAATCATATATACAATTATCAAAAGAACTCGTATCTTGCACGTGAACCTGAAAAAACATTAAACAGTAAATTAATAAACTTCTTTAAAAAATATGTATCATTAGGTCCGGATTAAGGAGAAATGGGGCCTAAAAAGAATATAATCTTATGTTTTGCTAATTGATGAAACTACTTTTACAAATTAAAAATTATATTCTTAATTTTTTTTATTCCTTATATAATCTAACTATCAAATTTCTACTTTAGTAACTTGTGAATAATATTATTAATACCTGTAGTAATTGATAAACATTACAAGATATTATAAGTTATAATCAGAGATAAATGGGCATTTTATAAACTGACACATATTAACAATAACTACAGAAGTATTTCAACACAAGAAAATTTAAATTCTCTAATGAAGTTATCACGGGAAAAAAATTTTTTTAATTCATTGACTGATGAGACTATCAAAAAATTAGCTTCTCTAAAAGCAAAAATGTTTTTAAATATATAGGTATAATAGGTATATCACTTAATGTAATTATATATAAGACAGATAACAATAAATAAATTGCAGGGAAAATAGTTGTATTTTTATTAAATTTTTATTTTGTTAGAAATAAAAAAAAAATATTAATCTAATAAAAAAATAATGATTTATTAAAAAATTTAAATTATGAACCAAAAACAGGTATAATCCGAGTCTAGGTATAATATATGAAAATAAAAATGTGCGTTTGAAACTCCTTAAGCATGGATAAATAATTAATAATGTATTATTATTATTATTAATTTAATAGTTAAATCTATAACGTAGAAATCAATCATAATAATATAATTTTTATTTATTTTTTTTTTTTTTTAAGAAGTTTAATATTTCAATAAGGTTAAAAAATAATGCACAAGCATCTAATTAGTTATTATTTTTATTGTTATATATGACTTACCGAGTCATTTATCACAGGCATTTTTATTGTTCATAACTTTTAAACATTGCTTCATAAAAGTCAAGAAGCAATTGTGGATAGTTGTTTCGCATGACGCCTGACTCGATTAGTCTGGATGTGCCGTCCGACCACCTGACCTCATAAGTTATATTGTTATTTTGGACAAAATGTTCCGTAACGGCGTCTGGTTCGAGATCTCTGTAACAGTAAAAATTGAACGTGGTTACTGGGTAGTTTTACATGCGTAACAAAGACGACGACGAGAAGGAAAAAACGAGCGCGCGCACCAGAACATTCCCGGCGATCGGAAGCATGGATCACACGCACTCGTTTCTTATTATCATAATAATTTGTTATCACCGTCATCGTTGTTATTAGTTATAATACACGTTATCGTTACCGTTATACTGTACCTTGTTCGTTGCCAATTTCGTCCTCTTATAGCGGTGTTTCTGCTACCTCGTATTGCCGTGTTTCTGCGTCCTCTTACTGCGGTGTTCATACCGCGAGTGCCATCGGCGTTTGCTAACCTTCCAGGCAAAGGTTGCGATCCATCAGCTATCTCCATGGGTTCGGGCGTTTCTGGGACGTACCGTGTAGATATTACCATGTTGGCGGCGGAGTCTCGAACACTTATTCTGACTTTAACCTAACGGAATTATGTTTGTGGTAATTTGCAGCATTGGGCATGATCAACAATGATCTAAGAGAGAGAAAATTTTTAGCCGTACCTGTCTGCGTAAAATTCCAGAGGTGTGTATGCGACAAGTCCGTGAGGCCGAAAGATTGAAGTGACACGGAGAACGGGAGAAGTGGCTGGATGACTGCCGTGTGCTGACTGCAGGCTGCAACTAACCGACGAATACGAATGACGATGCCGAGCGCCGTTCGAAAGGCGGCCGACACGATCGGCGAAACATAGGTGTCGTGGTGGTGTTGAATCGGCGGCATTGACGCTATTGCCGCGGAGGGACAATGGTTCGCAAGATGGCCACGAGGGGTCCGACAATACATCGCTACCGCCGCATCAACAGGTACCAATGCATTTCGGTCGACATACGATATCCGCAATAATAATAATATGACCGACTACGCGATTTAAAAACGAAAACGAAATTATTTTTTCACTCATAAATGAATATATTATGCCTATCGTGTCACGTACACTGCAATAAAATTATGTTCTCCGGTCGTCGTATACTATTCGTTTAACACATACCCACAATAATGACATCATTATTCTACTGCAACTACGTTTATACGTATTATACGATATTATAAATAAATATCAAATACATTAATAATACATCGTTTTGAATTCCCGTCGATCGACAATTATTTGTATACTTTCTCTAATGTGTCGAAAAAACTTGATTCTTCTCTTTCATTTCGGTAGGCTCGAAAACTAAAATATTTAAAAAAATCAGAGCGATCCGCAGTGTGGTGACGGGGGGCGCATATCGCTATTAGAACCAATCCTATTAGAACCTTTAATGTCTTGAGAGGACGTTACACTCACATGTGCCATCTCCGGCCTATAAAATATAGACAACTAAGATCTTGGCAAATTTTTATTCTGAAATGTTAATGTTGTGGTGTTCCCTATTAAATCGAATCGACTTGTAATGAAAGATTTATACACAAGAATATTATCCGCTTTCTCTCGTTGATTTATTATGACATTTTATGTTTTAAGCTAGTTATGAGTAATTATTTACAAAATATTCATAATTCACTTAAAAATTAAAATATCTTAAGAAACCAACTAAATAAGCGTTAACCAACGATATATTCACGTTAATATTATATCAAATTGGAACTGCTGAACGTAAAATAATGTGTTAGTGAACTTTTGTTCTCTCTCTCTGACCCGCGCCATAATATTATAAAACATTTATGTACGACAATACACATATAAACAGATACTTAATTATAACAGTAATAGGAGTTCTTACGCTTTATGTCAATCTTCATATTTTAGCATTGCTGTAGCATTTTATTCTGATAAATTGCTCTTGTGTAATCGATATAATATTGT
Organism: Schizaphis graminum; assembly: GCA_020882235.1. Taxonomy (NCBI): domain Eukaryota; kingdom Metazoa; phylum Arthropoda; class Insecta; order Hemiptera; family Aphididae; genus Schizaphis; species Schizaphis graminum. The sequence continues at coordinate 103,812,333 of CM037033.1, forward strand.
TTTAGTATTATTATATTACTAATAATTAGAAATTTGAATTATTCAAATAATTATAATAAGCAAAATATTACACTTGTATAGGTAGTTCTTTTTAAATTATAATTTCATGTATTTCCAGTATTGTATCGTAATAATGGATAAATATTTCATACATAAGCGGTTTAAATTACATATTTACTGCAACGACACAATTGAAGGTTGTTTAATATTAATAAACGCAGCTAAAATAAAAAATGTTTATATATCCATAATTTGTTTGCATGCAATACATTTTACGTTTTATGTTATAATCTTTGACCATTCCTGGTGCATATACCCTGACATACCTGTTGGTTGTTATCGCCCGTCAAACGTCATGTTTCTATATAATAATATTATTACGTAGTCGCTCCATCTAATCGGAACTGGAAAAAGTAGAATCAACACGAATAAACGGCCTGATAGTTGATATATAAAATAAATATTAATAAATGTTCAATTAAATTAATCAAATTATGATTTTATACCAAAATAGGCCTACCTATATTTAATTTAGAAAATATATTTGAATGCGTCATAAAAGCTACTTGAAAACTTACTTAAATTGTGAGTTTTTCAATTTAAAAACATTTATAATATCGAAAAGCAAAAATGTTTTTAAAATAGGTATCAGTTAAATTATGTATCGAATTAAAAAAAGTTTTAAGAAATGTGATCGAATAAATAGGTAGTAGCAAACGGTTGATATTTAATAAATTAAAAAAAATAAAAATAATTATTTATTTTCGTGTAGTGCCGTGATCGACATTTTATGCATGCATGGGGGCGTATAAATGATCATACATAACAAGTACCTACGTCGCACATATTGACACGACGCGCGAGAACCCACTTGGTAAATTTCTAAAACTGAACTCATATATAACAATATAATATATAAAATATTATTTTTTCATCTAATTTTATTATTAAACAGTCGTTATTGAATACTCCTGAAATGTTAAAGTTGAATGTTTATAGGTATAAGTTATTTATTTCGATATTGGTTAAACGAAGATTTTTCCGCTATATAAATTGTATTACTATTTACTTCCTGTATGTAATAGTACAAACTGTCTGCGGTTTTAATATTTTCCTGGTGACCGTTCAATAATCCACCGATATTAGACTAAAAAAGAGGTCCAGCCCTTAAAAATTTCCACCTAGCTGAATTTTGGTAACATACTTTTATTACATCGTTGTAAACAACGTATGAATAGTCATCATCTGTATCATATACGCGTCAAAGGTCACAAAATTGGCCTTTTTTGAATATCTCGCTTTTTACGAGTTTTACAATAAAAAGTTCTGGTTATAAATTGTAGAGGAAGTAATTATATACAAAAAAAAGTTTTACGACATATTCACGTACCTAAAAGTTATAGTTTTTGCGTTATAAAGCCATCAAAATGTACATTTTTAATGAACTATGAATTTTTTGCTAAAAACAAGTATAGCCTTTACGTTAATATCTCACTTTATACTGGTTGTACAAAAAAAAATTATCCTACAAAAATTGTAGAGGACAAAATTATCTACAAGATGGTTATACATATATATCCAATCGCACTTGCGGTATACGAATTTTAATGTTTACCATACAAAATTAGGATAATATTATATACCTATTATGTACCTTTGTATACCTATGTTACGGTGAAAGACGAAAATTGGTAAATGTCGTCATTCTCCGGTCAATGACGTCATTAACCAAAATTATTCAATTATGTATAGGTAAATTTTGTAAAAACACATTTTTAAAATTCAATTGTACATCTTTCACCGGTCATTGACGTCATTTACCAAAACTTGTGGTAAATGAAGGTACATTTCAAATAATACACTGATTGTTTTAATATATCAGACTTGGGTAGTATTCTGAATACTTTTTAAATACTTTTTTTTTGAAAGTATTCAATACAGTATTTTGAATACTTTTTACAAATATTCTTAATACAGTATTTGGAATACTTTTTTTCCGTCCAATCACACTAAAAATAATTTCATTACTTCTTCTGTCATAGAAATTGCTTTCGCATTTATACATAACCATATAAGCACCTATAATCTATGTATATTTTTATTCAAAATATTTTATAGTAGATAGTAATATATTATTTTGTTTTATACTATTTTTAGTGGGTAATATTATTTCCAATTTGAAACGTTGAATTCGTAATTTATTATTATTATTTAAGCCACAGTAACTTGGCTATTGGCTTAAAGTAGTTGATTAATGTACTAATTTTTATAATAATATTAATTTTATTATAATTAAGTATTAATCAATAGTTTTTTTTTTGTGAGTATAATGTTCCTTTATTAGGTTTTACTAAAAAAGTTATCCATTTTATTACTTAAATAAATCACATAATATTATAATTTGAATATAATTTATAGGTAATGAATAGATTGGGCAATGTTCACTTACAAACATTTGAAAAATATATTTTTGTTATTGAAATCTATTTAACATTATTTTTTAAGTCAAAACTATTTTTTAAAATTCGATACAATTCTTTCCATAAATGTATTAAACATCATTCTCAAATTAAACTCGGGATTGACGTCAATAACTGGGGAATGTCTACATTTACAACATTTACCAGTTTTTAGGTAAATGATGTCATTTACCGGAGAATGACGACATTTACCATGTTAAAATCATTAACCGTAACATATATAATATAATAATAATATAGGTAATAAGAATTCATTCATTTCCATACCACCGTTGTGGTAGAAACACGGCGCGTTTTTTTCATGGTTCCCCGCAGTACCTAAGCCTAATTCATGTAGTCAACAATTATATTATCATAGTAAAGTTATCTAATAATAAATTTTTTTTCTACAACCAGTATTATAAAGCGAGATATTAACGTAAAGGCTACTTGTTTTTAGCAAAAAATTCATATTTCATTAAAAGTGTACATTTTGATGGCCTTCAAAATACAATACTGTATTACAATACTGTAGTCGTGTAGTGTAGATGTTTATTTATACGGTTTAAAAATATATAGTATTATGAGTATAATAATTCAAGAATTTCATGAAGTCTGAACGACAGGCGACAGCTGTCGTCAATATTTCGGGATGAATGCTATAACATTCTTTATTTCATCGATATATTTTCGTTAAAACGATTTCAAATCATCTATAAAAATATATTGTTATTGTTAAGTCTTAAAAGAAATGCTTTGTATATTATAATTTTAAGGAAATTCCGAAGTCCATTTTAAAATGCAACATAGCGGACCACTGTTGGTGAAAAAATATTTCTATTTAAAATATTTTGAGGAATAGGTAGGTATTAGAAAGTCATTATCGTGATAATAATAATTTATATTCATAGTTATTACTTGTTAAGATTTATATAATTACAAACATAAGCACGCGGGCTCGTATGTATTATTTAGTGTGAGTGGTGTGTGTATAATGTATATAATATGTGTGCGCGTGCGTGCGCTCGTGTGTTTGTTGTGTAAAGAAACAAAATATTATATACAATATTACCATTATACATTTATACTCGGAACATGCCTATATTTTATATTATTAAATACGAGCTATTGAATTATATTGTGTATTATTCTGTCAATATTGAACAACAATCGATTTTTTTACTTTTACGTAATAATATCAGCATTCGTGTGGATAATATTATTCCCAATGATTATAATTAAAATATATATATATATATATATTAATATCTGATCGACTACTGCCAATAACGATCTTCATCATTCTAATTCAGTAAATTATTATTATTATTTATTAAAGATCAAATTCACATATAATATGAGTAATATGACAAGTAATGATTTAAAAAAAAAAGATAGGTAGGTACGTTAAACCCTCCCTCACCAACTATAAATAAAATGTCAGTTTCCGTTAATAATGCAAAACATTTTTTCGTACAACTAAATACAATAAAAAGTTGCATACAAAATTAGGTACTCATCAAAAAACCATAGCAAAAAAACAATTTAAAATAAGATTTCAATCACAAATTTAAAATATTATACTTATTACAATTTAATATAAACGAGATAGTATATAATATTATATTTTAGTTGTATAATTATTTGTATTATCAAAATTGATAATTTTAACTATAATATGTAATTAATAACAATAATTATTATTATGAATAATTGCATTTATTGTAAGATGTAGGTAATATAGTGGATCTAGAAACTAGAAATATGAAATATGGGGAGTTCATTTTTTTTTTCAAAAAAAAAAATATTTTAATAAATACATAATAAGATAAAAGCATTGAGTATAGATAATATAATATAATATAGATCTATACTCAATGATAATAGTGACACGGCCGGCAACAGGTACTCGTCCGGACCTACTTACCGTCCCACCCTATGCCATTGCGGCGTGCATGGGGGGAGAGTCGACGGTGTCGTGTTGTCGTTGGCCGTAGTGGAGAATGATAAGGTGCGGTGCGGTCGCAGCGGTGTTTGTTCTTTGTACCAGCGGCCGTTGCGTACCGTGTCAATAGTTAGTTATAAATTATAACTTATAATACAATTTATTCTCAAATGATAAATATGAAAAATTGTTATCAATAATTCAATAAGAGCAATAATTATTATCTTTACATTTTTAACATATAGATATTAATATGAATTAAACATTACACATTCAAAGGTGGGTGACTAAAGCATCATAACGCACCTTTCCTTGATTTCGTAGGTACCTGAATATAGTTAGGTCTTAGTTACATGGTACACCACAATATTATATTAAATATATGTTGTATACAAGTCAATATTCGATAATTGAATAATAATAATAATAATAATAATAATAATAATGTAATTTAATTTAATTTATTTGAAATAATTTAATAAAGATTTGGAAAGTAAACACAAGTAGATTAAATGAGACGGCGGCAAAATATAGGAATATATTGGCAGTAAAATGATACAGCGTCCAAAGAAATAATATTCTTGTTGTGAAGAGGGTTTATTGTTGGGTCTCTATACAGTAGTCAGTAGTATTCGTTTGTGTTCTCTCACTAACATTCTCACTCACTCTCACTCTCTCTTTCCCTCACTCTCTCTCTCTCACCCGCACTTCACTTCGTTTTTCTCTCTCACTGGCCCGTACAAAAAATGGACGAAACGCAATCGCGCAGTTATTATTTTTTATGTTTTTGAGTAATCAATAAGGAAATAACCCATTAAAAACTAATAGAGTAATAGAGATTAATATTTTTTTTATAGTTAAAAAACAAATTAATATTCATTTGGATGTAAGAGTTTTTTTAATTTTTAAAATAGAATATAAAGTCTGAAAGTAGATGTTATTTAAATATAAAACTATAATTTACGTCAAAATCTCAACAATTTTATTCTCCATAATTATTGTAGTAATAATTTTACCATAAGATTATTTATCAAAAATAGATAAATAATTATTAAACGTGAATAGATTTTGTCCGTGTTGTGCGTGATGGGTCTGATAGAAGACATATATATTGCGGCGTCACTCTGATACCTATAGACAGTGGTCGGCAACCTTTTTGGACCCTCCAGACACATTCGTGAAATAAAAAAAAAATCATAGGCCGAACAAAAAAATATATTTATATTCTTAAATTATTTACTATTAAAAAAAAAATACTGTTTAAAATTTTAAGAGAATGAAATGTATAAAAAAAATGTCGATGTTCTAAAATTTAAAGCGGGCCGTATAGGTACAATAGTGACGTATGCTAGATGTGGCACAAATTACAACGAATTAAAAAGAATTCGTGAATGTAGTCCGATAGAGTCTCAAAAGGTTGACGACTAATGATATAGTCCAAAAAAATTTTTTCTAATTGAATGGTCCCTTAATATTGAATAAATAGTTAACTACCAACTAAAAATTGACCATTATTCATAACTGTTATTGCACTTAAGCATAGTAAGTAGTTCATAAACCGTTGAGATCATATTTATTATTATATATTACATTGTCAAAACGCAATAATTTTGTAATTATTGTGATATAGGTAGATAGTAATAGTATATTAAAAAAAATAATGCAAGTGGAAATCGGCTTGCGAACGAAGCGATCGTTTTATTTTGCAGTGGTGTTATCTATATAATATTATACATATTTCATCTAAGTGGCTAGGTTGGTAACCCATTTTTCTGCCTCTACGTAGGAATTTCAAATTAAGCTACATAATATAACAGATGTTGTGGACTGCAGTAATATTATGATATATACATATATAGTTAATATAATATAGTATAAAATAAACGAACGTATGTGAGATGTTTTTAAGATGGCTAAACATTATTATTTAACGTGTCGTTGTGTCGTATTAAAATTGTCACGTTTTGACCGTTGTCCGTTTACTTACAGAGTACAGACGTACATGTTCCGGGTTATGGGTTCAACCTTACAGTATATAGGTTCCACAAGCTATTGTAAATTTCTCTAGAATACCGTTTAAATAAAATGGTATAATGAAAAAACATTTATTTTCCGACTTACAATGGGTTTTCGGGATGTGGACCACCGTCAGTGTTAAGATCTTGCTACATAAACACGTTAACGTCTGTTTCAATGGCATATATCGACATTTATATAGTAGATATATTGGTTTCTCGTGCGTCGTAGCATAAAATCGCTTTTAACGTGATTTTCTTTTCTGACGGAGTAAATTCTAAAGAAAAAAGGTACTTATTGTATGGCCATATTTGATATGGGTTAAAGGACCTAATGACAAGATTTTTCAACAAGATTTCTTGGAACTCACAAGCCGACAAAGTAAAGTACTGCGAGTCGGCGACAATGCTGCTCATACAATTGTATATTATAATATATATCGACATATACGTATATACCATTTAAACTAACCCAAATGCGCGCGACGATACAGCCTATAGTCGTTCAGTTTACAATACTGCAGGTTGTCCTTCCACTAGCTATAAGACATTTTCTCCAAAATAAATATATAAATGTATAAATATTTTTAGGTAATTTTCCGTAAATTCCGTTATTATTGTATTATTTAATTTATTATTATTTAGTATTTAAAACACATTGATTACAAAATATATGTGAAAGTCTTACAAATTAAGATATTTCGAATTGCTTAGTATCCGTGAGCCATCTTATTAAAATAATAAATATTATGGAGTTAAAAATTAAATAGGTAAAAATAATTTCAACTACCCAAACGAGTTAACTAATTGTCGTTCAAAAATGGATTTTTGAGTTTTTGATCAAAATCATTATTATATTAACTCAAACACGAACACAGTTCGTCCCACTGCGATGCCTATATAGCCGCTTAAAATATAGCGAATATTATGACAAAAAAAATGATACCTCTAGCTAGTCTAGCTATAAATCGTACGCGACTTGTTACGGTTATTATTAATATTGTGGGTGACGACATGTATTCTTCCGCCGCAGCGGTGGTCAATGGTTATATATTTTATATAGGTATATATATTTATTATTATACATTATGTAATACGATTATACACGGTAATATTTATTCGTTTTTAGTTTAACAAAAAATAACTACTAAAGAATTTATTTTTTTTTTTAATGAACTAATCAAATGTATTTAAGACTAAAAGTATCTCATAATTTTATTCTATTCGTATAACTATATCACATTTTGGTTTAATATAAAATATAAATATATTAATAACAATTACCTATATGGCTGTATTATAAATTATATATACTATATACATCGATGTCATAAAAATACTGTTATTATAGATTATTTTTCAATTTTATATCAATGTTTATTTTTTATAACAATATAGTTATATGCAGTTATTTATTGTTAAATCCAAAAATGGATCAATATTACCGTGTATTATGTATGACGGCCGCAGTGCCGCCGCGGTCTAACCTAACCGAGACTCGAAAACAGATAGTCACAAACGAATTTTAGTTGTGAGTATATCATTATGCTAGCTAGTAGTTAGACTGTATTCTATTATTTATTATGGTAATAAAAAAATATTGATTTTTCGAGTTTGATGCTCCTTAGGTAAACCTTATGAATATTATCTTAAAGACCTGGTATACTCTATTTTGAATTAAAACACATCAACATGCTAAAAACAAGTTTGCTTAAATTTAAAGGTGTATGTCATTATCTATGAAATATAGTGTTGGTCTCGCCAATATACACTATAATAATATTCAATGAGATACGGACATACGGGCATTCGAAAATAGGTGTTTGACGTCATATTATAGTCCATAGAGCATAAGTCGGAACAGCGTCGTATGTTTTACGTGCAAAAGTGTCTAGATTATAACAACAATTTCAATCGTTAAATATAATATTTTAAAACTAGCGGCTGGTGTGCCTCGATCCTAGGCTTGTAGAAGCCGCCTTCGGCGCCTTCGAGGGGGTCGAGTGAAAATCGTTTCATGGGAAATTTGGTTGGAAATGATAGTCGGGTGTCTAGAAATCGGTCACTAAAATTGTTATAGAGTTTATTACTATGAGTGTGAGTTATCAGTAATCAGTTATCATTCGGTGTAAAAGTTTGTATTGACGCTTGCCCGGTGCTTGTTTGAAATCAATAAGAATAAATGTGTACCGAAAATGGTAATTTAATGTCTAGCTATTAGTCATCATTTGGTGTAATATCGCTTCCCGTCCCCTGCCCGGTACTTTTTTGTATGTTAAAAAAAAAAATAACATATCAAAAATTGTAATTGAGCGTCTAGCTATCAGTCCTCAACCTGGGCAAATATAATATATTATACCTGGCTGAGCAATTATGGATTGGATACATATCGTATCGTTTGCCCGGTGCTTTCTTGCATGAGAATAAAATAAATAAATAAAATAATGGTAATTGAGGGTCTAGCAATTAGTCATCAACCAGTGTGAATCGATAGTTGTGCTGGGAAATCCGTCTATGGCGGATTGTTATACCTCCTGACGTCGTAAGTCTGATGTTGTATACTTGAGATTAAATATTTAATAATCATAAATATAATAAAAGCGGGTAAGTGGGTATCGCTCTGCTGTATATTAGGGGGTGGGGTGGACCTCAGACTATGGTAGGTTAAATTTGAATGCAATGATAGGTATCATTGTTACGAAAAACGATTCTGAACGAAGATGATTGTCAATTTAGGATATATTATATTTAAATATTGTCATAGTATATTCTATTTTGAAACAAATAGTATAGTTTTTATATGTTATTATAGTTACTTTATAGTATCTGTTTATTTATAAAAAAAGTATTAGGCAACATACGCATTATGAGAGTATGAAATTTAATTTAAATTTTGAAATATTTCGTATAAATTCGAACTTTAAACACTTATAAAAAAAAATTGTGACTAACGATTTCGGATTTTTTTTTATCACTTTAAGAACAACTTATAAGAAACCTTGTATTAAATTTTCAAGATTTTCTGGCCACCCAAAAAATTTTTATCGGCATTTGAAGAAAAAAAAACTTAGAAAAGTCGAAAATTTCAATTGTCTATTAGTAGCTTAAAAATGGTCGTCAAAATATTTTGAAAATTTAACTGTAAAGAGATAACCATAATATAAACATTTGGTGAAAATTTCAAGTATTTACAATGATTCGTTTTTGAGTTACAGCGAAATCAAAAAATCGATTTTGTCGAAAAGTGGTTTTTCGTAAAATTGCCATTTTTCTGTCATTTTAGATTCTGAACGAAGTGATGAATGTATTGCTTTTACTATGATGTGTGTTTTTTTTTTTTTTTTTTTTTTTGTGTCTGACTCCAGCATTTGGAGCAGTAATAATGCTCCGATTTTTTACTTCAGCCCCTCTTTGAATAGGGAATTGAATCTAGTTGGTACTTTAAGGGGGTCAAAATTAAAATTTTCTAATAGTTTTCAAAAAAATCGAGAAAAACAAAAAAAAAATGACAGAAAAATGGAAATTTTACGGAAAAAACCACTTTTCGACAAAATCGATTTTTTGATTTTGCTGTAACTCAAAAACTAATTATTGTAAATACTTGAAATTTTCACTAAATGTTTATATTATGGTTATCTCTTTACAGTTAAATTTTCAAAATATTTTGACTATTTTTAAGCTACTAATAGACAATTGAAATTTTCGACTTTTCTAAGTTTTTTTTTCTTCAAATGCCGATAAAAATTTTTTGGGTGGCCAGAAAATCTTGAAAATTTAATACAAGGTTTCTTATAAGTTGTTCTTAAAGTGATAAAAAAAAAATCCGAAATCGTTAGTCACAATTTTTTTTTATAAGTGTTTAAAGTTCGAATTTATACGAAATATGTCAAAATTTAAATTAAATTTCATACGTTCATAATGCGAATGTTGGCCATAGTAACCATAGTAACATATAAAAACTATACTATTTGTTTCAAAATAGAATATTTGACAATATTTAAATATAATATATCCTAAACTGACAAATCATCTTCGTTCAGAATCGTTTTTCGTATACAATGATACCTATCATTGCATTCAAATTTAACCTTCCATAGTCTGAGGTCCACCCCACCCCCTAATATACAGCAGAGTGATACCCACTTACCCGCTTTTATTTTTTTGTTTTTCTCGATTTTTTTGAAAACTATTTGAAAATTTTACTTTTGACCCCCCCCCCCCCCCAAAGTACCAACTAGATGAATTTTCCTATTCAGGAGCTGAAGTCAAAAATCGGAGCATTATTACTGCTTCAAATGTTGTCGTCAGACACAAAAAAAAAAAAAAAACACACATCATTGTAAAAGCAATACATTCATCACTTCGTTCAGAATCTAAAATAAGTGTTTTTTAATCTCCAATGATTTTACCCTTACACTTTAGGTAGGTGTAAATGTATTATACTATATAACATAATCTATATTAATAACCGTACTACAAAGAATATTTCTGTGAAGTACCTATTTCAATAAACTGAATAAACGATTATATCGTAATTATAGTAATAATTATAGCTCCGATTTTTTACTTCAGCCCCTCATTGAATAGGAAAATTCATCTAGTTGGTACATTGGGGGGTCAAAAGTAAACATTTTCAAATAGTTTTCAAAAAAATCGAGAAAAGCAAAAAAAAACGACAGAAAAACTGCAATTTTACGAAAAACTTACTAATAAGTTATTAGTTAGGTCCGGTTAAAAAACAACAAAATGTTCACTGTTTAAATAGTGTAAACCTGTTTGAAGATTATTGGCGCCGTGTAACTCCTACATTCAGGGCGGTATTAGCACATAGGGCCTATGAACATTTTCTGGGTCTACAGAAATAAAATGTGTGGCTACTATTTTTTTTGTTGCAATTATCTTGTTTAATACTTAAATATGAGGAATGTAGAAATATTCAAATTTGTGTAAAATAAGTTTTAATTAATTGTTTTTAAGATTTATTAAAATTATTATCATATAAATATTTAGATTTGATTAACGTCCAAGTAAATTATCGAAATATCGAATGACAGCCAGAAAGTATTTTTATTATCTAAATACTAACCTTAGATAACATATTTCGTTATTTTGTTATTTTTACTATTTCGTAAAAATTATTAATAATCGGTCGTGGGTCGTTCGATCGCATGGCGTACTCACTACAGGCAAAATACATACATATATGATATATTCTATACGAATATGGGTGACGATCGGTTCATATTGGAACGATAATCTAATTATAAACCAGTCACTGTGAATATTTTTATATAATATATGTGTACGTATTAAAAGCAAGACGCAAACAAATGAAGTATTTTATTTTTTTATCATTATTTGTAGGTATGTTGTATAATAAAAAGAATGAATTTTTAAGTTTGATTATTTGCTATTGTTTTTTTATAATAATGTAATTTAAATTTGATTGAACACGTTAGTTTGTTGAAGGAGCTTAATTATATATGTATAATAATTATAATTAATTGGTAGAGCAAATGTATTCAAAAACATGGTGATAAATTATATTTTAATAAAAATGTTGTATTGGTACTATTTACTTGATTATAGATTAGAACAGTTTATTAACATAACCAATAGTTATTGTTTAGTATCAATATTTATGATTTATTTTTTAAGTAGTTATGTTAAATAAGTACTTAAAAATATGTTTTCTCGTTTATAAGTTTAATGGAGTGGCGAAATAAAATTTGTCTAGGGGCGGCAATTGTGTAAATCCAACTCTGGATTAATGATTCATATAGGAATAAATAATAATGCGTGCATAATATGGTTGTATTAAACTGCGTCGTAAGGATGTTGATAATTGATGTTTAATATATTATGTTTTGTGAAAGACATCATTGCGGTATAATTTCGGTTTCGATTACTGAGACGTTAAACGAACTTGTATGGAACGCAATTTGCATATCGTGAACAAAATATTGCATAGTGAGATATTACCAAAAAACGATATGAATCTAATAAACTTTTATTAGCTTAAAATTAATTAATATTTTAAAAATTTTTGCAAATAATAAATATTATTATTTAATAAGTGGTGAAAACGGTTTTTTGAATAAAATAAAATAAAATAAAATAAAATGTTCGTTGAAATGGAATCGAAACGGAGACCGCACCACGGTACCAGGGGCGCACGGGCCATTCGTTACACTTTCTTTAGTTTCGGCATTCATCGGCGTAGCCGTGCCGCCGTGGCTGTATTAAAAAATAAATGGTCACAGTGGTGACGGTAGCAATCTGCTCGCTGTCACAATCACCGCATACATTCCTGTTACATATATTCTGATTATTTTTGGTTATGAGCACATTTGTTGCACCGATGTTTCAACCGAGGAACTGAGGAAAAAAAATAATAAAACTTTAAAATACAATTTAAACTTGAAAATATGTGTTTAAAATAAGATTATTCGCCTATTTTTATTGAGATTTATAGGATTATGTAAGAACAACTTATAAGGACCCTGTACCTAATGTAGTTACTAAAATTGAAAATTAATAAAAAAAAATTCGTAAAATAATTTCCGAATTTTTACAAGGCATTTCGTAAAAAATTCATATTTACGCCTCTATATAAAAATGTTTATTCGTATACTATTCTTGTTGCGATTCCTCTGTCTACGTAGTAATAGACAATAGTAATCGTATTAAGTAATAAGTTATAGTAGTAAGTCCCTATTATTTTGAATACTTTCACAACTAAAATAAATACATTATTATAGGTAGGTAGTTTATTTGTATAAATAAATATAATTTATACTTAGGTAGATACTAATACGGGTGTTAACCAGTTGCCCTCAACAGCTGTTATCGGGATTTTAAAAATATACCAGTTGCCCTCGACCAAATGTACCAATTGCCCCCAACCGAATGTACCAGTTGCCCTCATATGTTAATATATATGTCGTAGGCCATAAGGAAAATTAGTTATTTTGCAAAAAGACTAGGCTCTTTGCAATGGGGTAGCCCGTTTGCGAACTACTTATTATTTTTTCAAACAGCCTGCTGTTTTTCAGGCTCATTGCATACAGATTAACAGCTGTTAGGCCTTTTAAGAACTACTTACTACTTTTTCAAACAGCCTGCTGTTTTCCAGGCTCATTGCAAACATACTAAGAGCAGTTAGGCCTTTTAAGAACTACAATCATTTTATGGTAAAAACCATTTTAATTATTTTATTTTAAGGGTTATTGATAATAACACAGTACAAATATGTAACATAAATGTAGAACATGTAACATTGTACATTTTGTTGACCATTAAATTACTAGTTTTATTATATATTACTAATAAAAAAAAAAAAAAAATGTAAAATATTAAATTAAATTAAATTAAATTGAAATATTACAAAAATATTACATATTATATAAAGTAGGTATATAAGTAAGTATAGTATATTTATTCGTCTACAACTTTTATATTATATTATAAATATCTACTTTAATAAGTAATAATAATGTTACATGTTCTACATTTAATTTGCATATTTGTACTGTGTTATTATCAATAACCCTTAAAATAAAATAATTAAAATGGTTTTTACCATAAAATGATTGTAGTTCTTGTGGAATCCCCATATAATTGTTGGAGCTATTCTATGTTAGAATCATAATTTAAATCAAAAATATTGTTAGTTAATTGGCTACAAACGAGTAGTGTCCCAAATACTGAATTGTGTCCAGCACTTTTTTTCCGGTTACACGAATTGAGTCTAACAATTTTTATAAATTCAAATCGTGAATTTGTTTATTAAAAAATTAATAGTATGTTATATATTATAATATTTTACACTAAAAATGAAAAAATTCGTATAAAAGTCATTATATCATATTATCATAGTAAAATTGTAATATAATCTAAAAAAATCGATGTTGTTTCGTCTAATAAATATTAATACAAAATAAATATAACTACAGCATTAATAGTTTTAATAAAATTACATATTTGGCAAATATTTAAATGATATATTATGATGAAAAACCTTATACAATAATTGGGACTCAATTCGTGTATCCCTCTTTTATTATTGGGACACAACTCGTGTACGAGAAATTTCGTCGGGACACAACTCGTTAACTGCGAATTAATTTATACCATTAAAAGACCGTGCTAATTTGTGTTAATCCATCGGTCAGCTCTATAGGGTAAACGGTTGAACATAATATAGTTGTATAACTGTATAAGGTATCAATCGATCAGAAATAATGTGCAGATGGGATCAAAATAACTCGTTAGCAGATTGGCTTGATGGCTTACACGTTATAACCAAAAATGTCCAAGTACTTTCAAGAATGATTATTCGTACGCGACGAAAATATAATTAATACCTCCCCCCGACCCACCGCTCATCAATTCTATGATCTTATTACTCAATACTCTTGTTACTGCGGAAACGGCAGCGACGTACGACGAGTTATGACGACACCGGACTCACGGCGATAGGCCGATAGCCGTATTACCATTGTAACAGGAATGGTTTGGGCTTTATTGTAAAAGTTATAATGGGCGGTTTTATCGGGGTTTTCAGTAAAAACCTCTAACCGAAAAAATCAAAATTTTTTTAATTAACACAGTTGGTTGTTAATTTTTGTTTGAATTATTCATTTAATTTCAAATATTTACTGGAAAAGTTAATTTATATTTAATCAATGCCTTATTAATAGTTGTTAAACTTATTAAAAAAAAAGATTGTTAATATTTCTAATGACCGTTGGTGTGTAATTTTTTCCATTTTTACTTTTAATTGTACCTACCTAATTAAAAAAATAATTATAAAATTTTTCAAATCAGTTTAATACTTTAATCGGAAAAATAAATTAACAAAAGTTAAAAAAAATAAAAAAGTGAATTTCTAAGTTTTTGCAGCTGGGCTTTTTTTCCAACCCTACGTTGTAATAATAATTATTGGGTACTATATAGTATTTATTAGTATATATTATATACTTATAAATAAAAATGATCAATACTTGAAAATTCATCTTCAGGTTTAATTAACAGTCAAATAACATCGCACCTTTTTTTTAAAAAAAATAGCTGATATCACACCAATAAGATTTTTATAACACTTATTATAACATCGTGTAAAAAAAGCCAAGTTAAAAAAAAATCCTGTAGTAACTTAGCATAAAAATTTAGTAGGTATAATGATTAAATCTTTAAAAGACATGATATAATATGGAAACTAAGTAAAATGCCATTTTTAATATTACAAATACTTATTACTTACCTATAAGGTATATGACGACCAACATGAATAACAAGTAACCACTAAACTAAACTTAATAAATTAATTAATAATTTATAAACAATATAATATGTTAAGCGGCCTCGCTACGGTTATTATTTAAGGAACAACATTAAGGCAATTCATAATCTCGTCTTAGCCGCCCGAGATCTGTGTGTTAGTTGTAAATGATTATTAGTGTAAGGGAAATACTATGCGAGTACCTATTGGAGTATGCGCATGCACATGTCAATAACCCGATAATAATAAAAATTCACTATACGAATTTTACGACAACTTTACTTACTCATTGATTTAACAAAATTTAAGTTAGTTAACGTTGTTTGATCTTAATTCTGAAAAAATATTTAAATTCAGCAGAAAAATGTCTATAGATCGTACGAAACATTATGGTTTTAATTGTAATTTTAAATTTAATATTATGAATTGAAAAAAATGCATATTTTCAAGTTTTTATTACCAATTCATAAGATTATAAGACTTAATTTTTACAATTTTCTACCGAATTCAGCATTTTTTTTAGAATCAATACCGGACATCTTAAACTAACTTTAATTTTCTCAAAACTTTACGTCTTTTGAGCTCAAATTGACGACGGTAGCGAGGCCCCTTTATTAAGCGTTTAACTTTACAATTGATCTTATTTGTCTTCATAGGTATTTATAATATTAAAAATGATATTTTATACTTATTTTCCATATAATATCACGTCTTTTAAAGGTTTTATCTTACCTACTATAAATGCAATGTCACTACAGGATTTTTTTTAACTCACATTTTTTACACAGAGTTTATACAAAGTGTTTAATTGGTGCTATATATATTACCTATTATATTATACAGAAAAACCATAATTTATCTTTTCGCTAATCGAGATTATTATTAAAACGTGTACATTAAAGTATTAAACGGTATAATTTATACCTTAACTCTAAACCCATTATTTGTATGCGGCGCTCATAATCTATAGACCAGCTAATAAGCCGACTATCAATGTATAACAAATAGGTACATAATATTATAATATTTTTAAGTATAAAGGAATCGGAATGAAACGTATTTCTGTATTATATTTTAATTTTTTATTAAATAACAGAATCAATTAAGTATATTATATAAATATTTTATGTTTGTAAAATAAATCATTGTTATAAAGAACTTGATGTTTACAATCAACTTCATTTATTTAAAAAAAAATTGTAATTCAAATGCAATGAAAAAATGCAAATTGTTATTTATTGTTACATGTAATCATATAGTACACATGATGACTTTCTAAGATTATACCAAAAATTAAATATACTTTTGAATTATATTTTAATTTTTAAATAGATAACAGAACCAATTAAGTATAAAATAGGTATAAATATTTTATTTTTGTAAAATAAATTATTGTTTTAAAGAATTTGATGTTTACCATTGATTTTATTTATATTTTAGGAAATTTGTTATTATATATAAAATACAATAATATTTAATAATAATATTAATATTAATATATACCTATATATAATAATTATTTATAAATGAGAAGTTGTGTTGACTGTATCTACAAAGTGCTCACACCACATAGCTCTCCCAGCTCCCCCTTCCCACATAAAAATGATAAAACAGGACTAAGTTCCTCATAAGTCACAGTACTTGTTTAAAATAAATTGTAATTTCAGTCGTCGGATGTAGAAGACTTGTTGTCGCTTTTAGAGTTGTCCCAATTATTTTATTCAAGTTATTTATTTATGTAATTAAAATAACTTACCTGTTCTAGACTTTTTTTAGTATACAGAGATTTATTAGCAATTATTTATTTTTAATGAGAAGAAAACAATAAATGGTAGGACCATCATAACACTTTAAAACATAAAAATAAAATGTTTGAACAGACCTTTAATTACTTAAGGAAGTATGTAAGCTTATATTTTTATGTAGCTTTAGTCTTAGCTGTAAATAGTGAATCTTAGTTACATAACATAATATGTGTCTTCAAAAACATGTAAATTATTTTTAAATACATTGAAATTGTTAATTTATTTTGTTTTAAAAATAAATGTAAAAATGTAATTTGATTATTATTATTATAGTTTATTATAGTAATTAATATACTATGTATTAAATACTTCTTTTTTAATTATGAAGTTTAACTCCTCAATCTAATATACTAATACCTTTAACTTATATTAAATTAATTAAAAAATTATACAACACATCTTAAATAATATCTAACATAAAGCATAATAAGTACTAACTACTAAGTATAAAGTATTTATTTTCTTATTTGGTATAATTTTGATATCTTCTTTGTATATTTTATCTAATATCTATCGTAATAGAGAAGTGATAATGAATAATGAATAATATGGTATTTTTCACATAAAAATGATAATGACAGTGGTGGGCTACACGGGGGCAAAGGTGGGCAATTTATGTATGTATAATTTACTTCATTATAGGTACTAATTATTGTTCATTTAATATATTGACGACACTTTAAAATAAAATACATAACGTATAAATTATAACGTTAAATATACTTACTGAATGATGATTTTTTGACTTTGAAATTTTTACTAGTATTAATAATAATATTAGTGTGATAGGTAAGTAATTATATGAACAAAAACATTTTTTTTAATAAAGAATGAATCATCGATATTATAAAAAAAAATTTTTTATTAATAGTTTATTAGACCTTACAATCTTATTTGTTATCTATGTTATTCATAGACCTCCATTTCTTCATAATTTGACCAAATGTTGTGTCTAAGTCTAAGTTGTGTGTAAGTAAACACTATGTTGACTAAGTGTTTAAGACGGCCGTTTAGTATTTCAACCTATACTCATTGACCATTGTGTACCGGTGGCAATTTATCAATTGTCAATAAGCTACCAATTACTAATATTGCTGCCAACGATAATATAACATTATATGTTATAATATTGTCTATTACTCTTTATACTTGTACTATGGATCACATAGGCCCAATTAGGAGAACGTTTAGCGAGTATTAGTGCCTCAATTTTTAAAATTAACACCTTCGAATATATTTTAAACTTTTTAAAATGGCAGGTAAGTATACCTATCAATATTTATTCTAAGATACGCCGAAATATTAATTCGACAGACAATATATTTTTATAACAAAAGTAACGCAGTACGGCGTCAGAAAGGCGGACACCTGCATCCCCTGTCCCTATTATATATATATAATATATATATGATACATGTGCACTGCTTTCTTTTCTTTGGGTTTTTCGTTCCTTTATTCTACCCTATACAGCAATAAATAAAATAAATTAACCAATAGTTTTTATACGTATTGCATTTTAGGTGTTGCTTTTGATGTCCAATGTTAGCTATACGAGTTAAAACTAAAATAGCCAGTTTAGGGGTCAAAAATCTATAGGTATAGATGTCACGATCGTCAAAATAATATTACACACGTTTAATATATATATGGTCAATTTGTAATAAAATTTATTTATAAATGTTTTTTTTGAAAGATTAAACAAAATATGATATAATTATACGAATGGAAATGTTATGAAGTGCTTTCATAAATACATTTAGTTTAGTTAATCGAAAAAATAATGTTTATTAGCAGTTACTTTACTTTAAACAAAAAACGGATAAATATTTCCATGTAGATATTATAATAATATGGTCACCGCTGCGGAAAACGAATCCGTGACAATGTCAAAACTCACTGTGATTAGCGAACGAATGTAACATATGAATTTTAGTTGTATCATTATTCTAGTTAGACTATTCTATTTATTATGGTAACAAAGTAATTAATAAATTTTTGAATTGGTTTGTACTTTAAAATAATTATTGTAATATTTTTAACATTTACAAGCAATATTTCAAGATTAAAACATAAGTTATATTATATGCACCTTAACATGTATATTGAAATTGTATATGTACAAAAATGTATTATTTCCCAAGTTAGTTTAAACTACTTAACCTAGTTACTAGTTAGGTTAAAATGTAGGTACTAGAAACATAGGAACTGCCATTGATTAACATTTGTAAAAATACACTATCTTTCATAACAATACTTAAAAAATAGTACAAAACAAATGATTATGTGAATTTGTAAAGTTACAATAAATCCAAACTATATGGTATTACTAAATTAATTTTGTATTTGTCCATTTTAAAACGTACCTAATGTCTATTTATAAAATGATTATTTTTTTCTGATAAATAATAAATTATATAATTTATTATTTTGTATATTTTGTTAACATTAAAATAATATAATTTTATATGTACATTGCACGCCCATTTATTCTTCTGTATAATATATTATATTATACAATATACCACAATAGGTATCTTATTATTTTATCTACAACTCAAATAAAGATACATAAAAAGTATAAAAGATATTTCTACTCATTTCTTTAATAATGAAATAATTGATAAATTATACTAGCATCAATAAGAACATTGATAGAAATTTATGTTTGTTTTTCTTGTATAGAGATGCCTAAAATTAATAAAATTTCAAGGAAAAATTTATCAAATGTTTCATTGCATACTCTTAGGAAAATTATTCAAATGCAAAATCAAGGTGCAAAAATGGCAAATAATTTAGTACAGTCCTCTACTCAATCAATTATTCTCTATAATATTCAATGAGATACGGCCATACGGGCATTCGAAAATAGGTGTTTGACGTCATATTATAGTCCATAGAGCATAAGTCGGAACAGTGTCGAATGTTTTACGTGCAAAAGTGTCTAGATTATAACAACAATTTCAATCGTTAAATATAATATTTTAAAATTTTTTATGTGATCTTAAATATTTTTTTGTTTTTATAGCACTGAAGTGATTATAATTTTTTATTTAATTTTTAGTTTTTTTTCAAATCACACCATCGTCTTGAGCACATAAATATACTCAGGATTATGAAAAAAAAAATTCTGAAATACTATATAAGTAAAGTTTTTAAAATCATTGTATAAATCAAACTACTTTTACAGTTTTACTCGTTAATCTCAAAATTCCATTGATTTATGTGCTGCAGAATGTTCGGACAATTTTTTATACGATATTACTGTGTGGATCGAAAAATCTATTCATTCTGTCGTTATTACATGATTATTGATTAATGACTAATTAATAATGACTATATTGAGTAATGAATATTCGCGAATACGTTTAAATACAAATATTTTTTTAAATTTTAAAAATTAAGTTAATATTCTTAAGAAATTTAAATTAATATGATGTATTTTTAGCTATATTATTAAAATAATATAATTGACAAAATAAATATAAATGTATTTGTAAATTTAAAAAAAAATAATATTTTAAAAATAATTTCAATAATCAATAAATAGTTTTAAAAATGTTATAAAATAAATCCTTCTTATTATTACAATTATAAATACAGGGTGATTGATTAAGCATAAAACACTCATTATTTCAAAAAGTATTAACTTTTTTCAATTTTTTTTTCAAAATTTTTAGTTTTATGCTTTTCTAAAACTTTGTAGTGTTTATTTTTTTCAATTTAATATTTAATAGTGAAATCACTATGAACTTTTGATTTTCAAATGGAAACCTATACTTAAAATGTTATAAAATCGTAGGAAAATAATTATTCTACGCTTAAATTATGGACAGCAAAATGTTAAATTTTCAATTCTTTGCTTTTGATAGTAAAATATTTATATATTTTTAACTACCAAATAGTTAAAAATATTCATGAATTTTACGAATTTTTGTCAATATTTGAACTTCAAATGCTAATAAAAAAAAATTGTGCCTATGTATTTTTATAATTTTTGAATGGGAGTTAGAACAAGTTATGTGGACCCTACAATTAAATTTTCAAGTAATTTGTCCCAGCTAAATTTTTTTTATCAATATTTATAAAAAAAAAATAAAAAAAAATTGAAAATTTCAATTGTCTATAAATAGTTCAAAAAATATCAACATTTTTTGAAAATTTAACTGTATATAGATAACACTAACATAAACATTTGGTGAAAATTTCAAGTATTTACATCAATTAGTGTTTGAGTTATAGCAATATAAAAAATTCGATTTTGTCGAAAACGGTTTTGCATAAAAATTCCCGTTTTTCTATCATTTTTTTTTATGTTTTTCTCGATTTTTTCACCTCTATAATGCATCAAGAATATCCACTTTGCCATCGGAAACCACCCCCAAAGTTTGAAATGGAAGTATTATTTCGACTAGTTATGCTGTACACAGACACAAAAAAAAAAAAAACACACATCATTGTAAAATCAATACATTCATTAACTAGATTATCTACAAAAAAAGATAATAAAAACCTAATAACTTCCTCGTAAAATTGAATAATGTTACAAACAAAAAATATTTATACACACCTATGATTGATATTGTTATATGTTGGAATACTTAAAATCCAATATAGTATTTTAACAGTATTATTTTAGTTTTCACATTGTTCTCAATTTTTCTAAATACAATTGTAGTATAATATGTATATTATTCAAGTCATATGTCCAAGAATATTCTTAGTACATGCTTGTAATAATTTTTGAATTTTAATATGCAATAAACATTCTGGATTAATTGAAGCCAATAGTTGTATAGTTAAAATGCAACTTGATTTTAAAACAAGCAATGTATTATTGACTTATGAATAATACATTAATACATAATTGATCTATTATATTGTCTATCGATATACATTTGAACATAAATTGTATAGAACTGACAAAACTGAAATTAAAATATTTTAAATACATTATTATTATTTACTATAATTTTAAAAGCTTTTTATAAAATTAGTAAAACTTACCAATAAATTATTCCAAGTTCCTGATATTTCGTCAAGTAGTATTCACATGCGTAATACCAATTTAAATGAAACTTAGGTTTAAATAAATAGTTAAACAAAATACGTCATAAAAAAATTACCTACTTATGATTACCCATCATATTTATTATAATTTTTATTCATTTAACAACATTATATTAGAGAATAATTAATATTTCAATATTTAATTATATTATGAATGTTGGCGTATGACATGTTTACTCTTTACGTTAGCAATGAAAGTAATAAAATAATTGAATTTTCAATCACAGAAAAGACGACTTAAATTAAACTTATTAAACTAAATGTCAAATGAATTTTATATTTTTTTGTTTAAAAGTTATAGGACATTATTTTGCATATTAGCATAGGCCATAGCAGTATAGCACTGAAAAGTGAAAAGTGAAAAGTAATAAACATTTGTATTATGTATTTTTATTGGGAATACCCAACGGTTTGGTTCGATGAGTTTATCTGTGATTAAAGTATTATCATTTGTCACGTGTAGTGGTTTAGGAGGTATTTTCATATTATGATATTGTTACCATAATAAAACCATGATAATAAAAATTTAAAATGATAAGATCTGTTTCATCTGATTTATTATTAATCATAATTTTTGATATTACGGATACAGTGCCATAGTCCACGATAGTCCATAGTTCGTATTCTGTATTCATGTAGGTAGTAGGAGGTACAAATTAAACTATAACGATATTAGTACCTTTGGTCGAACGATATCGATTTATAATTTGAACTACTGGTCTTTGCAAATAATAATTGTGTTCTAATCAATGTCTCACAGCCGTAATAACCTTTGGGACTAACACCTAAGAACCTCAAACCACCCAACTTTGAACAGCTATAACTCGCGAATGGTTAAATGAAAAATAATAATTTAAACGTTAAAATACATAAAAAAATATCCCTTCTATTTTATAACATTTTAAGTATAGGTTGCCATTTGAAAATCAAAAGTTGATAGTGATTTCACTATTAAATATGAAAGTGAAAAAAAAAATTGTTACATAGTTTTAGAAAAGCATAAAACTAAAAATCTTGAAAAAAAAAATTGAAAAAAGTTAATACTTTTTGAAATAATGAGTGTTTTACGCTTAATCAATCACCCTGTATATATTTGTGTCTTAAGTCTCAAATTGGAGATATAGTATATAATATATATACAAAATAAGTATTTTATATAATTTAATATAACATTGTAATGATATATATATATGATATATATCATTATTCATTATTAATTAATTAATTATATGTAATTTATTTTAACATTTAAGAATTTGACTGTACCAATTATTTATAATTTAATTTAACATTTACATTTAGGATTAAATAGATAAATAATATACTATCAAAGGCAGGGACGGCGCCAGAGTTTGCGAGGCCCAGGGCAATACTCTATTACGAGGCCCTAAATTAAAATTATTATAATCGTTATTATAGGAACGATTGTGAAAAAAATGGATACGAAAATGTAAAATGTTAAACAAACTTTTGTTGATTTAATAATAATAATAATAATAATAATATATAATAATAATAATAATAATAATAATAATTGTTAGTTGTTACATAATTAAATTAAATAATATAACAAATAATAACATTTTATAGTAAAACTATTAGCCATCAAAAGTTACGGTCAACAGAAAATGTTAGGTACCTAGTTTAGCAAGAAATCTAACATGATTAAAGATATTTGTATTACATTTTTTATTTTTTGTAAAATTATTTAATTTAATTATTACAATAATTTAAATAAAAATTAAATCCCCATCCACGCACAGCTGAACCTCTCCGTGTATTCTAAATTGTGTCTACTTACCACTTACGCCTTACAAAATTCAAATAAAATAAAAACTATTATTTCTACAGTACCTACCACCTGACAGCCGTTGCCAGACGTTCTTCAGTACAAGTGATTTGCAAGTTTGTAATGGTTTGTTCACCAAGTCAAAAAAGAAATAAGATAAGATAATAAAAAATTGATACAAGCAAGAATTATATTTATAATATTATTTTGTATAAACAATGCGTGCTGCGGTGTCGAGGTGTCGACCAATTGATCGACGAGTCTTTTTCTTATCGGTAACGGAGAAACCACTAATAATTGGCGACAACTTATAATAATAAAAAAAGTATGATCATACTATAAATAAAATAATTTCACTTTGCGTTTGTAAAAAAACATTACACGTAACATGATAATACTTAGTTTTAATACCAATAGCAAAATATAATTTATAGATATTCTTAGTTCACGTTTTTTGTATTATGTTTATTTTTGAATGTCTTTATTGGGAGCAAACGAGAGGCCTTGATAATATTCTCTAAAGCGCAAGGCCCAGGACAAAATATGTCCCACTTGCCCTACCCTAGCGCCGTCCCTGATCAAAGGTCATATACATAAATGCTTTGTAAGATGTAATGATATAGGTATATAATATATCTTTATAAATTATTATTTATTTAAAATTAAATTTAACATTTACATTTTACATTTAGGATTAAGTAGTTTTAAAAATGTTCTTATAAAATAAATTCTTCTTATTATTACAATTATTATAAATATATATTTGTGTCTTAGGTCTCAAATTGGAGATAATATAAAGTATAATATATATACAAAATACGTATTTGTTCAATATCAAGTGATAAATGATTATATTCAGTATATTCTCTCAAAATAACTACGCACATTATATATTATGATCTATTTAATGTAAGAAACTATTATTTTTGAAAACATGGATTTTAAATAATTTTAAATTCTTCCAAAACTACATTTTTGCTAAGACAAATTGTATTTATTGCCATTTTTTATTGTTTAAATTTTTTTACTCTTTTGAATAACATCAACAACGATTATAGTTTTAATTTACGAACGTTTCATTTAAACTCAATTTTTAAGATACATGGAGTTGTTCCAAACAATATTTAGTTTTGAAATACAAATTATATAAATGCATGTTGTCAATAAAATAAATTTAAAAATGATAAAGATAAAAATATATTTTTTTATGCGAAAAAAAAGAAAAGTTGTATTTTAACGATTTAAAATAATATTACAAAAAATATTGATATTCAATATTTCAAAAACGTTACCTACCTAATTGTTTTTGAAATAACGAGTGTCGCACCTAAAATGGATCACCCGGTATGTATTTTGATTTAAGAATTTTTATATTTGGTTTCGGTGATAGCTTATTTGTTCTATATTATCCATTATAGTCCGATGTTCTTTAGCTAAACGACCATACTTGGGGCATTTATAGACACAACGAAAAAAATTAATTTTTAATTTTATTAAATCTTAAGTATATATTTTATAACTCAACAATATTGTATTTTTGAACGACTCAAATACATATTCTGTAGTTCTTTGAGCATATATATTATTTATTATTATAATTTAAAGTTTTGAGGCATATTGACAATACATTTTACACTTTTACTCGACTTACAATAATATTATGTATATTGTATATACTATGTCATGGACAATATTTGGTAACGAATTATGATTACAATTTAGCCTATTGTGGCGGCGCAGTCGTAACAAGTTTACCAAAACGTATTTTTAACCTTTGGTAGCGCGGCCGTCGTGTGTACGTCCATATTACTATACGGCAGTACGTTAATTTATAACGCTACTAGTGTTATAATGAAGACGCATAAGTATTCCGTGCAAGTGTGGCTTGATGGTTAACCGGGGGACGGATAATCAAAGGACGGTTAATCGATGTTCTACTGTACTAAAGTATTTACAATACCTTGAAAAAAATAATAATTTTATTCATTATTATTCATATTTAAAAATCAAAATTACTTCTAATAACTTCAAATTTAAAACGTCTTATTTATAAATTCAGTTGTTTAATAATTTAAAACTAACATGAATAATGTGTTTAAAAATGTTCATATTTACAAATTATTTTATGCAACTTGACTTTTAAATTATATTTTATAATAGTGGATAATAATAATTCATAATTGTATAATACATGGATTGATGAATAGATTATTCCTATATATTACAGAAATAAGTAAGTACCTACCTATAAAGAAGTATTTTTTTTTTTAATTTTTCAGTGTTCTTTTATATATATATATTATTTTATAAGTATTAAAATCAAAGTAATGAAGTGATAAGCAATTAAATTATATTAATTAAAAAAGATGAGTAACATTTTATTATTTTACATTAAATTTACTGAAAATAATACAAAAAATTATAAATTTTGCACAAATAACAATATAAAATTAATCAATGGTGATATCACTGATTTTATTATAGTACTATTATAGTAATTAATATTCTTATTATACGCATTAATTTTATTTATAAATAAATCATTTTTTAAGACTATTAGGTATTTCAGTCATAATTACAGTTTATATGTATAAGTAGGTACCTGGTACTGGTATACTTTTAAATATAATAATAAATAATAATATATAATTAATAAAAATGTATTTATTTTAAATTAACTTTCATATTTAATTTTTAAGAACATCTAATGCATGCCAATAAAACGTATATACAATTTTCAATTTTAATTTTATTTTTATTTTGTTATTGCATAAATGCATATTTTTATTATTAATAATATGCAATAATATGTAGGTTTACCTACTGAATTTAAGACATGTTCAAGTGAGATAAAAATTAAAAATGTGACGTTTTTTATGAGATGCATACCTATACCTAATCTATACCCATATAGTTGCAGTAAGTGAGTAGATAAATATAATACTATTCGCAAAAGATGTCCACAATTGTGTACTTATTAACAATAATGACCACTGACCGTCTTCAGAGCCACAACAGACAACGGTTGTTGGGTTCGTCCGGTTTTACAAAATTACTTCTTAAATTATATCATAGCTGTCGAGAAAAAAATATATCGTATCGTATACACAATAGACTTTCAATAATACTACCATTACATAGTACAATCTATTAATCTTAAATAAATGAAATAAAATATTTTTGTCAATGTACGGAATCAATTTGGCGCCAGTTTACTCAGGTATTTCTTTGGACATAGCCCATTCGGCTCCCGATTTTCCTAAACGGCTCCCGTTTTCAAAAAGGTCAATTCCCAAACGGCTCCTGTCGAAAAAGGTTTTACGAATAGGTCAATACCCAAATGGCTCCCATCGAAAAAAGTTTTACTATCTGGGTAGTATCCTGTTTTTTACAACACAAATTCCTTCCCACTTCATACAAATGACTTACGATACTGTCTCTAAAGAGGTGTGGTTAAAAATGTGTTGTTGTTTTTTAAGGTTAAATTATAAAAATTATATTCTGTGAATTAAATGTAAAAAAGTTTTGAAAAATGGACAAAAATGTATAAATAAAAATATAAAATAAAAATTATAGAATAGGTAAATTTTTGATGCACAATTTTTTTATATAATCTATGGTAGTTATTTTATTTGATGAAAATCAAAAAATAATCGGTCGATATTTCCAATTAGCCATGAACACATATGCTATAGATTAGATATCGATGATATACTAGTCATATATACACGACGAAATAATACACACAAAGCTATGGCGATTATGATAGACGTAGCATATAACTATTTATACTTTATAAGAATTTTCCACTTTGCCCGTAACATATATATAATTAATTTCGGTATACAGTTACAAAATATAAAAATATTGTAAAATCGTATTCGACTTTTTTCGACGGGAGCCGTTTGGGAATTTACCTGTTCGAAAAACCTTTTTCGACGGGAGCCGTTTGGGTATTGACCTGTTCATAAAACCTTTTTTGACGGGAGCCGTTTGGGAATAATAAACAATAGACGGGAGCCGTTTGGGTATTGACGATTTCTTTAGTGGCGACGCATAAAATACGTCTTATATAGGTAAATTCCTACATTTTAGTACATTATAAGTTGCATAACAATATAAATATAACCCTTACGAAAGCCATCAGGTGGATCTTTGGCTTACGTAGATTTTCGGATATGCGGCATAATATGCAGGGTTTTTAACCGAAGGTCAAATTATTTTCGAGCGTTTGAAAATATGCATGTGACGTAGCCCTACAGCCGAAGTCAGAACAGCAACTTACGTTTTACGTACAAAAAGGTCTAGATTAACACAACGAATTCAATCGTTAAATATAAATTTTTTTTTTATGTTAATTTAAGTGTTTTTTGTGGTTATGACACTGGTGTGACTATAATTTTGATATACTTTTTATTTTTTGTTTTAGTAGATAAAACTATTCAATTATATAAAATTTGGTTTGCGCGGCAATATAACGCGAGTCACGAACTCAATCATTTTACTAAATTATAATTTAACGATGAACATTAAAATACGTATTATTCTCTAAAATCGAGAGTGAACCTTAATATAATACAATAATACGTGTAGGCATTTCACAATCATGTATTTATTAACAATGACCTCAGACCGTCTTTAGAGTCAGAAAAGACCACAGTTGTGGGGTTCTTCCGGTTTTACAAACTTACTTCTTAGAATATATCATAGCTGTAAAGAAAAAAAAACGTCGTACCCTATACACAATACTTACAATAATACTACCACTATATACCACAATCTATTAATCTTAAATAAATGAAATGAAAATGTTTTTGTCAATATACCGAATCAGTTTGGCGCCTGTTTACACGGGTAGTTTTTTTGTGGCGATGCACTAAAACATCGTGTATAGGTGAATTTTATACATTACAAAATATACATAACAATATTATTACCCGTTCGGCGGATGTGGCAGCACAATATATGTTTCTAACGGAAATCGAATTATTTTCGTTAAGGCGATACAATTCCAGAGTAAATAATAATTTAAAACCAGTGTCGTCGTTCAAAGTTCATTAATGTATTTAAACTTATAGTAATTCAGTGAAACCTTCCACAGTGGACACCTCCTAATAATTTAACAGAATAGCGATCACCAA
This sequence comes from Schizaphis graminum, assembly GCA_020882235.1. Taxonomy (NCBI): domain Eukaryota; kingdom Metazoa; phylum Arthropoda; class Insecta; order Hemiptera; family Aphididae; genus Schizaphis; species Schizaphis graminum. The sequence continues at coordinate 103,841,837 of CM037033.1, forward strand.
TAATAGCTAAAACCATTTATCTTAATTTAAAAATAATTAAAAAACGACAGAAAGATGATAATAGAAAAACGCGTTTATACTTGTACAACAAAACGAATTCGTATAAAACCGATTTTATTTTACACACGTAAATGAAAGGTACTTATGCGTGTATGCATTGTTTTTTTTTTTTATTTTATTCTTATACAATTCAACTAAAAGCGAACATCAATAGGCTAAATCCATTATAAGGACATCACAACATTAAATACAAATTTGCTTAGATTTAAAGTATGTTATTATAACTAAGAAATATGTGTGACTTCCTACGGCCAAGTCAGAACAGCGGCGTATGTTTTATGCGCAAAAAGGTCTAGATTAACACAGCCATTTTTATCGTTAAATATATAATATTTTTAAATTTTAATATTACTTTTAGTGTTTTTTGTGTTTATGACACTGGTGTGATTATAATTTTGATATATTTTTTATTTTTTATTTTAATAGATAAAACTACTCAATTACGTAAAATTTGGTTTGCGCGGCAATACAACGCGAGTCGCGAACTCAATAATTTTACTAAATTATAATTTATAATATGTACCTATACAATAACAAGATATATTCAATTTCAAATCACACCATCGTCTTAAGCACATAAATATACTTGGGTTTATGAAAAAAAAAATTTGAAATACAATTTTAAGTTATTAAAATCATTGTGTAAATTAAACTACTTTTATACGTAAAACATAGGCGATTGCTTAGTCGTCGTCTCGATGACGTCACACGGCTATTCATCAACTCTCATTTTCTCGTTGAATAATTATTTTTTTAAATTAGAATTTTTACAAAAACGTTTTTCATTGTGTTGAATATAATAATATAACAGACCGATAAATACGTTTATACTAGTAAGTAATAGAACGAAACGAACTTGTTCAAAAACCGATTTTACAGATAAAATTAAGACGTGCTCGTATTGCGTCTTATTGTCGTACGCGAATTATAGTTTTAGGGCTCGGAAGTTGTTACATTTGCATGTTTTTTTTTTTTTGAACCGTTATAGATTTATTGCTAAGTGACTAAAAGCCTTATAATCATAACTATTATACTTTTCGTGGACTCGTGGTCATACAGCGATTGAAATTAAATACAATAAAATACATTTTAATTATTCTTTATTTATTGATATAGGTACATTATAACATTTTGACTTTTGTGTTTACAAATTAATTTAAATAAGATTGAGGTGTTTAAAAAACATATATTCAATTTATTGAACTTATAAAATATGATAATATTTTTTGTAACAGTGTCATGAAATAATTTTAAAATTAGTTATAAAACGAATTTAAAAAATATAAACAATAATTCAATTTTGTTATTTTAAAGATTTTGTTTTTCATTGCCTATAGGAACTCTTTAATTCGTTACTATTGCTACCTAATATGCGTTTTATAATAGATAATATTATACACAATTATAATAATAAAATATATAATATTATATATACAAATATATATGAAAAATGAATAGATAGTTATAAACCCGTAAAATAATGAAATGTGTTCCATAAAAATAACATATATCGATTTATTGTCTTCTATGGTTCAAATAACACTTATAGTTATACAGATATCGGATGTACAGTAAAATCTATTGCATCAAATATTATAATTAACAGACAAATTTTAATAGAAACCCTGTGCTAAGGATGACGTAGCGAGTAGATAACCATGCGCAGTAGTAAACGTAGCGATAACACCGAAAGCAAAACATTTCTATTAGGTAACTCTAATCAAAAACTTTTCTCATATTATAATAGTTCATCTAAACATCAAACACTTTCGTTTGAAACGAATATAACGCAAATTGGTTCGGGACTTCACTTTTATTGATATATATTATGCGTATATTTCACCAAAATAATGTATTATACGGCCATAAGATAATTTTTTCTTCATTTAATATGTAATACTCATGTTTATTGGTTGAGGTGCGTACTGTTTTTGAGATTAATGTTATTAAAAATTACTTAATATGAATATCATCCAACGCGTATATGAACTTAAAAAGTATATATATAGTTATTAAAATTATCTAATTATTTATTCTTATTTCCCGTAAATATTGCACACACTTATAAGCAGTTAATATTATTAGGAAAGTAAAATTATTGCAATGTGATTATGTTTAGTTATATTTTAAAAATTATATAAAAAATAAAATAAATATTTTATATCTGTGTCAATTTTTAATAAAATTTTAATAAAAAATTAAGAGCATTAAAAGGTAATTTTATACTTTATTAAATTCAAATTTTTATTACAATAATACCTATGTTTTATATAATGATTATATTATACATTATATATCCACTTATGAATTGGAGATGGGCCATATTAAAAAGTAAATAATGTATTATAATTAATATTTAATATATTAATGCAATAATACTGTTTTGTAGTTTTGTTTATACCAACTAGATATACGAGAATCACGATAAAATTTAAAGTAAAAATGAGTTAAATGAATAGGATCCAACATTAGTAATAATGCATTCTAAAAAAATTTTAAAATTAAAAATACGCTCTTAAGACTATAAAGAATAACACAAAATACACATTACACAATTTTAATTATTCTTTAGTAATATTTTTAAACTAATTTTTCAGCTTACTAAGAGCAATAAATCTATTACCCACAAAAAATGAAAAAACATACAAATGTAATTACTTCTAATCTTACTATCATAATTAGTTTGGAAATGATAGGGACTAAAACACTGCAAGTTTTGCATAAAAAACTATAAATGCATTCAAAAAATGTAAAATATGTATTCATGTTTTTTTCGGGAGTAGGAAGGGACTTTGTTCGAACGTGGATTTATTATCGCATTATTGAAACTCGTCAATTCCCCCCCAGATCATGCAACGGGTGGCGAATCTTCTCCGGCCGGTTCTACCCCCTCCCTCTTCAAAGTTCGCCACCGTACCGTCTTCCGTGAGTGCTAATTTTTATATATGCTGTGCCGCCAGCCTTTACATATTATATGACACTTTTTTCCTGGCGTTTGAGCCCGACGCACCGTTGCGTCCGCTCGCCGCCTCGTGCCGTGTTGTGCGGCCAAACCGCGTGTGCGGTCAACGTGTAGTCAGTAATTATTATTCGCGCCGGCTTTGGGCTTTTGCTCTCCGGCGTCTGGCCCAGCGCATATTTTTTGTATGATCGTGTGTGTCCGATTTGTTATACGGTGACACAAAACCACGTGCCTTTTCTTTATTATTATTATACGCAAGTTCGCGTCGTAAAGTTACGGTCGTCGATTTATTTTGTTATTGCGTTGGCCGTTGGCTCTACACGGTGTACGTGTGTGCCCGGTTGGCTGTCCACTGCCCAGTGACACCAAAAATCACGTGAATGTTATTACACATTATCGCGTCATTAGTTAATAGTTACTTATATTATAATATTATATTTGCTACATCGTCCATTCATACTCCATCAAAACATTCATACCAGTGAATTTGCCAGCTTGGATCGTGGGATCGCACCGCCACCGGAATCAGGTCATTTATTGTAAAATTCATATTTTGATGATATTTATTATTATTATTTATATATTATTATTGTTATTATTTTGGGGCCCCGTGTTATTCTAATATTATATTTATACGTGGCACTTTGCGACAGTATCGTATTATAATTATATATATTATATTGAAGACACATACAATTAATGTATTAGCATAATTATTTATTATTTGTTATTGGTCTAATATATCTATTTGTGGTGTTATATACACCCGTATTATATTAAATTACGTGCAATTGTGTTATATATATACCGGGTAACTTTTCCCGTTTCCAACACTTCGCGAGTCGTGTCCGATAACCGCGAATTTCCAAAAGTAGGCCTACTTTTGGACACGGTGCCAACAGACTTAGAAATATTCCTAATTTCTCTTTCACACAATTATTGCCACTTAATTTGTAACCCGATTTTCATGACATCTACATTTCACAGTCGACAGAATAAATAATGACTATAATTTTTGTCATCGCTATGGATAAAAGAGTCTGACTACGACTAAACCACCAATAGATAATAAATATAAAAATAATTTTAAAACAAATAATTGATTGGTGATTATCACAAACCTTATTATGGACAATTATTATTAATCTGTGTTTAATGTAAATATAACATTTGAAAAAAATACATCATAATTATTGTAATATTATTTTATATTGAGTGTGTATTCTCTGTGACAGTTTTTATTAAATTAATAAATAATAAAATAATTATAATTATAATTATTAGTAAAATAATGTTGAAGTTCAAGCGTAAATAACCGAAACTTAAATTATAATATTATTTTGGCTCATTCAAAATTTATTAAATTGTTGCTACTGTTGTCAGTACATTTAACTAACAGTTGAATGGTTTCAAGAATTGTCTACCGTTGTATCACTATATTGGTTAATTGGTTACTTATACGTTATACGTTAAGTAACTAATTGTACGAATTCGGAATTATCAAAAAACATAAATATAAATTATAATAATATATTATGTATATTGTATATCAAATACTGTGTACGTGAAACATCTAAATACGTATATAATTCAAAGAAGTAAAAGTGTAACGTGATTTATTAAATTATAATTATTATTTTTTTTAGTTTAACTTATTAATAGTTATAGTTTTAAAACATTTTTATCTTATATGTATATAGTTTGAACAAAATAAAATCTATAAATGTGCTAGTTTATGTAGTAAAGCGTAAACTTAATACACATTATTATGTACAGGTTATGACATTAAATTTAACAAATTTGTGCAGTATCCTGCCATCTTTTCGTATCACATTATAGACTATGATATTACATGTTATTCGGTAATACGTAGAAAGTGTTGGCAGATAGCTGGTTACCGTTTGGAGATGTTAATTATTATTGAACTTAAATAATATTATCGGTACCTACTTAAATATGTAGTTTAAGTAAAATAAAATAATTTTAATATTTAAAATAGTTAATTATAGCTTATAATTAAATATTTATTAAGATACACAACTCGTATTCGTAAAATAAAAACACAAATATTTTTTAGAAACCAAATTACTAATATGTTTTATTTTTAAACTCGGCATAGTATAGTATGTGTTTTTTTTTATTGGTTTCCTCAAAAATCCAGAATCTTTAGTAAAAAACAAATTCTTAAAACTGACGATTTGATAAATTGCGTCCTCAGAAAAATATATCAAAATCATATACCAATCCGCGTTTTATTGTAGATTAAGTATTTATGAAACGTACGTAAACTGCAACACGAGATATTATGATTATTTTCACTCGGCTAAACAATTTTAAGATAATATGTAATAAACTTGGATCGGAACTTTATGCATTTGCATTTTTCTTAGGAAGCTGCGTATTAAATATCTGATTCGATACAAATTCGTTTCATAGTAGGTACCTACAAATATATTATTTAAATACAAAAATGAATGTTGCATATTTAAGTTTAAATAATTTTGTATATTAAAGATTTTAAGCATATTAATGGATATTATATTAGTAAATCATTGATTTAAAGAATTTTAAAATAAAGAGCCACCGCACACATCGATACAATGTTTATACTTTGAATTATACTATAGGGTATAAACACTTTAAACTATTATATATTCATTAATATCTTATTATACAAATTAATTTTAATTACTAATAATATATTATACTTTTTAAGAGTGTTGCAGTCGTAAGGCGTGCGTACGGGTGCCGCCTATACGGCCTGAGCCGTATAAATGTGGCGGTTTCCCGACTTCAACTTCAAATTCAAAGTATTAGTTCCAGGGAATCTCCAATTATGCTTAAAAATAATAAAGTATATAATATATATATAATATATGTATTATAATAAAGTGTTTTTGCGTGACAGATTTTTTTATTTGAAAATATATATTTTTTTAATTATTTATATTAACTGTAGTATTGTATAAAACAACCTTTACCTTAACTGACTTCTGAGTACCTATTAGGAAAAAATTGTGCTGTACCTGTATCAAAGGGGCGCATATTGATTCCGCCGATTTTATATCGATTTCGCCGGCTACCGTTTATAATATTTAAACATATTGATATTGATTCCGCCGGCTATTAATTCCACCGGCTACTGTTTATCCCTCCCTTGTAATTTGTAAATGTATTTTGAAAAATACAGTCTTACATAATAATATAATAGAACATACATTTATTAATAAATAATATTAACAATAATTGTATAATAATTAAAAACTAAAATGTATAGTCTAATTAATATGTGAATGTGCAGAATATTTTCTAAAATGTATAGTCTAAATTGTATAAAATAATTTAAATAAAACGAGTCAATATATTTTATTTTATTCCGTACGTATTGCTATAACGTATTACGCCACATATAAAGGTCAATGATGATTTTTGCTTTTAACAAAAAATACAGAGCATTAAAAATTTATCAAATTATTTGAACGACAATAAAATTTCTAAGATCATTTATTTAAAATATAGGTCCAAAAATATTATCAAAAGTAGTTACATTTATATTAATTAGATTATACATTTTAATTTTAAATTATACTTTAAACAATTATTATTACCTCTCATTTTATACAGTTTAGACTATATACATTTTAATATTTTATAATATATTCTTATATACGTATTAATTAGAATACATAATTAGATTTTGAATTATACAATTATTATTATTTTATACTATATATTTTAAATAAATGAACAGGGGGAAGGGGGATAAACAGTAGCCGGCAGAATCAATTCAAACGTGTCTCCTAAACAGGTAGTCTCGGCGGAATCAATAATTACCCGTATCAAAGTTCTACAAATGCCTATGATTGCTGTAATATATCTTCATAATTACAATTTATAAAATTCCAGGTACCTGGTACAGGCGTACAGCCGTACGGGTATATTTTTAAATATATACATACATAGTTATTAACAATAATAAAATTGATAAATATTTTTTTTTTTTTAAGTTTACTTGTATATTTTATTTTCAAAAACATCTATGTAATGCCAAAATACACGTTTAAACCTTTTCAATTTATTTTTATTTTGTCATTATATAAATGTATAATTTTATTATTAATAATATGCAATAAAGTGTATGTTTACCTATTGATTTTGGCATGTTAAAGTAAGATAAAAATTATGACTGTGTCCTTTTTTATAGGATGCAGCCCAATACCTAACCTAACCATATAGTCCCCCATCCATAACATAAACCAATTTTTTATTTATAAAAAAAGGGGGGAATTAGCAATTGCATTGATGTACAGTGGTATCAAGACGGACTTTCCATTTCGGAAATCATAATTATTTATGTGTTAAATTTGAATTTTGCTATAAATCTAACTAACGATGATTTAAATGAAAAACTATTCGGATCGTCTTAATCTGATGATAATAATTGTGTATAAAGTTGCAAGTATACCTGCACGAATAATATTTTAAATTAATATAAAATAACTAAAATTATTATTCTTTGTTTATTTCATTAAATTTGAACTTGAAGTCTATAAAAAAAAAAAATAATAAGTTGGTATCGTTTATATATTTTTCACATTTTATGGTTATAATATGAACTAAAACCTTTTATTATACTTTAAGTTTTAGCTAAATTAAAATTGAACTGCACTATACATTTTTAACTACTAAATAAATTACAAATATTTATTGTATAATATATATTGGTATATTTAGCTTTATTTTGACAATTTAATTCCTACTATAAACGTTTATAAAAATTTCTAAAATCACACAAGAAATGATGAACATTAAAATACGTGTTATTCTCTAAAATCGAGAGTGACTCTTAATATAATACAATACGCGTAGGAATTTCACAATTGTGTACTTATTAACAATGACCTCGGACCGTCTTCGGGGGTCACAAAAGACCACAAATGTTGGATTCGTTCGGTTTTACAAACTAACTTCTTAGAATATATCATCTGTAAAGAAAAAAAATGTCGTAGGCTATACACTATTATACTTTCAATAATACTACCACTTTACAGCAAAATCTATTATTCTTAAATAAATGAAATGAAAAGTGGATCAGTTTAGCTCCTGTTTACACGGGTAGTTCTTTTGTGGCGATGCACAAAAACATCGTGTATAGGTGAATTTTATACATTACAAGATACATAATAACAATATTAATACCCATTCGGCGGATGTGGCAGCATAATATGGGTTTCTAACGGGAAATCGAATTATTTTCGTTTAGGCGATACAATTCCAGAGTAAATAATAATTTAAAACCAGTGTCGTCTTTCAGAGTTCATTATTGTATTTAAACTTATAGTAATTCAGTGAAACCTTCCATAGTGGACACCTCCTAATACTTTTAACAGAATAGCGATTACCAATAATAACTAAAACCATTTATCTTAATTTAAAAATAATGAAAAAACGACAGAAAGATGATAATAGAAAAACGTGTTTATACTAGTACAACAAAACGTATTCGTATAAAACCGATTTTATTTTACACACGTAAATGAAAGGTACTTATGCGTGTATGCATTGTTTTTTTTTTAATTTTATACTTATACTTTTCAACTAAAAGCGAACATCAATAGGCTAAAACCATTATAAGGACATCACAACATTAAATACAAATTTGCTTAGATTTAAAGTATGTCATTATATCTAAGAAATATGTGTGGGTCTCAGTGGTCTCACACTTAAACACTAATTACACAATGAGATACGGGCGTTTGAAAATATGTGTGTGATATTCTACGGCCAAATCGAAACAGCGGCGTATGTTTTACGCGCAAAAAGGTCTAGATTAACACAACGAATTCAATCGTTAAATATAAATTTTTTTTTTATGTTAATTTAAGTGTTTTTTGTGGTTATGACACTGGTGTGACTATAATTTTGATATACTTTTTATTTTTAGATTCTGAACGGAGTGATGAATGTATTGATTTTACAATGATGTGTGTTTTTTTTTTTTTTTTTTTTTTATTTTTTTATTTTTGTGTCTGACGACAACATTTGGAGCAGTAAAAATGCTTCGATTTTGGACTTCAGCCCCTCTTTGAAAAGGAAATCGGATCTAGTTGGTACTTTGGGGGGTCAAAAGTTTCAATATTTTTTAAATGAGTCGGGAAAAACCTTAAAAAAATGACGGAAAAAACGGGATTTTTTACGCACAACCAGTTTTCGTCAAAATCAAATTTTTATTTTGCTATAACTCAAAAACTACTTGATGTAAATACTTGAAATTTTCACAAAATGTTTATATTAGCGTTCTCAATACACAGTTCAATTTTCAAAGAATTTTGACTTTTTTTAAGCTATTTATAGGCAATTGAAATTTTTAATTTTTTTTAGTATTTTTTTTTTAAATAACGATAAAAATTTTTTGGCCGACCAGAAAATCTTGAAAATTTAATACAAGGTTTCTTATAAGTTGTTCTTAAAGTGATAAAAAAAAATCCGAAATCGTTAGTCACAATTTTTTTTTTATAAGTGCTTAAAGTTCGAATTTATACGAAATATGTCAAAATTGCGAAAATTTGCAAGTAATTTTGTGGTTGAAAAATCGTAAAATTTTTTTCTTTTATAACTAAGTTTGGAAAATTTGGTACAAGGTTCTCCATACATTTTTCTTCAATTATCTGTAAAAAAAACTCTACCGGATTCAGACAAAAAATTTTTATGAGTGTTTGAAATTTAAATTTTTACAAACCCGCGTTAAATAACGGTTTAGCCTCAAACGATTTTTGATATTTGTTGTTATTCAAATAGTATACGTCGTAAATACTTGAAAATTTCACCAGTTATTTAGATTGCCATTTTATTTACGTGATTTGATTTTCAAAATATTTTGACTTTTTTTGAGCTATTTATAGGCATTTTAATAATATATTTATTTTTATTTTTTTTTTATAAATGTTGATAAAAAAAATTTAGCTGAGACAATTTACTTGAAAATTTAATTGAAGGGTCTACATAACTTGTTCTAACTCTCATTCAAAAATTTTAAAAATACATAGGCACAATTTTTTTTTATTAGCATTTGAAGTTCAAATATTGACAAAAATTCGTCAAAATCATGAATTTTTTTCACTATTTGATAGTTAAAAATTTATAAATATTTTACTATCAAAAGCTAAAATTGAAAATTTAATACTATGCTGTACATAAGTTAAGCTTAGAATAATTATAAAAAAGTTTGAGGATTATTCAATTTAAAAAATTTTACGAGTGTTTAAAGTTTTAATTTTAATTTGAAATCAAAAATACACGTGTAAAATAACGTTTTACTAATAAATAATTTTCGATTTTTGTTATTTTTAAAAAATTACTAAACGTAAGATCTTGAAACTTTTACTTAAATGTTTGAATTTGTTTCAAAATAGAATATATGACAATATTTTAATATAATATATTAACATATCTTAGACTGACAAATCATCTCCGTTCAGAATCGTTTTTCGTATACAATGATACCTATCATTGCATTCAAATTTAACCTTCCCTAGTCCGAGGTCCATCCCACCCCCTAATGTACAGCAGAGCGATACTCACTTACCCGCTTTTTTGTTTTAGTAGATAAAACTATTCTATTATATAAAATTTGGTTTGCGCGGCAATATAACGCGAGTCACGAACTCAATCATTTTACTAAATTATAATTTAACGATGAACATTAAAATACGTATTATTCTCTAAAATCGAGAGTGAACCTTAATATAATACAATAATACGTGTAGGCATTTCACAATCATGTATTTATTAACAATGACCTCAGACCGTCTTCAGAGTCACAAAAGGCCACAGTTGTTGGGTTCTTCCGGTTTTACAAACTTACTTCTTAGAATATATCATAGCTGTAAAGAAAAAAAAACGTCGTACCCTATACACAATACTTACAATAATACTACCACTATATACCACAATCTATTAATCTTAAATAAATGAAATGAAAAGTGGATCAGTTTGGCTCCTGTTTACACGGGTAGTTTTTTTGTGGCGATGCACTAAAACATCGTGTATAGGTGAATTTTATACATTACAAAATATACATAACAATATTACTACCCATTCGGCGGATGTGGCAGCACAATATGGGTTTCTAACGGATTCCAGAGTAAATAATAATTTAAAACCAGTGTCGTCGTTCAGAGTTCATTATTGTATTTAAACTTATAGTAATTCAGTGAAACCTTCCATAGTGGTCATTTCCTAATATTTTTAACAGAATAGGTAGCGATCACCAATAATAGCTAAAACCATTTATCTTAATTTAAAAATAATGAAAAAACGACAGAAAGATGATAATAGAAAAACGCGTTTATACTAGTACAACAAAACGAATTCGTATAAAACCGATTTTATTTTACACATGTAAATGAAAGGTACTTGCACTTATGCGTGTATGCATTGTTTTTTTTTTAACACGTTGACGGACACTCGATCAATTTTACTGCTTTTACAGTAATCGTTTATTTGTGTCTATAATGGCAGTTTAAAATATTACTGCTATAGCAGTAATTTTTACCAAAATATTTTTCATCGTGTTGACTATAATCATATAAACACTAGCTTAAAATTGAAAAAAAAATTTAGTGTTGTGATGTCCTTTATTTTAAAAATAATGAAAAAAACGATAGATAAACATGTTTATACTAGCAAGTAGAAGAACGAAACGAACTCGTTCAAAAACCAATTTTACTCGTTATTCAATGGAACTTATATGTATGTACGATGCATTCCTTTTTTTAAAATTTTTTTTATTTATTTAAAAATGATTAATTGTTATAAAAAGTTACATATTATATTAATTTAAGAAATAACGGAATAAAAAGGTCGACAAATTAATGAAAAATAAGCTACATATATATAACGTTTTACAACGTATCCAGACATATAGGTTTACGGTAAATCAGTACATTACTATAATATATAAAATATTATTCATTACTTATATTAATAGGCGAAACTAGACACTTTTATTAGGGCAGACCAAATGAAAAATATAAAAAAAATTGCTATTGATAACTTTTTATAGCAATTTTGTTTAATATATATATAATGAATATTTCTTTACAATTTAAATATTTAATAATAAATAAAAATTTTAATAAGTAATACTTTTATTAAAGATATACCTACACGAATTAAAATTTATTTATTTTTTATTTTTTACTATTTAAATTATTATTAAAATACATATTATATATGATTTTTTTTTTAATGAAAGATTATATTTCTGTATATAGGTAGTTTTAAATATTTTGATAATTTACACGCTTGTCCTGTATCATGTGTTAAATATAATATAGGTAAAAATATTGAGTTTTTTAATGAAATTATATGAACAGAAAAACGATAAAATTGATAAACTATAACTATCGATAAAAAAAACTCAAGAAACGATTATGATTGTTTTTTTTATTTAAAAAAAAATAATCACTGACGAAAATAATATTGAACAAAGTTAATTATTATCCGAGTTGTCACACATAGTCTATTTGACAGGTTTGTGACTTTAAAAATACATGTAAATTCAACAAACAATAGATAATTGTTTTAAAAAGCATTAAAAGATAGCCTGACTTCTTGGACAATGAAGGTATGAAAATACACGAAATAATGTAGATTACTTACAATGAGTTATTTAAAAAATTATAAATGCCCGATCTTCTAAATAGAGACTAACGGGGGTTAATAAAATCATTTGGTGCGTGATGTATTAATGTGTATAATAATAATATGGTATTATATTTTAAATAATAATTAAAATATTTGGCTATGCTCTATCCATAAAAAAAATATTCTAATTACCTATCCATTTCCATAATTTTGTAATGTTAAACGCAAGAATCTTGTAGACAACCGCTGACACCGTTCAATGATAAAAATATGAATTTATAGTAAAAGAAATAATGTGAAAATATTTAAATACGTGTAATTGACAATAATTTTCTACGGGTATATCACCACGTAACAAACATTACCGATTGTTGACTTGTTTCGTACAATTAACTACCTAATAATTGCTATAATATAAAAATAAATGTCAAATGTCTAAATTAAACAATATAACTAATAAAATCGATTATTCGAGTACATAGATATAGACTATACGACTTCATATTTCCATAATCAATGTTAAAAATGAATGTTATTATTATGTTCATATTGTGTATAGTATGTACAATTTTTTAATGTAAGAAATCCGCATATTATTATATTTCTAATAGGTACGAGCGGTATAATAATCGTGTAGTAGGTATGAAACATTTAAACGAAAAATTTCACAAATTTTATATGCGAAAAATAAAGTTTTTAATTTTAAATAAATATGCTATTAGTCATTAAAAAAAAAAAAAAAAACATTTTTATTAGGTACGTTATATTATAATCCTCATTTGTACTTATATAGGTAAATATAGTATATTATACTATATGATATTATTGTTATTATAATATTATATAAAACGTACAGATGTATATGTTAACATGTATAAATATATTATTTATTATACTTAATTATTCTTTTATTGTATCAAAATACTTCATACAACAATATCTTTAATGTAAATTCCCATACATGTAAGAATATACCTAAATACCAAACTATAAATGCACGCGTTTTGTCTAAACCTATTTACTATCAGCTGTGTTCGTGTAAAAATTCTGTCAGCCTACGTACTTTTTTTTCGAAGTGTTAACATTTTGTATTTATATTTTAAATGAAAAATGAAATTCCCCAAATAATTTCGGAATGGAAAGTGATTTATTAGTAGTGAATGAGCACAAATTTCGATACTTGAGAGCTGATGGAGATGATGTAATACAAAACAGTGTGCGTCTACACAGTGAGCATAACCAGCCCGTAGATTCAATTAAAAATATTGATAGACAAATATTACGAGAAGAGTGCGAGTACAAAGCCCCAAGTTCTATATATAGCTGTAGCCAAAAAAATTAACTTTACTTCTATGTATAATTAATTAAAATTCCCTCCCTACTCTAAATCTTTAGAAAATACCATTACACAATTAGAGGAATTACGAAGTGAAGATTTTTTTGATATATATAAATGTTTTTAATGATGTATTTGTATTCGTATCAGTATTAAATAATAATATGAATTGAAGTTTGTTATAAAAAATTTGATAACGTCACACCTAATTTCATGCGTAATCATATACCTTTGAATAGTCAAAATCGTGTTCTTTGTTACTCCGGGCGTATGAAATTTGCTCCAAAAACAAACAAAAAAATAATACATGTAATTTGCGCCACAAGTAAAACGAACTTCAAGTATATTAAATAAGTAAATTTTCGTTTAGTAATAAACTAATAAAACGTATAAAAATCAGTCATATTATAATTATAAATAAATGTATACAAGTAAAACAATACATTGATAATTTTCGTTAGATTAGACGTAATCTAATAGATACGAAGATCCTATGCGATATCAGTAAATTTATCTGCTGGTAAATTCCAACAATATTGAAGTTGAAAGTGTGGCGCAAATTACTTATTTCATTTCGTTTTCTGTCGTGGCGCAAAATACATCATAGGCGTGACTAGACTTCATCCGCAGTGGCAGCCTAGCTAATAATGACCGGCGCCACTTAATGAATCGAAAAATGCCACATACCCATCTTAAATTTCTGTGGTGGGAAGGGGGTAGTTCCTCTAATTCAATATTTAAAAAAAAGTCTGTATTATCTATTTACAATATTAATAATATACCATATATTCAGTACCTTATAATACATATTTATATATTATATTACCTTATAATATATTATTATACTATACTATAACATTACCTATGTAACCTTTATAATATAATTAGAATAATTAGATAATAAACAAAATATATGATTTTTAAGTGTATAGAATAACAACATTTTTTAAACAGTAAGTATATACCTAATGAGTTTAATAATAAGAAGAACATTGAACAATACATAATATTAATAATAATATAACCAACACGCATACCTATATCAAATAATAAGTCTTCTTTTTGTAGGATGTATTAAATTATATTATTATAATAGTTGACGGATACCCATATTTTATTATTCCGATTTCCGATAAGAATCTTAAATAAATGAAGACATCAATTCGACAATGCAATAAATTATTATTATAACAAAATAAACAATGCATGAAATTTTTTTTCTAAATAAAAATTGTAAACCACTAGATTTAAAACTCGGTTGTCTAGTCTTTCGAAAATTGCAGGGGCAGCCCAGGCACCCTAGGCTGCCACCGTAGACACGCCTATGAAATACATGTTATATTTTTATATTTTGGCGCAAATTACATACGTCCTTAAATGTACCTTTTGATGGCGCAAATTACAGGTAATTAAATTGGTGCAAAATACCTACTCCCGTTACTCCGGCATTACGCACAGTCGCGACTAGTCGTATTCATAGAAAAAGCGAAACCGCGCGCCATATCGTACTCCACCGGGCCATGAAACGATTGCGCGCGGTCCTTATCGGTGGTACCTTTTTAGGCGGACGATTGCGCGTGCTATATTATTTTTAATTTTAAACAACGCTGCCAAATATTTAGGTTTATTGTAAATCTGTTTACCATTTCCAAAAGAAAAATACAACCAAAATCGAAGGAAGAAATACAAAAAAATGAAAATTTAAAAATTGAACACTAACATTATATAAATAATAAAACACCAGAAAATTTACTTAAGCATATTATGGCCATAATTAGAAATAGGTATCAGGGCTTTCAAATTTATTAAAAAAAAAATTAAAAATGTAATTTGACAACTTTTTGAATTATTAACTTTTTTCATTTAATGTTATTTACGTAAATTCAACGAAATATTTTTAACGATAATTTTTTTAAATAATTATTTATTTATTTTATGATGGTATGATAACATTTTTTTAATATCATATCATTCTTAGTTTCTGAATAAATTAATGTATTCGTATCTGTATTTAAATATCAAAAATAATTATGATACAACTTAATTTTCATTTAATAAATAATTTGGTAACTTCGCACCCTATTTCACGTGCAATCGTACGCCTTGAATAGTTAAAATCATATTCTTTAACTTTTGAAAATGCTGAATACATTTTCTGTTACATTGTATAAAGTTGAAAGTTAATTTTCTACACTTAAAATGCATTTTAATTAAAATAAATTCACTATTTAAATTTAATAAATATATTTTTTTTAACTTAGTATATTTCTGATTGAGTTATTGAATTCTATCACCAAATTGTATAATGAGTCACTGTTAATGACTAATATGTACTACAATACGATAATGCCTAATGTTACAATGTGTTTGAACTTCGGACGGTCAATTACCACACCGTTCACACCCATAGAAATGTAAATAAAACCAATAAACTAATATATTACATTTGTCATTACATTGTTAATCAATTGACTTACATTTTCTATTTACTATTTGGACCGTACACGAGAATATGGGATTAATTAGTATTAACGAGCATTATATTATACGATGATATACTATAATTTATTATTATGCTACGATATCAAATAAGTAGAGCGTTTATCGTATAAAGAAATAAATGATTATATTCGTAGGCATTCCAATGTTCAAACATACTATTATATTTTGTTTATAAACTCTGAGCACCAGTGCGCACACAACGAAGTATGATTGTTTCATTATCGAACATCGAACCTCGATAATGTATTATTGTTGAATTTGTAGAAATAATCAACTGTCCTACCTTGGTTAAACGTTGCTAGAAACACGTATAGTATACCTACCTCAGACTATGGTAGGTTAAATTTGAATGCAATGATAGGTATCATTGTATACGAAAAACGATTCTGAACGAAGATGATTTGTCAGTTTAGGATATATTAGGTATACTTAAATATTGTCATATATTCTATTTTGAAACAAATAGTAAACATTTTCAAATAGTTTTCAAACTATAGTATAGTTTTTATATGTTACTATAATTACTTTATAGTATCTGTTTATTAATAAAAAAATATTTATCGGCATTTGAAGAAAAAAAAACTTAGAAAAGTCGAAAATTTCAATTGTCTATAAGTAGCTTAAAAATGGTCAAAATATTTTGAAAATTTAATCGTAAATAGATAATGCTAATATAAACATTTGGTGAACATTTCAAGTATTTACAATAATTCGTTTTTGAGTTACAGCAAAATCAAAAAATAGATTTTGTCGAAAAGTGGTTTTTCGTTAAAATGCCATTTTTCTGTCATTTTTTTTTGTTTTTCTTGATTTTTTTGAACACTATTTGAAAATGTTTACTTTTGAATCCACAAAGTACCAACTAGATGAATTTTCCTATTCAAAATCGGAGCATTATTACTGCACCAAATGTTGTCGTCAGACACAAAAAAAAAAACATACATCATTGTAAAAGCAATACATTCTTCACTCCGTTCAGAATCTAAAATATAATATTATCAATATTGCATATTTTATCAGTATACGCTTCCTATACGGGCGTATATCTGCGTATTGTGTATATTTTAAAAGCTATACGCTCTGATCAACAAATACGTTTTGGGTATAACAATAGTATGAATAAACAGAAAAGTAAACAATACTCGATCGACGGTATAGTCGTATAGATCAGTAGTGCCCAATTTTTACTCGAGGGCCTTATAAAAATTAAAATCGGTTTTCGCCTTACGTGGGTACAATCGTACAATACACCGCATACAGGTCGTGTTCGACCTTCGACGTACCTGCGACTCGATAAGCTAAGATACCGTTTTTTCCTGTGTCGTAGATATCCCGCCTATTCTAATCGACAATTTTCTTTATCTCTTTTGATTTATCGTTTCCACCACACTCCCCGACAGCCTGCAACGCTCGTGGTCCCGACGCACCGCCGACCTCCGTAGGCTCCACACTGTTTGCGACGGGTCCGGCTCCGGCATTTATTTCACGCGCAGCTACCGCAGCAGATGCCCATGTCCCGAATTTCGTCCGTCTTTGCGCTCACTCGTCGCTCTCGTTGAAAGGTAAAAATTATTTCGTTAATATTTTTATTTTATTTTTGTTTTTTAATAACACCGACAATAGTATTATTGACGTCGATCGTTGTCGTAGGTTTACTTTGTTTCGGAGACAATCAGACAACCGCATAGCTGTCCGCCACCTCTAGCGAAACGTGACACACACGTGGTTCGCATTGCCTACCCTTACAAAGAGTAACACCGCCCGCCATGTCTGTTTTTTCGGAAACCACCGTACAGTTAAACCGTCCCGACGACTACTCCGCACCACCGCAGTCAAAGGACGTCGTAGACGGTCCCGAAAAGCCGCCGAATAAGAAACCCATCTTGGAATCGTCTGACGTCAAAAAGTACATGACCGTCTCATCGCCTATAGAACAAAAATCCTATGCAGATTCCAGGTAATATAATATAATATTAATTTGATTTTGATGAATAATAAATCATAAATAGTACATAAATAACACGACGCAATGACTATATCATTGTTGGCGCGCACTGTTTCGTCCGTATTTATTATTATTATTATTAGTTAAATCAACATGTGCGCGGGATACATAGATATGTAAGAAAATTATACAGGTATTTGGTTACTATCTATACTGAATCCCGATGTTTGGAATTGGCCGTGATAATTAATAAAAGATTATGGTAGTATATTATTACTGACTACTATAGTTGTAGTTGATGATTTTTAATTTTATATTATAGAGTAGATAATATAGATATGTAGATTACGTACATAATGTATATTATCGAGTATTGACCAGCGTAATACTATATTGCCATATTGGTTATAATATTATTATTATTTACATTTAACTAGACTTAAACTAAGTTATCTTTGCCAAATAGTACTAAACATAATGACGTTATGTTCGACTATTATTTTTTGTTTCTATCGACGTATTAATATTTTCAGTACAATACATTTACCATATTGGTGTATTTGGTGTAACATAAAATATGTTCCTAATGCACCGACATTAATTCACCGTCAACAAATTAATACGGTCCTCACGGCACCTATTTATTTTCTATTCAACCATATTCCAGTAGGTGTACATTTTAGTTTTTGATAGTCACCGCGAACGTGAAAAAAATATTTTGCTATATTATATATAATATATTTTTTTATTTATTCCTCAAGTAGGTACTTAACTGTAGTACATCAAAAGTAGTTTAAAGTTTTATATATTAATTTTACATAATAAACTTTATTTTCACGAATAGTTACTAGGTATTATAATTTTAGATTCTGAACGGAGTGATGAATGTATTGATTTTACAATGATGTGTGTTTTTTTTTTTTTTTGTTTTTTTGTTTTTTTTTTTGTGTCTGTCGACAACATTTGGGACAGTAAAAATGCTTCGATTTTGGACTTCAGCCCCTCTTTGAAAAGGAAATCGGATCTTGTTGCTACTTTGAGGGGTCAAAAGTTAAAAATTTTCAATATTTTTTAAGTGAGTCGGGAAAAACCTTAAAAAAATGACGGAAAAACGGGAATTTTTATGCAAAACCAGTTTTCGCCCAAATCGAATTTTTTATTTTGCTATAACTCAAAAACTAATAGATGTAAATACTTGAAATTTTCACCAAATGTTTATATTAGCGTTCTCCATACACAGTTAAATTTTCAAAGAATTTTGACTTTTTTTAAACTATTTATAGACAATTGAAATTTTAAATTTTTCTAAGTACTTTTTTTTAAAATAACGATAAAAAATGTTTGGCCGACCAAAAAATCTTGAAAATCTAACACAAGGTTTCTTATAAGTTGTTCTTAAAGTGATAAAAAAAAATCCGAAATCGTTAGTCACAATTTTTTTTTATAAGTACTTAAAGTTCGAATTTATACGAAATATGTCAAAATTGCGAAAATTGGCAAGTAATTTTGTGGTTGAAAAATCGTAAAAAATTTTTCTTTTATAACTAAGATTTGAAAATTTGGTACAAGGTTCTCCATAAAATTTTCTTCAACTATCTGCAAAAAAAACTCTACTGGACTAAGACAAAAAATTTTTATGAGTGTTTGAAATATAAATTTTTACAAAACCGCGTTAAATAACGGTTTAGCCTCAAACGATTTTTGATATTTGTTGTTATTCAAATAGTATACGTCGTAAATACTTGAAAATTTCACCAATTATTTAGATTGCCATTTTATTTACGTGATTTGATTTTCAAAAAATGTTGACTTTATTTGAGCTATTTATAGACAATTGAAATTTTCAATTTTTTTTTATTTTTTTTTTATAAATGTTGATAAAAAAAATTTAGCTGGGACAAATTACTTGAAAATTTTATTGAAGCGTCCACATAACTTGTTCTAACTTTGATTCAAAAATTATAAAAATACATAGGCACAATTTTTTTTTATTAGCATTTGAAGTTCAAATATTGACAAAAATTCGTCAAAATCATGAATATTTTTCACTATTTGGTAGTTAAAAATTTATAAACATTTTTCTATCAAAAGCTAAGAATTTAAAATTTAATACTATGCTGTCCATAAGTTAAGCTTAGAATAATTATAAAAAAGTTTGAGGATTGTTCAATTGAAAAAATTTCACGTGTGTTTAAAGTTTTAATTTTAATTTGAAATCAAAAATGTACGTGTAAAATAACTTTTTACTAATAAATAATTTTCGATTTTTGTTATTTTTAAAAAATTACTAAACGTAAGATCTTGAAACTTTTACTTAAATGTTTGAATTAGTTTCAAAGTAGAATATATTACAATATTTAATTATAATATATCCTAGACTGACAAATCATCTCCGTTCAGAATCGTTTTTCGTATACAATGATACCTATCATTGCATTCAAATTTAACCTTCCCTAGTCCGAGGTCCATCCCACCCCCTAATGTACAGCAGAGCGATACTCACTTACCCGCTTTTTGTTATGATTTAACTTAATTTTTTTTTTATTTATCGTGTCTAATGATTAATTGACATAAAAAAAATGTATCAAATTTGAAATAATATGCAAGTTATATACAGAATACAGACATGTAGTAATTGCTTAGTGTTGGTTTTCACAAAATGATTATAATTTATACTTATCTATACAAAATACAAATATAAAATCCAAATACCACTTATCATTGTCCTATGCTTCTAATGTTTCTATTGAGTTTCTTAAACTCAGAACCCATGTGAAAGGTACCTATAATATTGGATAACATTTAATAATTAAATCTATAAAAACAGTTCTCTCAAGTCGGGTACACATAGAGACCAGAAGTGCCAATTAAGTTTTAAAAATAGGGCTACCAAATTGTTAAGTAGCCAAAATTTGTCCATCATATCAGAACATAGTAAAAAATAAAAACAGAAATTTATTACTGTTTTAAAAGAATTTGAAATTTGAAATTAAGAGTTTTTGAATAATTAATAATATAAATAACGTAAGATTGATTTTTTCATTTTTTTTTATAATTTATATTTATATTATATAATAGAGTGATTACAATCTTAATTAGTTAATAAGACAGAGATAAATATATTTTTTATTTTGATCCATTGATTATAATGAATATAATCTTACAACTGTCAAGAAATGTTAACTACAATACATAAAGATTAAAACAATATATTATTTATAAAATATTTTTCAATAATTATTATTATAGTTTATTTATTATATTTTAGCTATATCGGCAAAGTATAAAATTAAGGCAGGCTAATATGGTACAGGAAAAAATAGGGCCACCAATTGCCCCTGATAGAGACAACAAAAATATTGGTATTTTTTTTTAAATCATTTAGGTACCTAGTACTGTTTGTGATTGAAAAGTTTTTGCTCCCAACATAATAGGTAAAAATATATAGGAAATAAAAATGAATTAATCATAACTTAGATTTACAAAATAAAATCTATATACATTAATTTGCAATTTTTTTTTTCAGTGAATTTGAAGACAAAGTTACTATCAAAGACGAAGTTGTGGATTTAGGAAACGAACCTTATTTTTATGATGATAAAAAATTTAAATTTAAAATCTTGCCAAAGAAAGTGGGGTTTGATCGTGGACTTGAACCCAAACGTATTGTTGGAGCAACTAAAGATAAGGGAAAATTAATGTTTTTTATAGCATGGAAAAATTCAGTAGACGGAGAAGTTGACTTGTTGGAAGCAAAAGAAATTTATGAAAAATATCCTCAATTGGCTATCAAGTATTTTGAGAAACGTCTCAAATTTGTTCCATCTGCCAAATCTAACAAATAAAAGTATTAATTTTTATACCCATAAAATATATTATTAATTGAATTAAACTATTATAATTAATACAAAGTATATTCAATAACATTTAAGAATTAAAAATAAAATATTTAAATATATTTTTTTGCACAGATGTTTTAACTTTGAAGTATTTGAAATTTTTTTGTAAGTAAATACATATAGGTACTCATTTAATTTTTAAGAATTCCCTATTTTATGATATATGTAATTCAAGATTTTTGTATTCAATAGCTTATAATTTTATATTTTATATGAGTTATAATCTATCCTTAAAAATACAGGTGTATCAAAATAATTATTAATGGTTTTGTAATTAAGTAAAATTTAAGACTTAATTTTAATGTCTTTTGGAAGTTTTTTGTTGATTTATTTATTTTAAATAAATTGTGATCTAATTAATAATTGACGTATAATGAATATAATCTTTATTTTTGAGCTTATGGGGTTACATAAACACATAAACAAAAACGAATTATTTTCAATAACTTGTTTGTTTTAAAATTTTCAAATTGTATTTCATTTTAGGTAGACTCGAGTGGGCCAAGTCCACCCAAGCTACTCCCTATTTACGTATATATGAGTATACACCTAATATATCGGTTTTGTAAATGATATAATTAATCCCAATGCGTATGAACGAATATATTATGGATTATATGACATTCGGTTCTAAAATGACGAGAACAAAAACAAACATTTTAACGTTTAGATGTAACATCTGGTTATAGTGTCGGTCACTCGGCCGTTCTCGGCGTTGTCAAAAAGTTTCGATATCTAAAAATAATGTAACGCGCTTCCGGTATATTATGACGTTACGCAATAATACAATTTTCTGTAGACCCACAGAATGTAAGTGAACGATTTAATTTTACGTCATACCTTTAGGTAATTGATAAAAGGTATGTGTTTTTTATTTGTAAAAAATATAATTTTTATGATTTATTGATTGTACTTATAGTACAGTAATACATGGACTGGTAAGGATGTGTTGGTATGTCAGTAGTGTACTGTAGTAGTATAGTCTGCAATAGCAGATGGGATCGGTTTAATATGTGGCCGCGTGTGCAGAAGACCACTGAACATTTAACAAAATTTATTACTTATTGGATACTAGTTTATTATTGTAGAATACTGAGCAAAATACCTTTCATTTAGCTCCTACTCAAACCATTATCAAAATAAATTATTTTTCAATATAAAAATTAGAATAGGATGTTTATGATTTTTCAATTATTTTTTTGGGGTTGTCCAATAGCTTCCATTATTTTACAAAAATGTGTGCATATAATTGCATATAATTGCATATTTTACCATTTTTTATTTACAAGTGCATTATTTGTGTTTTCTGTTTTTAATCGCAATTATGTTTGACGGTTTTCGATGCAAAATACTGAAAAATACCGTCATTTTATATATTATTAACCAAATCTGAAATTTTTACATATTATCACTTATTTATTGTTATGGTTGTACAGAATAAAGGAACCTACCTAAATATGTACATAGTACGTATTAACACTTAATAAATGAAGATTTACTACAGAACATTTAAAACAAACAATAATAATTATTCATTGCAACTTTTTAAATATATTTTTTTTTCGGAGGTATTTTATTTAATTTTATATAGTTACTAAATAAGAAAATTTAAAAATGCAATAGACAATTTTAAATATAACCAGCACGTAATAGTATCGAGTATCGACCCAATTTGTTAATATTCTATTAATAACTAAATTTGTCTTTGTATATTTATTGAATTTTTTTGATCCACATTTATTTATTTTTCAAATTTTTCTTGCATATTTAGCTGTTTTATAGGTATAAGTGCAAACATATTTATAATTTTTTAATGCGTAAACATCCTAACTTTACGTATATATTATATTTATTATATCATATTATAATTTGAAGACAATTATTAAAAATGTAAATATCCTTATAAGGGGTCTCACGGAAATCTGACAAATGAAATAATGAAATAACTTTTGTTCTGATCAATATTTTTATAAAATGTCTTTTAAATATAAGACATAGGCAATTGCGCTACATTTTTAGTATACATTTTTTATTTTTTTAATGCTGCAGAAGATAATAAAAAACTTAAAATTTGATTAAAAAAAATTTTAAAATATTTAAAATAGCCAATCTGTAAATCTGATTTTAAAAAAAATTTAGATGGAGTAAACATTTTTTTAAGTCCAGTGGCTGATTTTTTACAATTTTTTAAATATCAATATTTTCGTTAGATTAATTACGATCTAGTTTATGTTAGAAACATTATAATTTCAAAAAATATAAT
Source organism: Schizaphis graminum (assembly GCA_020882235.1). Taxonomy (NCBI): domain Eukaryota; kingdom Metazoa; phylum Arthropoda; class Insecta; order Hemiptera; family Aphididae; genus Schizaphis; species Schizaphis graminum. Next base: position 103,866,452 of record CM037033.1, read on the forward strand.
TTTTTTTAAAAGCATTTTATATAAACATTTTTAAATAGGTGCATGTTAAAATCTAACTATTTTTTTATTGTTTTACATATAAACTATATCGTAATTTACTTAACGAGAATATTATTGATATTAAAAAAAAAACGGGTAAGTGAGTACCGCTCTGCTGTACATTAGGGGGTGGGGTGGACCTCGGACTAGGGAAGGTTAAATTTGAATGCAATGATAGATATCATTGTATACGAAAAACGAGGTGTCGGCACCGATGCGGTCGGGACATTTGGGGTCAAATTATTTCTAACTACCTGACTATATGATTTAGGTGCTATATATAATATTTTATATACTATATACTTAATTTATGTTTATGTATAATATAATACTAAGTTCAACCACCGTCCCCACTTCTCTTGCATGAACGACAACCGTGGATGTCCACCTACGCACTGTACTGTCTGTTCATTGTACGAGACGTCGCCTTTGTCGCGAATGATAATAAAATAAAATAAAATATATCGCCTTATCGATATTGACATCGAATATCCACAATCAACCAAACGGCTGTATCACAAATTGTTGGTTTATCCAGTATAAATAAATATCACGGCCAACACATTTTCATAGTATAGCGTATAACGTGTAAGTACAGTGAATTGTGATTGACAAGGTATATAATTATATCAATTATAGTAAAAAAAGTATTAATAGTATTATATTATGCCTATTAACATAAATTAACTATAGAGTATATAAAATATTATATATAGTACCCAAATTATTCAAATACAATAAATACAATAAATTGATAAATAACAAAATACAGTAGTATGAGTTCCGCTTAATGTGATCAGTGATCACATTGGTTCAGATGTCAGATCATTTTGATTCTATTAACCGGTTAATTCCATAAAACTTTTTTTTTATTATTATTGATGAATTCATATATATATATATATATGTATTTTTAAATTAAATTAAAATAAAATAAATTTAAAATCAATAGTAAAAAAACTAGCTATTTTTGAATTTTTTATTGTACTTGAGAATTTATACTAATTTCATTTTAATACTAGCCTAAAATTAAAATTCATATTCAGTTATAAATTATTATATACATGATTTTTAACTATCGAAAATTAAATAAATAATAATGTTTATATGTTACATACAAAGTCCGGAATTGTACATTTTGCAATTTGTACAGTGATTTTTGTACACATTGCGAATTGTACAATGTTGCTGTACAAAGTAACTAGATTGTACAAGTTAAATTATTCAATTCGCGATGTGTACAATAATCACTGTACAAATTGTGAAATGTACAATCATTGTTTAAATCACAAGATTTAAAAACATATTATAAAACTTACAGCTTTTCGTATAAAAAAAATATTATTATAAATCTACATATTACTGTACATTGTACTCATCGTGATATAAAATAAAATACGTGAATCTATAGTAACTGTTGTATTTTAAAAGTACCTACCTATTTTCTTAATAAATATTACATAATAGTGTACCATACAAAATTAGATATACCTGGTCTTTACATATTAGTATACTACAATTATTGTACAAATCACAAAATTTAAAAACATATTATTATAAAAATTACAGCTTTTCGTATAAAAAAAAAATGTTATAAAACTACATATTAATAAAATCAATCATAATTACGTACAATTTATCATTATTTATTTTTACAACCAAGTGAGTTATGACAACGTGAGTTGCATAATACATTTTTTTTTTACATAGGTATACATTTATTATTATAGCATTTCCGTGTACAAAAACATTTCAAAAAACCTTGCCCTTCAAACATTGATTCTTTTGTATTTGCCGCTCTTAGAGAAATTTTATCAGTAGGTACATCATTTATATTCAATATATTGTACATTGACACGGCTACGATACGATTGGTGCTCGGCGAGTCCGCGGTGAGCCGTTCAGTATAAAAGTACAACACGAAATTCACTATTTGTACAATCTATTTTTAATGATGATAACCAGCGGTACGCAATAGCTATAGTTATTGAATGTCACTATGTCAACTGTTGACGACATAAAAGAGAATACAGAAATATGAATTTGTCGCCGTTATCGATATAAGGCGGTTCACGTAAGAGAGCGAGAGGCGGCGGCCGATCAGAGCCTTGTTTAACAGGGCGGCAAGGAGCGGCAATTGCCCCGGGGCGGCAACATAGCTTAACGTAACACTGCGGCCCATACTCGTCCGGACCGACTTGTCTTCCCATCTCACCCTGTGCTTTTGCGTCGCGAGAGAAGAGTCGACGGTGTCGTGTCGTCGTTGCCCGTAGTGGCGGTTGATAAGGCGTAGTCGGGTATACCGGTCGCTGCGAGGTGTCTGTACTTTGTACCGGCAACCGTTGCGTACCGTATCAACATTGCACCTACCTACCTATAACTTTTGGAATTACTGAAAAATATCATTTTCGACACATTTTTTAATAGCTTCTTTTAAGTTTTTCAAAACAATTCGTTATTCTTTTTGGTGAAAATTTGAAATACCATTAAAACAATAAGAATTATGTTCTTAAAAATAATTCGATTATCCGGTGTTTGATGATTCTAATAAAAGGTTAATTTAATATTAGTAACATAAAAAACTGGTTTGGGATTTTCAATTTTGATTTCAATAAACGGTTGATTCTACGAACCAGTGATCACATTAAGCGGAATTCATTGTAGTGCACAATTTACTCGAAATATTGAAATGACTAAAACGCGTACTTACGACGACAATTATAATTATATAGTTTTATTATATTTTTATTTTAAATATAAATAAATATTGTAAATTGTTTATACATCTTAAAAACTCATTACTCGCTTTAAAAAAAATATATAATAAATTAAAACGCTTTTAAGATGCCCCATAGATAAGGTTCTTAACTTTAAATTCTATAATAGGTCCTTCCACTCTAATTTGAGAAATTAATATGGTTATATTCATTTTTTTAACGTAAAATTTGCTAAGTTGCGCGTGGGTTAGAGAGTCAAATACTATGCTGGCATCCTCTTCAGCGATCCACTTTCAGGTATACCTAAAGTGACCATACGTCCCGCTTTGAAAAAAAGTAACAATCGAAAACATTATGTTGATTGGTCACCGTATATACGTATTATACTGTAGTACACTTATCATAGGCAATAATATTTTTTTAAATTGAATTATAACATTTGTTTTTTTTTTTGCCATTTTATATAAAATATTTATGTTTTTTTCTAATAAAAACACTGTATACTAAAATATTTCTAGTGATTAGTGATGCCATTTTATGCTACAAATGTTTTAGTTTTCCTATTAAACTTTACTAATGTCTATCTTTGAGTAAAAGTAAATATGGTCTATTTGAATATAACGCACATTGATGGATTTTATATTTAGACTAGCGGCTGGTGTGCCTCGATTCCAGACTTGTAGAAGCCGCCTCCGGCGCCTTCGAGGGGGTCGAGTGAAAATCGTTTAAAGGGAAATTCGGTTGGAAATGGTAATCGGGTGTCTAGAAATCGGTCACTAAAATTTTGCATTGTCGCTTGCCCGGTGCTTGTTTGAATTCAAAAAGAATAAATGTGTACCGAAAATGGTAATTGAGCGTCTAGCTATTAATCATCATTTGGTGTAATATCGCTTCCCGTCGCCTGCCCGGTTCTTTTTTGTATGTTAAAAAAATAAATAACATATCAGAAATTGTAATTGAGCGTCTAGCTATCAGTCCTTAACCGGTGCAAATTGATATCTGGCTAAGCAATTTATATTTAGATATATATCGTTCCGTTTGCCCGGTGCTTTTTTGTATGAGAATAAAATAATGGTAATTGAGTGTCTAGCAATTAGTCATCAACCAGTGAAAATCGATACTTGTGCTGGGCAATCCGCCTACGGCGGATTGTTATACCTCCTAACGTCGAAAGTCTGATGTTGTATTGTAAAGGAAAAAGTGTAAGTCTAACGAAGTGTTAACGTCCTATCTTTAAGGAAAATCGATTTATATATAACTAAATCGCTTAGGTAGGCAATCCGACTGCGTCGGTTCGCGGACGGTGTGTAAGTATTGTGAGTAATAAGTTAAAAATTCTACAATTTATTTATTAAATCATGTTGTAAAAGTGTTACATTTTTTTTATCTTGAAACTTGAGAAAGTTATGATAGTAATTTTGCATAAAACCCTGATAAATCTTGGATTAATTAAGCACATGTTTTGATTGATTTAACATATATAAGAATAATAATATGGAATAATAATTAGAAAAACAAAGGAAAAAAAATAAAAAAAATGCAAAAATGGTACGCAATGTTAGTTAATCAAAGCGCCGGCGGTTCAACCACCGGGGACGGGATTCGATCTTGTTACCCCTGCCTAAATCCTATCCTATCCTAACGCCTAAACCTATCGACTACAGTTCGAATTGTGTATTGTTGGCAAATCTCGAGCACTTAAACAGTTTCCGACCCGCCACGAATTTTTTGTTATACACTGCTTTATTCATGTGATTCGTATAATTCGAGTGTTATGAGACTTGAATACCTTTATTTATAGTCTTTTTGATGTATTAATTTACAATATCTGTTTACACTGTGTTTTTTTATCATGTATTATGAGCATAATGTGTTTAATAATCTATACACCATTTTATATAATATTCATAATTTATCAAAAAAATTAAATACTAATGCTCATCCATGATGATCTACATCATTTCTCAATCATTGAGGTGATAAGTCATATCTAACTCGAGCTTACTGATGATTAATAATTTAATTATCATTATTGTTCATTTAATAATTTATTTATTACTTTTGAGCAAATTTAACATAAACGTAATACCTAATAAATACTTTTGTCCTTATATGATCGATAATATTGTAAATAATAAATAAAAAACATTTTAATATAACTATCAAAGGAAATGTATATTTAACATTAAATTTGCAACAAATTGAGTGTTTAGTTCAAAAACTAAAATCAAAATATATATATTGAAATATTGTAGTAAGTAACTATACATTAATATACTATATTTTATTAGTTGAGCAATAGGTAACTATTACATAATTAAAGCATAATTAATTTGTGTAATATAAACCTTACCGAAATAAAAAATTATTATTTTAAGCAATAATAGATATAAATTTTGAAATATTCTTTGAGTGGTGTATACAATATATGAATTTAACAGATTTGTTCAAAATGTAGCTCAAATGTTGCAAGAAAAAATATACCAACCATGACAGCAAAATCTATGTTAAATAATATTTTCCTTATTGGTGTGCTAAAACATTAATGTTGTAAGTTTTCATTTTAACGTATTGTTTTACAAAATAATATATATAGATATATAATTAATTATTCTCAAAAATTTTAAATCTGTAGACACAAACAAATAATATAATATAATAAAAACAATTGAGGCCATAAATTAAAACATTATTATTTAATCAAATTTCACCTACTCAGTGTAGCTATAATAACTACTATTACAAAAAGCATTTTAACACTGATCAGATAGGTACAAAATTGTATATTTTACATTTAAAATATATTATGCTTTGATCCAAAAAGAAAATTAATACATAAATATTAAAATATTGTAGCAAAATAACTATACACAAATACCTATTGTTTTTTTTTTTTAGTTAAGTAACGGGTAAATATTATACAATAGGAGCATAAGTAATTAATCTGTATAATGTATAAATCTTACCACAGAAGAATGTTTTTATTTAAGGTGTTTGTCTGCAATAATTATATAGATTGAAATATATTATGAGTGTAACATACAATACTTGAATTTATCTGCTCACATGATGTCAAACGTTGCTTTCTAGTCAGTTTTTACTACAAAAATATATTACTACAAAAATATACTAACTTTGCCAGCAAAATCTCATGTTTAATACAAATTACATAATATGGTGCTTATTAAAACATTAAAAACATAATGTTGTTACCATACACACTATCAATAAAGTTATAATATTGCACAGGTTTTGTTTGATTTAATATAAATTATAAAAATCCAACTACAGAATACACTTTGTATGTTTCTCAAAGTAATGTACAATTGAACGTCAGTAATAAATATTAAATGTTATTAACTCAACAATTCACCTATAAGCTTATTATACGTAATATTATAATACACAATCGAGATCGTAAATACAATACCTACTGTGCGACACAAACGTCGTCGGTGAATACTTTTATGCCAGAGAGCATGACCAATGGTCTAAGATGTGTCTAAAGGTCGAGCTACCGAGAACAACAGAACAATATAAATATGATGATATAATGCAGTTTATTGAATCAACAAAAAGTAGTGTACATCGGTAAATGAAAACTGTGCGTCGAAACAGACATCACCGCTCTCAGAAAACCTGCAACACGTTTAAAAACTATATTAAACTACTATGAGTATATTAGTTGTAACGAAGTAATGACTTACGTACCATATTTCGTCGACGTAGACGGTAGAGAACGATGAGATAGACGACAAAAGTAACGAATAGGCCTATAACACGTAAAAATAATATAATAATATATTATATATATATAAATATGTACATAAGTACAGTACAAATCAAAAAGTACGGATTACATACCTCGCAAGTCGGTCAGCGTCTGCGATCCAAAACACACGACCCAAATTTGTGTAATGCTTTCGAAAGGTGCACTACGAATACGGACAGAACGGTCTTAAAACACGAAACGGTCTGCGGAAAAAAAAACTGAAAAAAACGTCGTTCTACGGCCGTAATTGTTACCGCGTTGGCGATCGACATGAACGCGATCGTCGGAGAACAAACCGCATACGTACGGCTTGAAAAAGTCGTGCACTACACGAATACGTACAGAACGGACTCGAAAAACGAAGGAAAAGTAGGTATTGAAATATGGTGAAAAACTGAAAATTTTCGAAACAATAAATAATAACTAATAATAATTGATAACGATCGCGGTGATAACGAAACGGTGGTGCGGAACACCGATCGCCGGGCGGGACGTAAGAAAAAAAATTTAATTTTCTGATTGGCAAACCACCATTTAATCCCATGATTTTGATACTAATTTTTAAAATTTTGCATTATAAAGAGAGGTTTGTACAAGGATTTGTTGGCTTATGAAAAACTGCGAACAATTATGTAATTATCCACTAATAACTACATAATTGATGCATAATGTAAACTATGTCGCTTGATATAATTTTAACCAGCAATGATAATAAAAATGAAAATTCTCAGAATAGTTTATTTACTTGAATATTAACTTATATAGTTATATATGGTTTTATATTAAAGTATAAAATCATTGATATCACCCTATTCCGTATTATTGAAGGACGATTATATTTACTTATAATAATTATTAATTATTATTATAGATATATAAAATCAATTTTCATAGAATACAAATTATTGTACATAATTTTATAAAATAATATTTTCGTATTAATATATGCCTATAATAAATGTACCTACATATAAATATAACTATTTTTTGCCATTAATTTAGGTTTGAAATTAAAGTTTAAGGCCAGAGAACACCCTACAGCATATGCTTGTGATTGCAAAGAATATAGATTGTATATTATAGTATATTATTATAACATAGCGTAGCTGCCAATATTCTAAACAGTACCGAATTTAGGAATTTAACGCCACAGGTACAGGGGCTATGATGTATGCGGGTACCCATACCGATACCAGCGATACCTTATTATCGACGTATAGATATAAATTGTGGTTTGTGAACGGTAGTCTCCCTTAATACTGTAAATAATATCCCCATGGCCCAGTCCTCCCACAGTATAGTCCATTATAATAATAATAATAATAATAATATTTTTGTCATTTAAATACATATACGCAATATACGCACCACTTCGACGATGGCGCGTATATGAACAACTCAATCAATGTAAACTAAAAACGCACGCGTACGATACTTACGTCGCATAATATTATATTATATCATATATATGATACGCAAGTACGCACAATTGTATTATTTATATTAAACTAAAAATTATAAAAATGTTCCATACAATATTACAACCTATAAACATTTTTCTGTTTAATTCAAATCTGTTTTTCAAAATAAAAATAAAATTTGCTTATACTAACTTAAATTTTGTCAAACAATAACAAAGTTTCCGTAAAATTTCTTAAGTGTATTTTATGTATTACTATCGAGTTAGTGACACGTGCATGTGCGGACAAGTGTAGTATTCGACGATACTTTGTTAAACCCTATATATATTTACTATAATAACCATTTATTAATTTACGAAATAATAGCTAGGTACACAGATCTCGAGTGGAAACGGCAATATTAGTACTTGAATTATTGTTACTGTTTCAAAGCTATAGAGAAACCTTTAAACCTATAATTAATCTATAATTAACATAGTCCCATAGATATACACAATAAAATTTCAAGGTTTTTTTAATTATAACTCATAGCAATACACTTCGTGAACACAGAACAGTTTAATATTATTAGTTTTACTACAAATAATTTTATTCGGTAATAAACAGTTAAAACTATATGCAAACAAACTTAATTAAAAAAAAAAAAAATAGTAAAGAAGCTTCTTGAAATAGTGATAGAGTACACTATTTGTTTGGTAATAAACTACTTCGAAAATTAAGTTATTTATACAGTTTCATTATGCAAGTTAGTCATAACCTGTTTACGCTATATAAGAGTTAATATACTGCTGCGTCGTCGTTAGCATGGGTTTTCTACTTGAATTTGTAAATATTTTTGGTGAAATATATTATGCAGTTACTAATGGCTATTATAATCAGAGTTGCCATAATTTCATCAAGCCAACCCGAGACGGAGCGGAAAAAAAACATTTCTAAATAGGTATACTGATCATATTGCATTTTAATGGTTTATAACTATTATTAATTTTTTATGTTTATTTGTATATAATTATTCAACTATTTTTTTTATTTTACTATAACACGTCACCACCGAGTATAATAATAATAATAACAATTTAATAATAAGAATAATATAAGCGTGCCACGCGCGATATAGCTTGAAGACTGAGAGAAGAATTTGTTTATAGCCCTTTTTAAATTTTAAATAGGTATATATATAAGTATTTTATTATTTTATATATAATATAAGTATATATGGCTTAATGAATGATTGTGATAAGAACTAATATACCTATATTATATATATATTTATCTCTTACAATAACATTTCTTAATAAAAAAAAATGTATTTGTTTTTGAACGTATAGAACAAAAAATATTAATCCACTGGTGAATATAAATATTTAAAATTTAAAATAAATAAAATAATTTGATTATTATAGAATACAACATACAACACTAATATTTGGTTTCAAAAATTAAAATTAAATAAGTTATAGAACCAAAAATACGTGTAGAGTTAATTACTTACTACCTGTATATTCCTAACATTTTTAACGGATAGGTACAAATCTTGAGTGTAGAATGTTGACACTTAATATTGTATATATATCAACATGAGCATTATAATTTATGTGTAATATTAACAACTGGAATTATGACAAATTATATTGAAAACGTTTTAAAGTTCGATAAGATATAAAAATGTCTTATGTGCAATGGTATATATACAAATATAGTATGCCAGCCACCAGGTAATCAATTTAGGTAGCACATTAGCAACACTGAGAACTATTCCACGGGAGAGGACACCCATCCCTTGGCCTAATTTTCTAATTTATACCACTACCTAATAGTTTATGTATTCATATAATATATTAAAATGTACAAAGTTCGTTCCATCCCTAAAAAGCGTTTAGGGACGTCACTAAACAGCGCCATATTTTCATTAATTATTAACAAATGAACATAATTTTAAGATATATAGTATTGTGCTATGTCGTTATATGTGACATTGTTACTCACAATAACAAAATGCTCTCTTTTTGCCAATAATTTTCCAAATAATTGTACATTTTAACGTCCAAAACAAAAAAATCATTAATTAATTTATACAATTTAATTATCTGAAATGTTTGGCTGGTTACCATAGTAATGACTATAGTATCCATCGACAAAAATGTCTTCTTAATTGCAACCCTTGTAGTACATACGTAGATATGAATAGTGGTATGTATCCATATTGTTTTGTGATGCATACTAATTAAAAATTTAAAAATCAAGGATCTAGAACGTTTTGGTACGGGTTATTACTTATTCAGCACAAACAGTTCAATGCGGACGTTTTGGCGAAATAACAATTCGACGATATCCATTTCAGGTCATGATCGTATCGAAGAAAATTATAATAAAGAAAAAAATAATTATAATGTAAAATCAAAAATCGTATAATGTAATATTATAATGAATATCACAGTTACTTTTTAAAACTATAAATACATACATAAGTAAAAAATGATATATACATTGATGAATATTTAAAACAATACATCATTAGCTCATTACGCATTATTAATTTTAATTACAATCATATATACAATTATCAAAAGAACTCGTATCTTGCACGTGAACCTGAAAAAACATTAAACAGTAAATTAATAAACTTCTTTAAAAAATATGTATCATTAGGTCCGGATTAAGGAGAAATGGGGCCTAAAAAGAATATAATCTTATGTTTTGCTAATTGATGAAACTACTTTTACAAATTAAAAATTATATTCTTAATTTTTTTTATTCCTTATATAATCTAACTATCAAATTTCTACTTTAGTAACTTGTGAATAATATTATTAATACCTGTAGTAATTGATAAACATTACAAGATATTATAAGTTATAATCAGAGATAAATGGGCATTTTATAAACTGACACATATTAACAATAACTACAGAAGTATTTCAACACAAGAAAATTTAAATTCTCTAATGAAGTTATCACGGGAAAAAAATTTTTTTAATTCATTGACTGATGAGACTATCAAAAAATTAGCTTCTCTAAAAGCAAAAATGTTTTTAAATATATAGGTATAATAGGTATATCACTTAATGTAATTATATATAAGACAGATAACAATAAATAAATTGCAGGGAAAATAGTTGTATTTTTATTAAATTTTTATTTTGTTAGAAATAAAAAAAAAATATTAATCTAATAAAAAAATAATGATTTATTAAAAAATTTAAATTATGAACCAAAAACAGGTATAATCCGAGTCTAGGTATAATATATGAAAATAAAAATGTGCGTTTGAAACTCCTTAAGCATGGATAAATAATTAATAATGTATTATTATTATTATTAATTTAATAGTTAAATCTATAACGTAGAAATCAATCATAATAATATAATTTTTATTTATTTTTTTTTTTTTTTAAGAAGTTTAATATTTCAATAAGGTTAAAAAATAATGCACAAGCATCTAATTAGTTATTATTTTTATTGTTATATATGACTTACCGAGTCATTTATCACAGGCATTTTTATTGTTCATAACTTTTAAACATTGCTTCATAAAAGTCAAGAAGCAATTGTGGATAGTTGTTTCGCATGACGCCTGACTCGATTAGTCTGGATGTGCCGTCCGACCACCTGACCTCATAAGTTATATTGTTATTTTGGACAAAATGTTCCGTAACGGCGTCTGGTTCGAGATCTCTGTAACAGTAAAAATTGAACGTGGTTACTGGGTAGTTTTACATGCGTAACAAAGACGACGACGAGAAGGAAAAAACGAGCGCGCGCACCAGAACAGTCCCGGCGATCGGAAGCATGGATCACACGCACTCGTTTCTTATTATCATAATATTTTGTTATCACCGTCATCGTTGTTATTAGTTATAATACACGTTATCGTTACCGTTATACTGTACCTTGTTCGTTGCCAATTTCGTCCTCTTATAGCGGTGTTCCTGCTACCTCGTATTGCCGTGTTCCTGCGTCCTCTTACTGCGGTGTTCATACCGCGAGTGCCATCGGCGTTTGCTAACCTTCCAGGCAAAGGTTGCGGTCCATCAGCTATCTCCATGGGTTCGGGCGTTTCTGGGACGTACCGTGTAGATATTACCATGTTGGCGGCGGAGTCTCGAACACTTATTCTGACTTTAACCTAACGGAATTATGGTTGTGGTAATTTGCAGCATTGGGCATGATCAACAATGATCTGAGAGAAAATTTTTAGCCGTACCTGTCTGCGTAAAATTCCAGAGGTGTGTATGCGACAAGTCCGTGAGGCCGAAAGATTGAAGTGACACGGAGAACGGGAGAAGTGGCTGGATGACTGCCGTGTGCTGACTGCAGGCTGCAACTAACCGACGAAATACGAATGACGATGCCGAGCGCCGTTCGACAGGCGGCCGACACGATCGGCGAAACATAGGTGTCGTGGTGGTGTTGATTTGGCGACATTGACGCTATTGCCGCGGAGGGACAATGGTTCGCAAGATGGCCACGAGGGGTCCGACAATACATCGCTACCGCTGCATCAACAGGTACCAATGCATTTCGGTCGACATACGATATCCGCAATAATAATAATATGACCGACTACCCGACTACGCGATTTAAAAACGAAAACGAAATTATTTTTTCACTCATAAATGAATATACCTATTATGCCTATCGTGTCACGTACACTGCAATAAAATTATGTTCTCCGGTCGTCGTATACTATTCGTTTAACACATACCCACAATAATGACATCATTATTCTACTGCAACTGCGTTTATACGAATTATACGATATTATAAATAAATATCAAATACATTAATAATACATCGTTTTGAATTCTCGTCGATCGACAATTATTTGTATACTTACTCTAATGTGTCGAAAAAACTTGATTCTTCTCTTTCATTTCGGTAGGCTCGAAAACTAAAATATTTAAAAATATCAGAGTGATTCGCGGTGTGGGGGGGCGGGGGGGCGCCTATCGCTATTAGAACTAGTCCTATTAGAACCTTTAATGTCTTGAGAGGACGTTACACTCACATGTGCAATCTCCGGCCTATAAAATATAGACAACTAAGATCTTGGCAAATTTTTATTCTGAAATGTTAATGTTGTGGTGTTCCCTATTAAATCGAATCGACTTGTAATGAAAGATTTATACACAAGAATATTATCCGCTTTCTCTCGTTGATTTATTATGACATTTTATGTTTTAAGCTAGTTATGAGTAATTAATTACAAAATATTCATAATCCACTTAAAAATTAAAATATCTTAAGAAACCAACGAAATAAGCGTTAACCAACGTTAATGATGTCATTTACAGGAGAATGACGACATTTACCACGTTAACATCATTAACCGTAACATATATAATATAATAACAATATAGGTAATAAGAATTCATTCATTTCCATACCACCGTTGAGGTAGAAACACGGCGCGTTTTTTTCATGGTTCCCCGCAGTACCTAAGCCTAATTCATGTAGTCAACAATTATATTATCATAATAAAGTTATCTAATAATAATTTTTTTTCTACAACCAGTATTATAAAGCGAGATATTAACGTAAAGGCTACTTGTCTTTAGCAAAAAATTCATATTTCATTAAAAGTGTACATTTTGATGGCCTTATAACGCAAAAACTATAACTTTTACGTGAAAATGTCATAATACTTTTTTGTATATAATTACTTCCTCTACAATCTCTAACCAGAATTTTTATTGTACAACTCGTAAAAAGCGAGATATTCATAAAAGGCCAATTTCTAGACCTTCGACTTCGAATAACCTTGACGCGTACATGATAGGTACAGATGGCGACTTTTCACACGTTGTTTACATCGTATAAAGGTGTGTACCTACCAAAATTTAACTAGGTGGAAATTTTTCCGTGCTGAAAACCTAATATCATGAGATTACAAAGTGTCCTACAAGGCTACAATATAATATTATACGCATATTTCTTATCGCGCGACTCGAACAAAACATTCGAGTTTCAGTGAATATTCATGGGACAAGAGTACAAGACGCGATTGCGATAACAATTAATACTGTAGTCGTGTAGTGTAGATGTTTATTTATACGGTTCAAAAATATAAGTATTATGAGTATAATAATTCAAGAATTTCATGAAGTCTGAACGACAGGCGACAGCTGTCTTCAATATTTCGGGCTGAATGCTATAACATTCTTTATTTCATCGATATATTTTCGTTAAAACGATTTCAAATCATCTATAAAAATATATTGTTATTGTTAAGTCTTGAAAGAAATGCTTTGTATATTATAATTTTAAGGAAATTCTGAAGTGCATTTTAAAATGCAACATAGCGGACCACTGTTGGTGAAAAAATATTTCTATTTAAAATATTTTGAGGAATAGGTAGGTATTAGAAAATCATTGTCGTGATAATAATAATTTATATTCATAGTTATTACTTGTTAAGATTTGCTACATAAGCACGCGGGCTCGTATGTATTATTTAGTGTGAGTGGTGTGTGTATAATGTATATAATATGTGTGCTCGCGCGTGTTTGTAGCGTAAAGAAACAAAATATAATATACATATTAACCATTATACATTTATACTCGGAACATGCTTATTTATTTATATTATTAAAAAACCATAGCAAAAAACAATTTAAAATAGAATTCAATCACAAAACTAAAATATTATATTACAATTTAATATAAACGAGATAGTTTATAATAATATTATATTTTAGTTGTATTATTATTTGTATTATCAAAATTGTTTGTGTTTGTAATTCATATCAAAGACAATTTTAACTATAATATGTAATTAATAACAATAATTATTATTATGAATTGCATTTATTGTAAGATGTAGGTAATATAGTGGATCTAGAAACTAGAAATATGAAATACGGGGAGTTAATTTTTTTTTACAAAAAAAAAAAATATTTTAATAAATACATAATAAGATAATAGCATTGAGTATAGATAATATAATATAATATAGATAATATAGAGAATATAGGTCTACACTCAATGATAATAGTGACACGGCCGGCAACAGGTACTCGTCCGGCCCACTTACCGTCCCACCCAATGCCTTTGCGGCGTTGAGGGGGGGAGAGTCGACGGTGTCGTGTCGTCGATGGCCGTGGTGGCGAATGATGAGGTGCGGTGCGTTCGCAACGGTGTCTGTACTTTGTACCGGCGGCCGTTGCGTAACGTGTCAATAGTTAGTTTTAATACAATTTATTCTCAAATGATAAATATGAAAAATTGTTATCAATAATTCAATAAGAGCAATAATTATTATCTTTACATTTTTAACATATAGATATTAATATGAATTAAACATTACACATTCAAAGGTGGGTGACTAAAGCATCATAACGCACCTTTCCTTGATTTCGTAGGTACCTGAATATAGTTAGGTCTTAGTTACATGGTACACCACAATATTATATTAAATATATGTTGCATACAAGTCAATAATCGATAATTGAATAATAATAATACTAATAATGTAATTTAATTTAATTTATATGAAATAATTTAATAAACATTTGGAAAATAAACACAAGTAGATTAAATGAGACGGCGGCAAAATATAGGAATATATTAGCAGTAAAATGGTACAGCGTCCAAAGAAATAATATTCTTGTTGTGAAGAGGGTTTATTGTTGGGACACTATACAGTAGTATTCGTTTGTGTTCTCTCACTTACATTCTCACTCACTCTCACTCTCTCTTTCCTTCACTCTCTCTCTCACCCGAAATTCACTCCGTTTTTCTCTCTCTCTGGCCCGTACGAAAAATCGACGAAACGCACTTATTATTTTTTATGCTTTTGAATAATCATTAAGGAAATAATCCATTAAAAACTAATAGAGTAATAGAGATAAATATTTTTTTTATAGTTAAAAAACAAATTAATATTCATTTGGATGTAAGAGTTTTTTTAATTTTTAAAATAGAATATAAAGTCTGAAAGTAGATGTTATTTAAATATAAAACTATAATTTACGTCAAAATCTCAACAATTTTATTCTCCATAATTATTGTAGTAATAATTTTACCATAAGATTATTTATCAAAAATAGATAAATAATTATTAGACGTGAATAGATTTTGTCCGTGTTGTGCGTGATGGGTCTGAGAGAAGACATTTATATTGCGGCGTCACTCTGATACCCATAGACAGTGGTCGGCAACCTTTTTGGACCCTCGAGACACATTCGTGAAATAAAAAAAAATTCATAGGCCGAACAAAAAAATATATTTATATTCTTAAATTATTTACTATGAAAAAAAAATACTGTTTAAAAGTTTAAGATAATGAAATGTATAAAAAAAATGTCGATGTTCTAAAATTTAAAGCGGGCCGTATAGGTACAATAATGACGTATGCCAGATGTGGCACAAATTACAACGAATTAAAAAGAATTCGTGAATGTAGTCCGATAGAGTCTCAAAAGGTTGACGACTAATGATTTTGGCCAAAGAAATTTTTTTAATTGATAGGTCCCTTAATATTGAATAAATAGTTAACTACCAACTAAAAATTGACCATTATTCATAACTGTTATTGCACTTAAGCATAGTAAGTAGTTCATAAACCGTTGAGATCATATTTATTATTATATATTAAATTGTCAAAACGCAATAATTTTGTAATTATTGTGATATAGATAGTCATAGTATATTAAAAAAAAACTAATGCAAGTGGAAATCGGCTTGCGTACGAAGCGATCGTTTTATTTTGCAGTGGTGTTATCTATATTATATTATACATAATAAATTATTTCATCTAAGTGGCTAGGTTGATAACACATTTTTCTGCCTCTACGTAGGAATTTCAAATTAAGCTACATAATATAACAGCTGTTATATATATTATACAACATCTAGATGTTGTGTACTGCAGTAATATTATGTTCGTGATAATTATTAAAATAGGTAGAGTACAGATAAAGTCAATTGTATGTCAATGTGAGTGAGTGAGTACACAATACACATTAGAATACGACAATACGTCGAGTCGTGTTACACTAGTGTGCGTTGCCCGCGCTCCTCGGTATACTGCTATCATCCTTATCGCTATTGGTTAATAGCTATTCGTTATTTTAAAAATAAAACAAATATGGACGTACGCACTACGCTGGAAGACGAATGAGGGCGACCGTCAACACAACACACTAATACACCAACACAGAATACAGATCAATAACAGTATAACACTATTAAGAGTTTAACACAAATAACACGTCTCGTCGGCGTAAAGTCGTTAATACTCATAATTTTAAAAACGCGCGAAGTCGTGATTTGCTGCAAGTTCGCCGTCCGCACTCTGCAGTATATCAGCACTTCCATTATATTCTAATCGTATCAAATCTCGCACCAGTCACAATAAAAATAAAGCACAATTCACTATACAGTAGTAGTGCAATCTATTCGTCTTTGGTCACGCGCACAGTTTTTCGCTTCTCAGTTATATACATTTATACGCCGCTTTTAACTATTTTAAGAAGCTCATACCGTCGCAGGTACTTTCTGATACTTGAGTATCGAACTTCAAAACTGTTTTGTAAGTGGAATGTAATATAGTAGGTGGTAACTATAAAGTATAAGTGACAACTGTTAAGTGTGTTTGATAATTTTAATATTTTGATATGCCAAAATTAAAAATAAGTAGATCTACAAACTCTCATGTCCCGTCAACACGCACCCAACGTCGTAACGTAGCGAGTCAATTTAATCGTTTAAATGCTATGAAATAAATACAACAGTTGAAACTCATCAAAGCCAAAAACAACCATTAAAATATTAATACTCCGATTTTTGACTTCAGCCCCTCTTTGAATAGGAAAATTCATCTAGTTGGTACATTGGGGGGGTCAATAAAAGTAAACATTTTCAAATAGTTTTCAAAAAAATCGAGAAAAACAAAAAAAAAATGACAGAAAAACTGCAATTTTACGAAAAACTTACTAATAAGTTATTAGTTAGGTCCGGTTAAAAAACAGCAAAATGTACACTGTTTAAATGGTGTAAACCTGTTTGTAGATTATTGACGCCGTGTAACTCCTACATTCAGGGCGGTATTAGCACATAGGGCCTACGAATATTTTCGGGGTCTACAGAAATAAAATGTGTGGCTACTATTTTTTTTGTTGCAATTATCTTGTTTAATACTTAAATATGAGGAATGTAGAAATATTCAAATTGATGTAAAATAAGTTTTAATTAATTGTTTTTAAGATTTATTAAAATTATTATCATATAAATATTTAGATTTGATTAACGTCCAAGTAAATTATCGAAATATCGAATGACAGCCAGAAAGTATTTTTATTATCTAAATACTAACCTTAGATAACATATTTCGTTATTTTGTTATTTTTACTAATTCATAAAAATTATTAATAATCGGTCGTGGGTCGTTCGATCGCATGGCGTACTCACTACAGGCAAAATACATACATAATATATGATATATTCTATACGAATATGGGTGACGATCGGTTCATATTGGAACGATAATCTAATTATAATCCAGTCACTGTGAATATTTTTATATAATATATGTGTACGTACTAAAAGTGGTGAAAACGGTTTTTTGAATAAAATAAAATAAAATAAAATGTTCGTTGAAATGGAATCGAAACGGAGACCGCACCACGGTACCAGGGGCGCACGGGCCATTCGTTACACTTTCTTTAGTTTCGGCATTCATCGGCGTAGCCGTGCCGCCATGGCTGTATTAAAAAATAAATGGTCACAGTGGTGACGGTAGCAATCTGCTCGCTGTCACAATCACCGCATACATTCCTGTTACATATATTCTGATTATTTTTGGTTATGAGCACATTTGTTGCACCGATGTTTCAACCGAGGAACTGAGGAAAAAAAATAATAAAACTTTAAAATACAATTTAAACTTGAAAATAAGTGTTTAAAATAAGATTATTCGCTTATTTTTATTGAGATTTATAGGATTATGTAAGAACAACTTATAAGGACCCTGTACCTAATGTAGTTACTAAAATTGAAAATTAATTAAAATTAATAAAAAAAAATTCGTAAAATAATTTCCGAATTTTTACAAAGCATTTCGTAAAAAATTCATATTTACGACTCTATATAAAAATGTTTATTCGTATACTATTCTTGTTGCGATTCCTCTGTCTACGTAGTAATAGACAATAGTAATCGTATTAAGTAATAAGTTATAGTAGTAAGTCCCTATTATTTTGAATATTTTCCACAACTAAAATAAATACATTATTATACAATTATTATAGGTAGGTAGTTTATTTGTATAAATAAATATAATTTATACTTAGGTAGATACTAATGCGGGTGTTGACCAGTTGCCCTCAACAGCTGTTATCGGGATTTTAAAAATATACCAGTTGCCCTCGACCAAATGTACCAATTGCCTCCAACCGAATGTACCAGTTGCCCTCATATGTTAATATATACACGGTTACAATATATAGCTCGTAAAATAGGGAAGTTAAATATACAAACAATAAATACAATTTTTTATAAAAATAATATAAAATAGTATAAAATGAAAGAAAAAAATTCATGTTTGGAATTATGTATACTTCTATCTAATATTGTATTTTGTAATAATTACTAACAAAATAATATGAATGCAATAGTAAATGAAATAAAAAAAACTAATTTGCAGTAAATTACGGAGATACTTATATAATCTAATATCCGGTATATTATAATGTATTATTATAATTTGTGGTTTTGTAGATCTTAATTTAAAAAAGCGGGTAAGTGAGTATCGCTCTGCTATGCATTTGGGGGTGGGGTGGACCTCGGACTAGGGTAGGTTAAATTTGAATGTAATAATAGGTATCATTGTATACGAAAAACAATTCTGAACGGAGATGATTTGTCATTCAAGGATATATTATATTTAAATATTGTCATATTATATTCTAATTTGAAATAAATTCAAACATTTAAGTAAAAGCTTCAAGATCGTCAAGTAATTTTTTAAAAATAACAAAAATCGAAAATGATTTAGTTGTAAAACGTTATTTTACACGTATATTTTTGAATTCAAATTAAAATTAAAACTTTAAACACTCGTAAAATTTTTTAAATTGAATAATCCTCAAACTTTTTTATAACTATTCTAAGCTTAACTTATGGACAGCATAGTATTCAATTTTTAATTCTTAGCTTTTGATAGTAAAATATTTATAAATTTTTAACTACCAAATAGTTAAAAATATTCATGATTTTAACGAATTTTTGTCAATATTTGAACTTCAAATGCTAATAAAAAAAAATGTGCCTATGTATTATTATAATTTTTGAATGAGAGTTAGAAAAAGTTATGTGGACCCTTCAATTAAATTTTCAAGTAATTTGTCTTAGCTAAATTTTTATTATTAACATTTATAAAAATAAAATCTAAAAAAATTGAAAATTTCAATTGTCTATAATTAGCTCAAAAAAGTCAAAATACTTTGAAAATCAAATCACGTAAAGAAAATGGCAATCTAAATAACTGGTAAAATTTTCAAGTATTTACGACTCATACTATTTGAATCAAAACAAATATCAAAAATCGTTAGAGGCTAAACCGTTATTTAACGCGGTTTTGTAAAAATTTAAATTTCAAACACTCATAAAAAATTTTGTCTTAGTCCGGTAAAGTTTTTTTTACAGATAGTTGAAGAAAAATTTATGGAGAACCTTGTACCAAATTTTCAAAACTTAGTTATAAAAGAAAAAAATTTTACGATTTTTCAACCACAAAATTACTTGCAAATTTTCGCAATTTTGACATATTTCGTATAAATTCGAACTTTAAGCACTTATAAAAAAAAATTGTGACTAACGATTTCGGATTTTTTTTTATCACTTTAAGATCAACTCATTAGAAACCTTGTATTAAAATTTTCATGATTTTCTGGCCGACCAAAACATTTTTATCGTTATTTTAAAAAAAAATTCTCATAAAAATCGAAAATTTCAGTGGTCAATAAATAACTCAAAAAATGTCAACAATTTTTGAAAATTTAACTGTATATAGATAACACTAACATTAACATTTGGTGAAAATTTCAAGTATTTACAGTGATTAGTTTTTGAATTACAACCATATAAAAAAATCGATTTGGTCGAAAACTGGTTTTGCGTAAAAATTCCCGTTTTTCTATCATTTTTTTTTTGTTTTTTCTCGATTTTTTTGAATACTGTTGGAAAATGTTTACTTTTCACCTCTACAATGCACCAAGGATATCCACTATGCCATCGGAAACCACCCCCAAAGTTTGAAATTGAAGCATTATTTCGACTAGTTATGCTGTATAGAGACACAAAAAAAAAAAAGAAAACACACATCATTGTAAAATCAATACATTCATCAATCCGTTCAGAATCTTAAATATAAGGATAAAAAATATTTAAATATATAATTTTTTAATAAAAACGTAGTCTTTTAGATTCTGAACGGAGTGATGAATGTATTGATTTTACAATGATGTGTGTTTTTTTTTTTTTTTTTTTTTTTTTTTTTTTTTTTTTTTTTTTTTTTTTTTTGTGTCTGTCGACAACATTTGGGGCAGTAAAAATGCTTCGATTTTTGACTTCAGCCCCTCTTTGAAAAGGAAATCGGATCTAGTTGGTACTTTGGGGGGTCAAAAGTTAAAAATTTTCAATATTTTTTAAGTGAGTCGGGAAAAACCTTAAAAAAATGACGGAAAAACGGGAATTTTTATGCAAAACCAGTTTTCGCCCAAATCGAATTTTTTATTTTGCTATAACTCAAAAACTAATAGATGTAAATACTTGAAATTTTCACCAATTGTTTATATTAGAGTTCTCCATACACAGTTAAATTTTCAAAGAATTTTGATTTTTTTTGAGTTATTTATAGACAATTGAAATTTTTAATTTTTTTTAGTATTTTTTTTTAAAATAACGATAAAAATTTTTTGGCCGGCCAGAAAATCATGAAAATTTAATACAAGGTTTCTCATAAGTTGTTCTTAAAGTGATAAAAAAAAATCCGAAATCGTTAGTCACAATTTTTTACGAAATATGTCAAAATTGCGAAAATTGGCAAGTAATTTTGTGGTTGAAAAATCGTAAAAATTTTTTCTTTTATAACTAAGATTTGAAAATTTGGTACAAGGTTCTCCATAAAATTTTCTTCAACTATCTGAAAAAAAACTCTACCGGACTAAGACAAAAAAATTTTATGAGTGATTGAAATTTAAATTTTTACAAAACCGCGTTAAATAACGGTTTAGCCTCAAACGATTTTTGATATTTGTAGTTATTCAAACAGTATAAGTCGTAAATACTTGAAAATTTTACCAGTTATTTAGACTGCCATTTTCTTTACGTGATTTGATTTTCAAAATATTTTGACTTTTTTTGAGCTATTTATAGACAATTGAAATTTTCATTTTGTTTTTATTTTTTTTTTATAAATGTTGATAAAAAAAAATTAGCTGGGACAAATTACTTGAAAATTTAATTGAAGGGTCCACATAACTTGTTCTAACTCTCATCCAAAAATTATAAAAATACATAGGCACAATTTTTTTTTATTAGCATTTGAAGTTCAAATATTGACAAAAATTCGTCAAAATCATGAATATTTTCACTATTTGGTAATTAAAAATTTATAAATATTTTTCTATCAAAAGCTAAGAATTGAAAATTTAATACTATGCTGTCCATAAGTTAAGCTTAGAATAATTATAAAAAAGTTTGAGGATTATTCAGTTCAAACAATTTTACGAGTTTTTAAAGTTTAATTTTAATTTGAAATCAAAAATACACGTGTAAAATAACGTTTTACTAATAAATAATTTTCGATTTTTTTATAATATATCCTAGACTGACAAATCATCTCCGTTCAGAATCGTTTTTCGTATACAATGATACCTATCATTGCATTCAAATTTAACCTACCCTAGTCCGAGGTCCATCCCACCCCCTAATGTACAGCAGAGCGATACTCACTTACCCGCTTTTTAACGACTTGAAACTATGTAAAAAAATATTTTCAAAAACATGATTACTTTTTGAAATAATGAATGTTTTACGCTTAATCAATCACCTCGTAGACACATGAAATGTATACCATATGTAAATTTACTAATTACTATGCTTGATAAAATTTCCAAAATATTTTGACTCGTTTCTAGTTGATTACGAACATTTAAAATTTAAAAATTTAAGAGCCGCGGAGCAATGAATGTATTGGTTTTACAAGTATGTGTTTTATTCTTTTTTGTTTGGGAGGACAAACTTTTAATTTCCCAATAGTATTCAAAAACGCCCAAAAAAACGAACTAAAAATTAAGAAAAAATAGGAATTTTTACGCAAAATAGGTTTTTGACAAAATCGAATTTGGTTTTTGGTGTAACTCTAAAACAAATGATTGTAAACACATCAATTAATGTTCAATAAATGTTTATACTAGCCTTTTCTATAGCTACATTAAACTTTTTTCAAAATATTTTGATTTGTTATAATATTAAAAATCCAGTCACTATTTTTATAAGCATTTCAAGTTAAAAAAAGCGGGTAAGTTGGTATCGCCCTGTTGTACATTAGGGGGCGGGGTGGACCTCGGACTAGAGTAGATTAAATTTGAATGCAATGATAGGTATCATTGTATACGATAAACGATTCTGAACGGAGATGATTTGTCAGTCTAGGATATATTATATTTAAATGTTGTCATAATATATTCTATTTTGAAACAAAATCAAACATTTAAGTAAAAGTTTCAAGATTCTACATTTGGTAATTTTTTAAAATAATCAACATTTATAAAAAAAAAATAAAAAAAATTGATTATTTCAAATGCCTATAAATAGCTCAAAAAAAGGTCAAAATATTTTGAAAATCAAATCGTGTAAAAAAAATACCAATCTTAATAATTGGTGAAATTGTCAACTATTTACGACTTATACTATTTTGAATAACAACTAATATTTTCACGCTATTTAGTAAAAATTTAAAATTCTAACGCACTTAATATTTTTACTATAATGATGCTTCGAGTTTTCTCAATAACTACTTGAAGGAAAACTTATGGAAAACTTAGTGTTGAATTTTTTATTCTTAGATACAAACACTAACAATTTTATGGTTTTTCAACTTCAAAATTACTTTCAAATTTTGACGATTTTGACATATTTCGTAAAAATTTGAACTATAAACGCTTATAAAAAAAATTGTGACTAACTATTTTTAATTTTTTTTAGCTACAATAAGAACAACTCATAAGGAACCTTGTATTAAATTTTCAAGTTTTTTTGGTGATCCAAAAATTTTTTATCGACACTTCAAAAAAAAAATTCCAATACAAATTGAAAATTTCAGTGGTCTATAAATAATTCAAAATTTTTTTGAAAATTTAATTGTATATAGATAACACTAATATTAACATTTGGTGTAAATTTCAAGTATTTACAGCGATTAGTTTTTGAATTACAACCATATAAAAAATCGATTTTTTGAAAACTATTGGAAAATGTTTACTTTTGACCTCTATAATGCACCAATTCCACTTTGCCATCAGAAACCACCCCCAAAGTTTGAAATTGAAGCATTATTTTGACTAGTTATGCTGTACACAGACAAAAAAAAAAATTCTAAGTTAATATTACCTATCGTTAATTTTTCTCAATTTTATTATTTTATTATCAATGATTATGTTAATGGTGTTTCACAATTATCAAAATAAAAATAATAAACAGTATTTATGCTAGTCTTATTCTTGAGAATAATTAGATACTATAAATAAACGCATCTGAATATTAAACGTTTTTTTAGTATATGTCGGCCATTCAAATGTATCTAATTTTATTCTATGTACAGATACATTTTAAATTCATTTTAACTTCAATTGTAGAAACTAAATCATTGGTAATAAAAATATTTTCGAAGTCATGTACATATAAGTTACTGTTTTAGTGGTTTTTAACAAAAGTTTTGTAATATCAATTTAATGACTAAGAAAAAAATGCAGTTTAATGCAATTTTTGATATTATCATTGTTATAATGCATGTAAAATGTGTAATACTTATTTGAATCGTGTCTATAAAAATTAAATACCGTTGACAACAGCATATTATGCTGGTTGGATACGGTTTGTGTATGCAATTTTACTCACCGCGACATTAAAATATCCGATATACAACCCAAATCCATTTACATATTTACATATTATTGCGAGTACGTACTTGGATCTACAGAGTGTTCAGATATTTTTCAAAATCCAAAGTTATCAGTAACCACGCTATAAGTTGATAACAATTATATACTGAAATAAACACAGAGGATTGATTGCGTGATTGTTCTTTTTACAATAATCAGACCAAATTAATGCATTTTTATATTTTGTTCAGCTATTCAAATGTGAACGTGAAACAATTACAATTAAAAAAAATATCTAAACAACAATATTCATTGAAACACAATGTATACGCTGTATACTTCAACTCTGCCGACGTTCCGGAGAAATATAAAACGCACCTAAATAAAATGGTAGGTACATAAAAAAATATGATATCGGTGTTCCTTTGTGCATAGCCGACAAATGTCTTTGTCAATCAAGAAATATGTTGTTACTACCGTTTGTCATGAAACAATTATCATGATTCATGCGTAATTAGTATATAAATTATTAGTACTTGGATAATATGATTATTGTATGATAAATTAATTAATATACCAATATTATGTATAATAATTAATTAAAATATTAAAATAAGTGAAAAAAACAACGATTATATTACTATGGTACATTTTGAAACCAATACTAATTATTTAATATCAACGATAAAAAATTATAAATCATATCATAAAATATTAAATTTTATCCACTAATCGTTTGAGTATAGTAAGACTGGTCATATCTATTTTTTGAACAGCAAATCATTTAAAATATTTAAATTTTATAATCAACAGTTACATAGAATATGAATACCACTTAAAAATAGTAGAACTAAGTACTATAAACAATTAACATCAGGCTATTTACAACAGAAAAATCAGTGGCATTTTATACTAGTATTATCAATAAATAATTATATAAATTTATCAATAATAATTACTATGAACTGAATACACGAGTTATAGGACAATAATTTAATACGTAGTTAGCGACGGGTGGGGTTTAATTTATTCAAATTATGCGTGGGAGACGACAAAAAAAAATATTCTGTTCATCCTACGGAAAATGACAAACGCCCTAACGTATTTTTATTTATTTGTCTGGCTTTACTAGATTCGAATTCTATTTTACAATAAATTAACAGCCTGTTTTCGTTCAAAAATTAGTGTATATAATGCCGAATGTCAATTATTGTTTTTCGTAAAAAAAACACGAAAAAAGTTATTATTTCTCGATACCATCGTTATTCATTAAATACCACAATAATTTATCGTTAACATTCTTTTAAATCAAAATAATCATTTTGAAATTTATACATCCTACTTGATGTTATACTTATTTGTTGAAAAAAGAATCTATAACGATAACTAAAAAAAAGCGGGTAAGTGAGTATCGCTCTGCTGTACATTAGGGGGTGAGGTGGACCTCGGACTAGGGTAGGTTAAATTTGAATGTAATGATAGGTATCATTGTATACGAAAAACGATTCTGAACGGAGATGATTTGTCAGTTTGGGATATATTATATTTAAATATTGTCATATATTCTATTTTGAAAAAAATCCACAAATTCAAACATTTAAGTAAAAGTTTCAAGATCTTACGTCAAGTAATTTTTTAAAAATAACAAAAATCCAAAATTATTTATTAGTAAAACGTTATTTTATACGTGTATTTTTGATTTCAAATTAAAATTAAAACTTTACACTCGTAAAATTTTTTAAATTGAATAATCCTCAAACTTTTTTATAATTATTCTAAGCTTAATTTATGGACAGCATAGTATTACATTTTAAATTCTTAGCTTTTGATAGTAAAATATTTATAAATTTTTAACTATCAAATAGTGAAAAAAATTCATGATTTTGACGAATTTTTGTCAATATTTGAACTTCAAATGCTAATAAAAAAAAATTGTGCCTATGTATTTTTAAAATTTTTGAATGAGAGTTAGAACAAGTTATGTAGACCCTTCAATTAAATTTTCAAGTAAATTGTCTCAGCTAAATTTTTTTTATCAACATTTATAAAAAAAAAATAAAAATAAATAGATTATTAAAATGCCTATAAATAGCTCAAAAAAAGTCAAAATATTTTGAAAATCAAATCACGTAAATAAAATGGCAATCTAAATAACTGGTGAAATTTTCAAGTATTTACGACGTATACTATTTGAATAACAACAAATATCAAAAATCGTTTGAGGCTAAACCGTTATTTAACGTGGTTTTGTAAAAATTTATATTTCAATCACTCATAAAATTTTTTTGTCTTAGTCCAGTAGAGTTTTTTTTGCAGATAGTTGAAGAAAATTTTATGGAGAACCTTGTACCAAATTTTCAAATCTTAGTTATAAAAGAAAAATTTTTTACGATTTTTCAACCACAAAATTACTTGCCAATTTTCGCAATTTTGACATATTTCGTATAAATTCGAACTTTAAGTACTTATAAAAAAAAATTGTGACTAACGATTTCGGATTTTTTTTTATCACTTTAAGAACAACTTATAAGAAACCTTGTGTTAGATTTTCAAGATTTTTTGGTCGGCCAAACATTTTTTATCGTTATTTAAAAAAAAAGTACTTAGAAAAATTTAAAATTTCAATTGTCTATAAATAGTTTAAAAAAAGTCAAAATTCTTTGAAAATTTAACTGTGTATGGAGAACGCTAACATAAACATTTGGTGAAAATATCAAGTATTTACATCGATTAGTTTTTGATTTATAGCAAAATAAAAAATTCGATTTTTTTGAAAACTGTTGGAAAATGTTAACTTTTCACCTCTATAATGCACCAACGATGTCCAATTTGCCATCGGAAACCACCCCCAAAGTTTGAAATTGAAGTATTATTTCGACTAGTTATGCTGTACACAGACACAAAAAAAAAACACACATCATTGTAAAATCAATACATTCATCACCTCGTTCAGAATCTAAAAAATACTCATCATTGTAAAATCAATACATTCATCACTCCGTTGAGAATCTAATAATCTATATACGTAAAAATGAAAAAAATTTGCAAATTATTTATTTATAATAATATTTAATTATTTAATTATTTGTTATTTTATAAATCATAGCAACAATGATTACAATTAGTATACATAATGATTTTAACTTATAGTTAAACATCTCAACCCTGGATATTTGTTTAATTTAGTAGGTAAATCATTTTAAATCTTGCTGCAGCTCTAGTATTTTTTGCCATGTCATAATGGCAATTAAGCATATCCGTTTTTTCTGGATTTGAATAAGACATAATGTATTTATGTCAGTTGAAGGCACTTGACTGTTTATTTATACAGACAACAAATTTAAAATTAATAGTTAAATATTGTTGTCTGACAAAATTTTTAAGATGTATGATACCATATGTACCATATTAATACCATGAATTGATATTATTTGGAATTCCCTTTAAAGTAAATATAGAAAAAAAAATTAATTTTACAATAATTTATTGAATAAATTAAAATTATACATACATGTACACATAATATTAAGTAATTATAATTTGCATAGGTACAAATATTAATATAATAAGTATGAGTATAATATAAATTAATTTTCATTAAAATTATAAAAAAAAAATTGATTACCTAAATGATAAAAATACAAGTTACCAAATATTGATTAGCAATCAGCATATTTTGCATTATACGGTTATAATTTTTACAAGACATATTTATAATTTTAATGATTTAATTCACGACGCGTCAAGTATACATATAATCGATATTTTTTAAACATCATAATTCAAGTCATTAAGGCCCGATTTTTATGCAACAAAATATATATTTTTACACTTAAAATAATTCTGATTAAATATATGATCAATATTGCTTAATTTCTAAATTCTATAGCTAGTATTATCTTAATGCATACCTATCTAAATAAAATATAACATTGTAATGATAATTATAATACCTATTGGGTGTTGGATACAAGTTCAATATGTTATAACATAATAAAATTAAGTAAAATAATTTTAACTTAGATCAGTTATACATATATAAATGTATAATTCTCTTTATTAATGACATTTCAATTTTTTCATAGTAAATAAATATTTTTTAAATACTTTATTTTTTAAATATTTATACACATTAATATAATATTCACAAACAATATATATTATAATGTTAATGCATATAAATATGTTCATACTCTTAAATTAATTGTTAGCATTAAAACTGGGTCCTAGTCACAATAAATTCATAATTCATTTTATTTTATATTATTAGTAACCACTATAAAATGTTAATATCATTTTAAAGTCCAGGATTATGAAAAATCTATTCCAAATTTGATGACACAGTTTAATCAAAATTATCGTTAAGCAGTTATGCAAAATATGAGTAATGATAAACATGTGTTCAAGAAATTCAGAACAAATTCTCCATTAACCCCAGACCTAAAACAATAGTAATATTTAAAAGTGGCACTAATAATATATTAACTTAGATATGTAAATTTAATAGTAATAAACTTAATAATTAGCAATAAATAGGCAACAACATCAACCATTTACAAAAAGAACAATGTTTATTTTGCATATTACTAACTACTAAGTAATACCTAAATATAATTTTAAAAAAATATTTAATTTAATATTTAAATTGGGAATACATTATATAAACAAGTACCTACTTAGTGATAATAATAATATACATATGTATTAGGTTTTTTTTTTAAACATTTATAATTTAATTTACTCTATTTATACATATTATTATAATTATTTTTATTTTTATTAAACATAAGTTTTAATGATTCATGTTGCTGCCCCATATTTAATTTAACTACATAATAATATGAAGTATTAAAATTTAGTATACTAACATTTACAATATTTTTTTAACATTCACAATTTTCTTTACATATTATTTATTGATAGGTTACAGTTTTCCTCAGGAATGTCGTTGGGAAGACTTGATTATTTTAGGCTTCTTTGAAATTAACTAGATTATCTACAAAAAAGATAATAAAAACCTAATAACTTCCTCGTAAAATTGAATAATGTTACAAATAAAAAATATTTATACACACCTATTATTGATGTTGTTATATGTTGGAATACTAAAATCCAATATAGTATTTTAACAGTATTATTTTAGTTTTCACATTGTTCTCAATTTTCTAAATACAATTGTAGTATCATATGTATATTCATCAAGTCATATGTCCAAGAATATTCTTAGTACATGGTTGTAATAATCTTAGAATTTTAATATGCAATAAACATTCTGGATTAATTGAAGCCAATAGCTGTATAGTTAAAATGCAACTTGATTTTAAAACAAGCAATGTATTATCGACTTATGAATAATACATTAATACATAATTGATCTATAATATTGTCTATCGATATACATTTGAACAAAAATTGTATAGAACTGACAAAACTGAAATTAAAATATTTTAAATACATTATTATTATTTACTATAATTTTAAAAGGTTTTTATAAAATTAGTAAAACATACCAATAAAACTAAAAATCTTGAAAAAAAAAATTTTTAAAAAGTTAATACTTTTTGAAATAATGAGTGTTTTACGCTTAATCAATCACCCTGTATATATTTGTGTCTTAAGTCTCAAATTGGAGATATAGTATATAATATATATACAAAATAAGTATTTTATATAATTTAATATAACATTGTAATGATATATATATGATATATATCATTATTCATTATTAATTAATTAATTATATGTAATTTATTTTAACATTTAAGAATTTGACTGTACCAATTATTTATAATTTAATTTAACATTTACATTTAGGATTAAATAGATAAATAATATACTATCAAAGGTCATATACATAAATGCTTTGTAAGATGTAATGATATAGGTATATAATATATCTTTATAAATTATTATTTATTTATAATTAAATTTAATATTTACATTTTACATTTAGGATTAAGTAGTTTTAAAAATGTTCTTATAAAATAAATTCTTCTTATTATTACAATTATTATAAATATATATTTGTGTCTTAGGTCTCAAATTGGAGATAATATAAAGTATAATATATATACAAAATACGTATTTGTTCAATATCAAGTAATAAATGATTATATTCAGTATATTCTCTCAAAATAACTACGCACATTATATATTATGATCTGTTTAATGTAAGAAACTATTATTTTTGAAAACATGGATTTTAAATAATTTTAAATTCTTCCAAAACTACATTTTTGCTAAGACAAATTGTATTTTATGCCATTTTTTGTTCTTTAAATTTTTTTACTCTTTTGAATAACATCAACAACGTTTATAGTTTTAATTTACGAACGTTTCATTTAAAACTCAATTTTTAAGATACATGGAGTTGTTCCAAACAATATTTAGTTATGAAATACGAATTATAAATGCATGTTGTCAATAAAATAAATTTAAAAATGATAACGATAAAAATATATTTTTTTATGCGAAAAAAAAGAAAAGTTGTATTTTAACGATTTAAAATAATATTACAAAAAATATTGATATTCAACATTTCAAAAACGTTACCTACCTAATTGTTTTTGAAATAACGAGTGTAGCACTTAAAATGGATCACCCGGTATGTATTTTGATTTAAGAATTTTTATATTTGGTTTCGGTGATAGCTTATTTGTTCTATATTATTCATTATAGTCCGATGTTCTTTAGCTAAACGACCATACTTGGGGCATTTATAGACACAACGAAAAAAATTAATTTTTAATTTTATTAAATCTTAAGTATATATATTTTGTAGCTCAACAATATTGTATTTTTGAACGACTCAAATACATATTCTATAGTTCTTTGAGCATATATATTATTTATTATTATAATTTAAAGTTTTGAGGCATATTGACAATACATTTTACACTTTTACTCGACTTACAATAATATTATGTATATTGTATATACTATGTCATGGACAATATTTGGTAACGAATTATGATTACAATTTAGCCTATTGTGGCGGCGCAGTCGTAACAAGTTTACCAAAACGTATTTTTAACCTTTGGTAGCGCTCAACAGACAACAGTGTTGTATTGAACGTTTAAGAAAAATATAAATAATAATAATATTTTATAAATAATAATAATATCATCCCGACGGCGCGGCGGCTATAGAAGCTTATGATGTGCGGTGATTTTTGTCGCTCAAATCGGACGGCAACGATGCGCGACGTGTTTAATTTTGTATTATTATTTTATCATTTTAATTTTTTGGGTGATATATTAAGTATAGTTCTTAAATTTTTACATCGCACTCCTGTGCTTAACTACTACGAGCCATCCACTGACAGTGAGTAGTATAATCATTAATAGCATATATGTAACTAGGGTAAGATAACAATAATATCACTTACTAGGGTATAATTTTGAATTTTATGCATAGTCAATAAGATAACTTAGTTAAACATAAAAATCAACAATATAATATAAGGATATTGGGATGACTAAACGCCACTAAACAGTGGTCAGTGGTGGTGATCGTGGACTCTGTGTCTCTGTCACTGCTAGACACCGAGCGTTAATACAGTGGAACCTCGATTAATCGTTAGTCTCGGGACCAGAGCTTTGATGTATAATCGAAAAAACGGTTAAGCGAGCAACAATATTTTTGAAAACATACATTTTATATATTATTTATTATTATTTTTTAGTAATTATGATATACTTAAAATATTTACTCACAAAGAGACTAAAAACGCAAACAAACACACGTGTAATATAATATGACTAACTGCAGACTTTTCAAAAACAAAATGCGATCACTATCGTCTATCACAATTAATTGTTTTCATCTCACCGATAAAATGTATTTATATATACAATATACATATGTACCTATCGCGTATCTAGAAGATATTTCCGGAAAGTTTCGGATTATATATATTATTATTTAATGCAACGCATAAGTATTCCGTGCAAGTGTGGCTTGACGGTTAACCGGGGGACGGATAATCAAAGGACGGTTAATCGATGTTCTACTGTACTAAAGTATTTACACTACCTTGAAAAAAAATAATAATTTTATTCATTATTATTCATATTTAAAAATCAAAATTACTTCTAATAACTTCAAATTTAAAACGTCTTATTTATAAATTCAGTTGTTTAATAATTTAAAACTAACATGAATAATGTGTTTAAAAATGTTCATATTTACAAATTATTTTATGCAACTTGACTTTTAAATTATATTTTATAATAGTGGATAATAATAATTCATAATCGTATAATACATGGATTGATGAATAGATTATTCCTATATATTACAGAAATAAGTAAGTACCTACCTATAAAGAAGTATTTTTTTTTTTAATTTTTCAGTGTTCTTTTATATATATATATTATTTTATAAGTATTAAAATCAAAGTAATGAAGTGATAAGCAATTAAATTATATTAATTAAAAAAGATGAGTAACATTTTATTATTTTACATTAAATTTACTGAAAATAATACAAAAAATTATAAATTTTGCACAAATAACAATATAAAATTAATCAATGGTGATATCACTGATTTTATTATAGTACTATTATAGTAATTAATATTCTTATTATACGCATTAATTTTATTTATAAATAAATCATTTTTTAAGACTATTAGGTATTTCAGTCATAATTACAGTTTATATGTATAAGTAGGTACCTGGTACAGGTATACTTTTAAATATAATAATAAATAATAATATATAATTAATAAAAATGTATTTATTTTAAATTAACTTTCATATTTAATTTTTAAGAACATCTAATGCATGCCAATAAAACGTATATACGTTTTTCAATTTTAATTTAATTTTTATTTTGTTATTGCATAATTGCATATTTTTATTATTAATAATATGCAATAAAATGTAGGTTTACCTACTGAATTTAAGACATGTTCAAGTGAGATAAAAATTATAAATGTGACGTTTTTTATGAGATGCATACCTATACCTAATCTATACCCATATAGTTGCAGTAAGTGAGTAGATAAATATAATACTATTCGCAAAAGAAGTCCACAATTGTGTACTTATTAACAATAATGACCACTGACCGTCTTCAGAGCCACAACAGACAACGGTTGTTGGGTTCGTCCGGTTTTACAAAATTACTTCTTAAATTATATCATAGCTGTGGAGAAAAAAATATATCGTATCGTATACACAATATACTTTCAATAATACTACCATTACATAGTACAATCTATTAATCTTAAATAAATGAAATAAAATATTTTTGTCAATGTACGGAATCAATTTGGCGCCAGTTTACTCAGGTATTTCTTTAGTGGCGACGCATAAAATACGTCTTATATAGGTAAATTCCTACATTTTAGTACATTATAAGTTGCATAACAATATAAATATAACCCTTACGAAAGCCATCAGGTGGATCTTTGGCTTACGTAGATTTTCGGATATGCGGCATAATATGCAGGGTTTTTAACCGAAGGTCAAATTATTTTCGAGCGTTTGAAAATATGCATGTGACGTAGCCCTACAGCCGAAGTCGGAACAGCAACTTACATTTTACGTACAAAAAGGTCTAGATTAACACAACGAATTCAATCGTAAAATATAAATTTTTTTTTTATGTTAATTTAAGTGTTTTTTGTGGTTATGACACTGGTGTGACTATAATTTTGATATACTTTTTATTTTTTGTTTTAGTAGATAAAACTAGTCAATTACGAAAAATTTGGTTTGCGTGGCAATATAACGCGAGTCACGAACTCAATCATTTTACTAAATTATAATTTAACGATGAACATTAAAATACGTATTATTCTCTAAAATCAAGAGTGAACCTTAATATAATACAATAATACGTGTAGGCATTTCACAATCATGTATTTCAATGACCTCAGACCGGCTTCAGAGTCACAAAAAACCACAGTTGTTGGGTTCTTCCGGTTTTACAAACTTACTTCTTAGAATATATCATAGCTGTAAAGAAAAAAAAACGTCGTACCCTATACACAATACTTACAATAATACTACCACTATATACCACAATCTATTAATCTTAAATAAATGAAATGAAAATGTTTTTGTCAATATACCGGATCAGTTTGGCGCCTGTTTACACGGGAAGTTTTTTTGTGGCGATGCACTAAAACATCGTGTATAGGTGAATTTTATACATTACAAGATATACATAACAATGTTACTACCCATTCGACGGATGTGGCAGCACAATATAGGTTTCTAACGGAAATCGAATTATTTTCGTTAAGGCGATACAATTCCAGAGTAAATAATAATTTAAAACCAGTGTCGTCTTTCAGAGTTCATTATTGTGTATAGACATATAGTAATTCAGTGAAACCTTCCACAGTGGACACCTCCTAATAATTTAACAGAATAGCGATCACCAATAAGCTAAAACCATTTATCTTAATTTAAAAATAATGAAAAAACGACAGAAAGATGATAATAGAAAAACGCGTTTATACTAATACAACAAAACGAATTCGTATAAAACCGATTTTATTTTACACACGTAAATGAAAGGTACTTGCACTTATGCGTTTATGCATTGTTTTTTTTTTTAATTTTATACTTATACTTTTCAACTAAAAGCGAATACATCAATAGGCTAAAACCATTATAAGGACATCACAACATTAAATACAAATTTGCTTAGATTTAAAGTATGTCATTATATCTAAGAAAAATGTGTGGGTGTCAGTGGTCTCACACTTAAATACTAATTACACAATGAGATACGGGCGTTTGAAAATATGTGTGTGACATCCTACGGCCAAGTCGGAACAGCGGCGTATGTTTTATGCGCAAAAAGGTCTAGATTAACACAACCATTTCTATCGTTAAATATATAATATTTTTAAATTTTAATATTACTTTTAGTGTTTTTTGTGTTTATGACACTGGTGTGGTTATAATTTTGACATATTTTTTATTTTTTGTTTTAGTAGATGAAACTACTCAATTACGTAAAATTTGGTTTGCCTGGCAATACAACGCAAGTCGCGAACTCAATAATTTTACTAAATTATAATTTATAATAATATATGTATACAATTATACATTGTATACAAGATATATTCAATTTCAAATCACACCATCATCTTAAGTACATAAATATACTTCGGTTTATGAAAAAAAAAAAATTGAAATACAATTTTAAGTTATTAAAATCATTGTGTAAATTAAACTACTTTTATACGTAAAACATAGGCGATTGCTTAGTCGTCGTCTCGATGACGTCACACGGCTATTCATCAACTCTCATTTTCTCGTTGAATAATTATTTTTTTAAATTAGAATTTTTACAAAAACGTTTTTCATTGTGTTGAATATAATAATATAACAGACCGATAAATACGTTTATACTAGTAAGTAATAGAACGAAACGAACTTGTTCAAAAACCGATTTTACAGATAAAATTAAGACGTGTTTGTATAGTGTCTGTTTGTCGTACACGCCAGTGGTACGCGAATTATAGTTTTAGGGCTCGGAAGTTGTTACATTTGCATGTTTTTTTTTTTTGAACCGTTATAGATTTATTGCTAAGTGACTAAAAGCCTTATAATCATAACTATTATACTTTTCGTGGACTCGTGGTTATACAGCGATTGAAATTAAATACAATAAAATACATTTTAATTATTCTTTATTTATTGATATAGGTACATTATAACATTTTGACTTTTGTGTTTACAAATTAATTTAAATAAGACGGAGGTGTGTTCAAAACATATTTTCAATTTATTGAACTTATAAAATATGATAATATTTTTTGTAACAGTGTCATGAAATAATTTTAAAATTAGTTATAAAACGAATTTAAAAAATATAAACAATAATTCAATTTTGTTATTTTAAAGATTTTGTTTTTCAATTCGTTAATATTGCTACCTAGTATACGTTTTATAATAGATAATATTATACACAGTTATAATAATAAAATATATAATATTATATATACAAACATATATGAAAAATGAATAGATAGTTATAAACCCATAAAATAATGAAATGTGTTACATAAAAATAACATAATCGATTTATTGTCTTCTATGGTTCTAATAACACTTATAGTTATACAGATATCGGATGTACAGTAAAATCTATTGCATCAAATATTATAATTAACAGACAAATTTTAATAGAAACCCTGTGCTAAGGATGACGTAGCGAGTAGATAACCGTGCGCAGTAGTAAACGTAGCGATAACATCGAAAGCAAAACATTTCTATTAGGTATACCTAATCAAAAACTTTTCTCATACCTATTATAATAGTTCATCTAAACATCAAACACTTTCGTTTGAAACGAATATAACGCAAATTGGTTCGGGACTTCACTTTTATAGATATATATTATGCGTATATTTCACCAAAATAATGTATTATACGGCCATAAGATAATTTTTTCTTCATTTAATATGTAATACCTACTCATGTTTATTGGTTGAGGTGCGTACTGTTTTTGAGATTAATGTTATTAAAAATTACTTAATATGAATATCACCCAACGCGTATATGAACTTAAAAAGTATATATATAGTTATTAAAATTATCTAATTATTTATTCTTATTTCCCGTAAATATTGCACACACTTATAAGCAGTTAATATTATTAGGAAAGTAAAATTATTGCAATGTGATTTTGTTTAGTTATATTTTAAAAATTACATAAAATATAAAATAAATATTATTATATCTGTGTCAATTTTTAATATAATTTTAATAAAAAATTAAGAGCATTAAAAGGTAATTCTATACTTTATTATTTTATTAAATTCTAACTTTTATTATAATAATACCTATGTTTTATATAATGATTAATATCATATTATACATTATATATTATCCACTTGTGAATTGGAGATGGGCCATATTAAAAAGTAAATAATGTATTATAATGAATATATTAATGCAATAATACTGTTTTGTAGTTTTGTTTATACCAACTAGATATACAAGAATCACGATAAAATTTAAAGTAAAAATGAGTTAAATGAATAGGATCCAACATTAGTAATAATGCATTCTAAAAAAATTTTAAAATTAAAAATACGCTCTTAAGACTATAAAGAATAACACAAAATACACATTACACAATTTTAATTATTCTTTAGTAATATTTTTAAACTAATTTTTCAGCTTACTAAGAGCAATAAATCTATTACCCACAAAAAATGAAAAAACATACAAATGTAATTACTTCTAATCTTACTATCATAATTAGTTTGAAAATGATAGGGACTAAAAAACTGCAAGTTATGCATAAAAAACTATAAATGCATTCAAAAAATGTAAAATATGTATTCATGTTTTTTTCGGGAGTAGGAAGGGACTTTGTTCGAACGTGGATTTATTATCGCATTATTGAAACTCGTCAATTTTCCCCCAGATCATGCAACGGGTGGCGAATCTACTCCGGCCGGTTCTACCCCCTCCCTCTTCAAAGTTCGCCACCGTACCGTCTTCCGTGAGTGCTAATTTTTATATATGTTGTGCCGCCAGCCTTTACATATTATATGACACTTTTTTCCTGGCGTTTGAGCCCGACGCACCGTTGCGTCCGCTCGCCGCCTCGTGCCGTGTTGTGCGGCCAAACCGCGTGTGCGGTCAACGTGTAGTCAGTAATTATTATTCGCGCCGGCTTTGGGCTTTTGCTCTCCGGCGTCTGGCCCGGCGCATATTTTTTGTATGATCGTGTGTGTCCGATTTGTTATACGGTGACACAAAACCACGTGCCTTTTCTTTATTATTATTATACGCAAGTTCGCGTCGTAAAGTTACGGTCGTCGATTTATTTTGTTATTGCGTTGGCCGTTGGCTCTACACGGTGTACGTGTGTGCCCGGTTGGCTGTCCACTGCCCAGTGACACCAAAAATCACGTGAATGTTATTACACATTATCGCGTCATTAGTTAGTAGTTACTTATATTATAATATTATATTTGCTACATCGTCCATTCATACTCCATCAAAACATTCATACCAGTGAATTTGCCAGCTTGGATCGTGGGATCGCACCGCCACCGGAATCAGGTCATTTATTGTAAAATTCATATTTTGATGTTATTTATTATTATTATTTATATATTATTATTGTTATTATTTTGGGGCCCCGTGTTAGTCTAATATTATATTTATACGTGGCACTTTGCGACAGTATCGTATTATAATTATATATATTATATTGAAGACACATACAATTAATGTATTAGCATAATTATTTATTAATTGTTATTGGTCTAATATATCTATTTGTGGTGTTATATACACCCGTATTATATTAAATTACGTGCAATTGTGTTATATATATACCGGGTAACTTTTCCCGTTTCCAACACTTCGCGAGTCGTGTCCGATAACCGCGAATTTCCAAAAGTAGGATCGGACACGGCGCCAACAGACTTAGAAATATTCCTAATTTCTCTTTCACACAATTATTGCCACTTAATTTGTAACCCGATTTTCATGACATCTACATTTCACAGTCGACAGAATAAATAATGACTATAATTTTTGTCATCGCTATGGATAAAAGAGTCTGACTACGACTAAACCACCAATAGATAATAAATATAAAAATAATTTTAAAACAAATAATTGATTGGTGATTATCACAAACCTTATTATGGACAATTATTATTAATCTGTGTTTAATGTAAATATAACATTTGAAAAAAATACATCATAATTATTGTAATATTATTTTATATTGAGTGTGTATTCTCTGTGACAGTTTTTATTAAATTAATAAATAATAAAATAATTAATTAATAATTAATTTACAAGCGTAAATAACCGAAACTTAAATTATAATATTATTTTGGCTCATTCAAAATTTATTAAATTGTTGCTACTGTTGTCAGTACATTTAACTAACAGTTGAATGGTTTCAAGAATTGTCCACCGTTGTATCACTATATTGGTTAATTGGTTACTTATACATTATACGTTAAGTAACTCGTTGTACGAATTCGGAATTATCAACAAACATAAATATAAATTATAATAATATATTATGTATATTGTATATCAAATACTGTGTACGTGAAACATCTATATACGTATATAATTCAAAGAAGTAAAAGTGTAACGTGATTTATTAAATTATAATTATTATTTTTTTTAGTTTAACTTATTAACAGTTATAGTTTTAAAACATTTTTAGCTTATATGTACCTATATAGTTTGAACAAAATAAAATCTATAAATGTGCTAGTTTATGTAGTAAAGCGTAAACTTAATACACATTATTATGTACAGGTTATGACATTTAACAAATTTGTGCAGTATCCTGCCATCTTTTCGTATCACATTATAGACTATGATATTACATGTTATTCGGTAATACGTAGAAAGTGTTGGCAGATAGCTGGTTACCGGTTGGAGATAATAATTATTATTGAACTTAAATAATATTATCGGTACCTTCTTAAATATGTAGTTTAAGTAAAATAAAATAATTTTAATATTTAAAATAGTTAATTATAGCTTATAATTAAATATTTATTAAGATACACAACTCGTATTCGTAAAATAAAAACACAAATATTTCTTAGAAACCAAATTACTAATATGTTTTATTTTTAAACTCGGCATAGTATAGTATATGTTTTTTTATTGGTTTCCTCATTAATCGAGAATCTTTAGTAAAATCAAATTCTTAAAACTGACGATTTGATAAATTGCGTCCTCAGAAAAATATATCAAAATCATATACCTCTTTGCGTATTATTGTAGATTAAGTATTTATGAAACGTGCGTAAATTGCAACACGAGATATTCTCTTTATTTCCACTCGGCTAAACAATTTTAAGATAATATGTAATAAACTTGGATCGGAACTTTATGCATTTGCATTTTTCTTAGGAAGCTGCGTATTAAATATCTGATTCGATACAAATTCGTTTCATAGTAGGTACCTACAAATATATTATTTAAATACAAAAATGAATGTTGCATATTTAAGTTTAAATAATTTTGTATATTAAAGATTTTAAGCATATTAATGGATATTATATTAGTAAATCATTGATTTAAAGAATTTTAAAATAAAGAGCCACCGCACACATCGATACAATGTTTATACTTTGAATTATACTATAGGGTATAAACACTTTAAACTATTATATATTCATTAATATCTTATTATACAAATTAATTTTAATTACTAATAATATATTATACTTTTTAAGACTGTTGCAGTCGTAAGGCGTGCGTACGGGTGCCGCCTATACGGCCTGAGCCGTATAAATGTGGCGGTTTCCCGACTTCAACTTCAAATTCAAAGTATTAGTTCCAGGGAATCTCCAATTATGCTTAAAAATAATAAAGTATATAATATATATAATATATATTATAATAAAGTGTTTTTGCGTGACAGATTTTTTTATTTGAAAATATATATTTTTTTAATTATTTATATTAACTGTAGTATTGTATAAAACAACCTTTACCTTAACTGACTTCTGAGTACCTATTAGGAAAAAATTGTGCTGTACCTGTATCAAAGGGGCGCATATTGATTCCGCCGATTTTATATCGATTTCGCCGGCTACCGTTTATAATATTTAAACATATTGATATTGATTCCGCCGGCTATTAATTCCACCGGCTACTGTTTATCCCTCCCTTGTAATTTGTAAATGTATTTTGAAAAATACAGTCTTACATAATAATATAATATAACATACATTTATTAATAAATAATAATAACAATAATTGTATAATAATTAAAAACTAAAATGTATAGTCTAATTAATATGTGAATGTGCAGAATATTTTCTAAAATGTATAGTCTAAATTGTATAAAATAATTTAAATAAAACGAGTCAATATATTTTATTTTATTCCGTACGTATTGCTATAACGTATTACGCCACATATAAAGGTCAATGATGATTTTTGCTTTAAACAAAAAAAACAGAGCATTAAAAATTTATCAAATTATTTGAACAACAATAAAATATCTAAGATCATTTATTTAAAACATGTGTCCAAAAATATTACCAAAAGTAGTTACATTTATATTAATTAGATTATACATTTTAATTTTAAATTATACTTTAAACAGTTATTATTACCTCTCATTTTATACAGTTTAGACTATATACATTTTAATATTTTATAATATATTCTTATATACGTATTAATTAGAATACATAATTCAATTTTGAATTATACAATTATTATTATTTTATACTATATATTTTAAAATAAATGATCAGGGGGAAGGGGGATAAACAGTAGCCGGCAGAATCAATTCAAACGTTTCTCCTAAACAGGTAGTCTCGGTGGAATTAATAATTACCCGTATCAAAGTTCTACAAACGCCTATATGATTGCTGTAATATATCTTCATAATTACAATTTATAAGATTCCAAGTACCTGGTACAGGCGTACAGCCGTACGGGTATATTTTTAAATATATACATACATAGTTATTAACAATAATAAAATTGATAAATATTTATTTTTTTTAAGTTTACTTGTATATTTTATTTTCAAAAACATCTAGGTAATGCCAAAATACACGTTTAAACCATTTCAATTTATTTTTATTTTGTCATTATATAAATGTATAATTTGATTATTAATAATATTCAATAAAGTGTATGTTTACCTATTGATTTTGGGATGTTAAAGTAAGATAAAAATTATGACTGTGTCCTTTTTTATAGGATGCAGCCCAATACCTAACCTAACCAATAACCATATAGTCCCCCATCCATAACATAAACCAATTTTTTATTTATAAAAAAAGGGGGGAATTAGCAATTGCATTGATGTACAGTGGTATCAAGACGGACTTTCCATTTCGGAAATCATAATTATTTATGTGTTAAATTTGAATTTTGCTATAAATCTAACTAACAATGATTCAAATGAAAAACTATTCGGATCGTCTTAATCTGATGATAATAATTGTGTATACAGTTGCAAGTATACCTGCACGAATAATATTTTAAATTAATATAAAATAACTAAAATTATTATTCTTTGTATATTTCATTAAATTTGAACTTGAAGTCTATAAAAAAAAAGTTGGTATCGTTTATATATTTTTCACATTTTATGGTTTTAACATGAACTATTGTAAAAAAAACCTTTTACTATACTTTAAGTTTTAGCTAAATTAAAATTGAACTTCACTATACATTTTTAACTACTAAATAAATTACAAATATTTATTGTATAATATATATTGGTATATTTAGCTTTATTTTGACAATTTAGTTCCTACTATAAACGTTTATAAAAATTTCTAAAATCAAACAAGAAACGATGAACATTAAATACGTGTTATTCACTAAAATCGAGAGTGACTCTTAATATAATACAATACGCGTAGGAATTTCACAATTGTGTACTTATTAACAATGACCTCAGACCGTCTTCGGGGTCACAAAAGACCACAAATGTTGGATTCGTCCGGTTTTACAAACTAACTTCTTAGAATATATCAGCTGTAAAGAAAAAAAATGTCGTAGCCTATACACTATTATACTTTCAATAATACTACCACTTTACAGCACAATCTATTATTCTTAAATAAATGAAATGAAAAGTGGATCAGTTTGGCGCCTGTTTACACGGGTAGTTATATTGTGGCGATGCACAAAAAAACGTCGTGTATAGTTGAATTGTATACAATTCAAGATACATAACAATATAACTACCCTTTCGGTAGATGTGGCAGCACAATATGGGTTTCTAACGGGAGGTCGAATTATTTTCGTTAAGGCGATACAATTCCAGAGTAAATAATAATTTAAAACCAGTGTTGTCTTTCAGATTTCATTATTGTATTTAGACTTATAGTAATTCAGTGAAACGTTCCATAGTGGACTCTTCTTAATACTTTTAATAGAATAGCGATCACCAATTAGCTAAAACCATTTATCTTAATTTTAAAATAATGAAAAAACGACAGAAAGATGATATGAGAAAAACGCGCTTATACTAGTACAACAAAACGAATTCTTATAAAACCGATTTTATTTTACACACGTTAATGAAAGGTACTTATGCGTGTATGCATTGTTTTTTTTTTAATTTTATATACTTATACTTTTCAATTAAAAGCGAACATCAATAGGCTAAAACCATATATTATAAGGAAATCGCAACATTAAATTACAAATTTGCTTAGATTTAAAGTATGTCATTATATCTAAGAAATATGTGTGGGTGTCAGTGATCTCACACTTAAACACTAATTACACAATGATATACGGGCGTTTGAAAATATGTGTGTGACATCCTACGGCCAAGTCGGAACAGCGGCGTATGTTTTACGTACAAAAAGGTTAACATAACAAATTCAATGGTTAAATATAAAATAATTGTAAATTTTTTTTCATGTTAATTAAAGTGTTTATGACACTGGTTTGATTATAATTTTGATATATACTTTTTATTTTTTGTTTTAGTAGATAAAACTAGTCAATTACGTAAAATTT
This sequence comes from Schizaphis graminum, assembly GCA_020882235.1. Classification (NCBI taxonomy): domain Eukaryota; kingdom Metazoa; phylum Arthropoda; class Insecta; order Hemiptera; family Aphididae; genus Schizaphis; species Schizaphis graminum. The sequence continues at coordinate 103,910,978 of CM037033.1, forward strand.
GGTTTGCGCGGCAATACAACGTGAGTCTTGAATTCAATAATTTTACTAAATTATAAATTTTAATATGTATACAATAACAAGATATATTTAATTTCAAATCACACCATCGTCTTAAGCACATAAATATACTTGGGTTTATGAAAAAAAATTTGAAATACTATTTTAAGTTATTAAAATCACTGTGTAAATTAAATTACTTTTACACGTAAAACATTGTTGATTACATTTTTTTTATATACAAAAACATACTATCCACGCCATTTATGACACTGATGATTACAATTAAAATAAATTCACTATTTAAATCTATTATCTAATTTATTATAATAATAATACAATTTTTTTAATTGTAAAACCCTGAGTTGAGGGGGCTTAGAATATTTCTGGTTGTATTAAGGTATGAGTCATTTTTAATGCACTACAATATAATAATATCTTTAATGGTATATTGTGGTTGAACTTCGGAACGGTAATTACCACACCAATAGAAATACAACTAAAACCAATAAACTAATGTATTGAATTTGTCATTACATTGATATTCAATCGGCTTATATTTTGTATTTTAACCGTACGTGTTATTTATTACCATTTACGAACATTATTTTAAGATAGACATTATATTATAAAATTATATATAACATATATAATGAATCATTAAGATATTAAATAATTATAAAGTTTATCGGATGCATAAATATATAGTAATATTCGTAGCCATTCCAATGTTTAAACATACTATTATGTTTTGTTTAATTGTTTATATATACTTTGAACATCCCGTGCGCACACAACGGGGTATGATTGTTCCATTATTGGACCACGATATTTTAAGATATAATAATCTGACTCAACTCGGTAAAAACGTTGCCAGATAACAGATCACAAACCTCCATATGACAATTTAAATAGTAATACAAACAAAGATTATAGTTTTGATTAATAATGACCGCAGTCAAAGTACACATTTCGTTCGACGCCAATTGGAATTGATAAAATAGTACCAAAACTGGGAATCAATGATTTTAAAATAAATACATTTTTATATGTAATAAAACCATTACAGTAGATATGATTATTAATTATTCTATTATTTCACAATTTCCGACAGATCGATAAAATTATACTCAAACTATACGCCTGTGCGATATCTTTTATAATAACGATGGTGTATGTGTGTGTGTGTGTGGGTGCGCGCGCACGCGCGCGTGTGTGTGTGTGTAAAGGTGCTATCCTGAACGTATAGAACAAAAAATATTAATCCACTGGTGAATAAAAATATTTAAAATTTAAAATAAATAAAATAATTTGATTATTATAGAATACAACATACAACACTAATATTTGGTTTCAAAAATTAAAATTAAATAAGTTATAGAACCAAAAATACGTGTAGAGTTAATTACTTACTACCTGTATATTCCTAACATTTTTAACGGATAGGTACAAATCTTGAGTGTAGAATGTTGACACTTAATATTGTATATATATCAACATGAGCATTATAATTTATGTGTAATATTAACAACTGGAATTATGACAAATTATATTGAAAACGTTTTAAAGTTCGATAAGATATAAAAATGTCTTATGTGCAATGGTATATATACAAATATAGTATGCCAGCCACCAGGTAATCAATTTAGGTAGCACATTAGCAACACTGAGAACTATTCCACGGGAGAGGACACCCATCCCTTGGCCTAATTTTCTAATTTATACCACTACCTAATAGTTTATGTATTCATATAATATATTAAAATGTACAAAGTTCGTTCCATCCCTATAAAAGCGTTTAGGGACGTCACTAAACAGCGCCATATTTTCATTAATTATTAACAAATGAACATAATTTTAAGATATATAGTATTGTGCTATGTCGTTATATGTGACATTGTTACTCACAATAACAAAATGCTCTCTTTTTGCCAATAATTTTCCAAATAATTGTACATTTTAACGTCCAAAACAAAAAAATCATTAATTAATTTATACAATTTAATTATCTGAAATGTTTGGCTGGTTACCATAGTAATGACTATAGTATCCATCGACAAAAATGTCTTCTTAATTGCAACCCTTGTAGTACATACGTAGATATGAATAGTGGTATGTATCCATATTGTTTTGTGATGCATACTAATTAAAAATTTAAAAATCAAGGATCTAGAACGTTTTGGTACGGGTTATTCATAACGTGACCATACGTCCCGCTTTGGGCGGGACAGTCCCGCTTTCGAGCTAAGTGTCCCGCTGTCCCCAAAGAACCAAAAATGTCCCGCTTTAAGAAAAATCGAAATGGGGTAAGTATTTATTGATCACAAATCCCAATCATACATTAATATAGTATACTGTATACAGTTTATACGTATTATATATACGTATACCTAATTTAGGTACTCTATTATTACATTATTATTATTATTATTATTATTATTATTATCATAATATCATAATTAGGGCTCGGATTTAAATGTATTTTTGAAATCAAAATATGTATTTACGTTAGCAAAATATGTACATAAATATGTGCTAAAAATATCAAAATATGTATTTTACTAATATGATTTATTTATTAATATTTAATTATATAATATATCCATATGAGTTTCTAATGAAACAAATTATATTTTAAATATTAAAATTATTAATAAAAAAAAGGTGTTACAAATTATAAAATATAAATAAAAAAAGCTAAAAAAAAATAAAAATTTTAATTATCTTCATTACAATTTATGATAACAGCCATTTTGAAATTTTGAAATTCAAAAGATTTTTGATTTTGTCCTAAAATTGCCTTATACTGACTAAATGATATTTCGGCTTCCACTGATGTTATTGGACAGTATTGCATTTTGACTATGTCTGAAGGAGTAAGTTATATATCTACCGTAGATTAAATTCAATAATTGGTATTATTATTTTGTAGGTACTTTTGGAAATATGAGAAATTTTCTCCATTGAAAAATAAAATCCTACATAATTAATAATTATTAAAAAATCGTAAATGAGCAAATTGTCAAAATATGTAAGAAAAAATGGAATTATTGAGAAATATGTAAAAACATGTACTTATGGCAAAATATGTAAAAATATGTAAAATAAAATATAGTTAATTTCATTAGAAATCTCTTGAAACAAATTTATCACTCACTTAAATTAATTTATCAAGTCACAGTAAAAATATGTATTTACATATAAATCCGAGCCCTAATGATTAATATTTTATCAACTACGTTTTTCTGTCATCATTTTTTGTATAAACAATTAATATTTTTTTTCCAATAAAAATTTGTTATTTACGCAAAATTATATGGTTTTCTTATTAAAATATACAGGTGTCCCGCTTTGAAGAAAAAAAATTATGGTCACGTTAGTTATTCAGCACAAACAGTTCAATGCGGACGTTTTGGCGAAATAACAATTCGACGATATCCATTTCAGGTCATGATCGTATCGAAGAAAATTATAATAAAGAAAAAAATAATTATAATGTAAAATCAAAAATCGTATAATGTAATATTATAATGAATATCACAGTTACTTTTTAAAACTATAAATACATACATAAGTAAAAAATGATATATACATTGATGAATATTTAAAACAATACATCATTAGCTCATTACGCATTATTAATTTTAATTACAATCATATATACAATTATCAAAAGAACTCGTATCTTGCACGTGAACCTGAAAAAACATTAAACAGTAAATTAATAAACTTCTTTAAAAAATATGTATCATTAGGTCCGGATTAAGGAGAAATGGGGCCTAAAAAGAATATAATCTTATGTTTTGCTAATTGATGAAACTACTTTTACAAATTAAAAATTATATTCTTAATTTTTTTTATTCCTTATATAATCTAACTATCAAATTTCTACTTTAGTAACTTGTGAATAATATTATTAATACCTGTAGTAATTGATAAACATTACAAGATATTATAAGTTATAATCAGAGATAAATGGGCATTTTATAAACTGACACATATTAACAATAACTACAGAAGTATTTCAACACAAGAAAATTTAAATTCTCTAATGAAGTTATCACGGGAAAAAATTTTTTTTAATTCATTGAATGATGAGACTATCAAAAAATTAGCTTCTCTAAAAGCAAAAATGTTTTTAAATATATAGGTATAATAGGTATATCACTTAATGTAATTATATATAAGACAGATAACAATAAATAAATTGCAGGGACAATAGTTGTATTTTTATTAAATTTTTATTTTGTTAGAAATAAAAAAAAAATATTAATCTAATAAAAAAATAATGATTTATTAAAAAATTTAAATTATGAACCAAAAACAGGTATAATCCGAGTCTAGGTATAATATATGAAAATAAAAATGTGCGTTTAAAACTCCTTAAGCATGGATAAATAATTAATAATGTATTATTATTATTATTATTAATTTAATAGTTAAATCTATAACGTAGAAATCAATCATAATAATATAATTTTTATTTATTTTTATTTTTTTTTAAGAAGTTTAATATTTCAATAAGGTTAAAAAATAATGCACAAGCATCTAATTAGTTATTATTTTTATTGTTATATATGACTTACCGAGTCATTTATCACAGGCATTTTTATTGTTCATAACTTTTAAACATTGCTTCATAAAAGTCAAGAAGCAATTGTGGATAGTTGTTTCGCATGACGCCTGACTCGATTAGTCTGGATGTGCCGTCCGACCACCTGACCTCATAAGTTATATTGTTATTTTGGACAAAATGTTCCGTAACGGCGTCTGGTTCGAGATCTCTGTAACAGTAAAAATTGAACGTGGTTACTGGGTAGTTTTACATGCGTAACAAAGACGACGACGAGAAGGAAAAAACGAGCGCGCGCACCAGAACAGTCCCGGCGATCGGAAGCATGGATCACACGCACTCGTTTCTTATTATCATAATATTTTGTTATCACCGTCATCGTTGTTATTAGTTATAATACACGTTATCGTTACCGTTATACTGTACCTTGTTCGTTGCCAATTTCGTCCTCTTATAGCGGTGTTCCTGCTACCTCGTATTGCCGTGTTCCTGCGTCCTCTTACTGCGGTGTTCATACCGCGAGTGCCATCGGCGTTTGCTAACCTTCCAGGCAAAGGTTGCGGTCCATCAGCTATCTCCATGGGTTCGGGCGTTTCTGGGACGTACCGTGTAGATATTACCATGTTGGCGGCGGAGTCTCGAACACTTATTCTGACTTTAACCTAACGGAATTATGGTTGTGGTAATTTGCAGCATTGGGCATGATCAACAATGATCTGAGAGAAAATTTTTAGCCGTACCTGTCTGCGTAAAATTCCAGAGGTGTGTATGCGACAAGTCCGTGAGGCCGAAAGATTGAAGTGACACGGAGAACGGGAGAAGTGGCTGGATGACTGCCGTGTGCTGACTGCAGGCTGCAACTAACCGACGAAATACGAATGACGATGCCGAGCGCCGTTCGACAGGCGGCCGACACGATCGGCGAAACATAGGTGTCGTGGTGGTGTTGATTTGGCGACATTGACGCTATTGCCGCGGAGGGACAATGGTTCGCAAGATGGCCACGAGGGGTCCGACAATACATCGCTACCGCTGCATCAACAGGTACCAATGCATTTCGGTCGACATACGATATCCGCAATAATAATAATATGACCGACTACGCGATTTAAAAACGAAAACGAAATTATTTTTTCACTCATAAATGAATATATTATGCCTATCGTGTCACGTACACTGCAATAAAATTATGTTCTCCGGTCGTTAACTGCGTTTATACGTATTATACGATATTATAAATGTATATCAAATACATTAATAATACATCGTTTTGAATTCTCGTGGATCGATAATTATTTGCATACCTACTCTAATGTGTCGAAAAAACTTAAATTTTTATTCTGAAATGTTAATGTTGTGGTGTTCCCTATTAAATCGAATCGACTTGTAATGAAAGATTTATACACAAGAATATTATCCGCTTTCTTTCGTTGATTTTTTATGACATTTTATGTTTTAAGCTAGTTATGAGTAATTATTTACAAAATATTCATAATTCACTTAAAAATTAAAATATCTTAAGAAACCAACGAAATAAGCGTTAACCAACGATACATTCACGTTAATATTAGGTATATCAAATTGGAACTGCTGAACGTAAAATAATGTGTTAGTGAACTTTTGTTCTCTCTCTCTGACCCGCGCCATAATATTATAAAACATTTATGTACGACAATACACATATAAACAGATACTTAATTATAACAGTAATAGGAGTTCTTACGCTTTATGTCAATCTTCATATTTTAGCATTGCTGTAGCTTTTTATTCTGATAAATTGCTCTTGTGTAATCGATATAATATTGTTTTAGATTATTATATTACTAATAATTAGAAATTTGAATTATTCAAATAATTATAATAAGCAAAATATTACACTTGTATAGGTAGTTCTTTTTAAATTAAAATTCTATGTATTTCCAGTATTGTATCGTAATAATGGATAAATATTTCATACATAAGCGGTTTAAATTATTTACTGCAACGACACAATTGAAGGTTGTTTAATATAAATAAACGCAGCTAAAATAAAAAATGTTTATATATCCATAATTTGTTTGCATGCAATACATTTTACGTTTTATGTTATAATCTTTGACCATTCCTGGTGCATATACCGTGACATACCTGTTGGTTGTTCTCGCCCGTCAAACGTCATGTTTCTATATAATAATTTTATTACGTAGTCGTTCCATCTATAATCGGAACTGGAAAAAGTAGAATCAAAACGAATAAACGGCCTGATAGTTGATATATAAAATAAATATTAATAAAATAAAATAAAATTAAATAAAATAAAATTAATCAAATTATGATTTTATACAGAAATAGGCCTACCTATATTTAATTTAGAAAATATATTTGAATGCGTCATAAAAGTTACTTGAAAACTTACTTAAATTGTGAGTTTTTCAATTTAAAAACATTTATAATATCGAAAAGCAAAAATGTTTTTAAAATAGGTATCAGTTAAATTACGTATCGAATTAAAAAAAGTTTTAAGAAATGTGATCGAATAAATAGGTAGTAGCAAACGGTTGATATTTAATAAATTAAAAAAAATAAAAATAATTATTTATTTTCGTGTAGTGCCGTGATTGACATTTTATGCATGCATGGGGGCGTATAAATGATCATACATAACAAGTACCTACGTCGCACATATTGACACGACGCCCGAAAACCCACTTGGTAAATTTCTAATACTGAACTCATATATAACAATATAATACATAAAATATTATTTTTTTCATCTAATTATTAAACAGTCGTTATTGAATACTCCTGAAATGTTAAAGTTGAATGTTTATAGGTATAAGTTATTTTTCGATATTGGTTAAACGAAGATTTTTCCGCCATATAAATTGTATTACTATTTACTTCCTGTATGTAATAGTACAAACTGTCCGCGGTTTTAATATTTTCCTGGTGACCGTTCAATAATCCACCGATATTAGACTAAAAAAGAGGTCCAGCCCGGAAAAATTTCCACCTAGCTGAATTTTGGTACATACCTTTATGACATCGTTGTAAACAACGTATGAAAAGTCATCATCTTTATCATGTACGTGTCAAAGGTCACAAAATTGGCCTTTTTTGAATATCTCGCTTTTTACGAGTTTTACAATAAAAAGTTCTGGTTATAAAATGTAGAGGAAGTAATTATATACAAAAAAAAGTTTTAGGACATTTTCACGTACGTAAAAGTTATAGTTTTTTCGTTATAAGGCCATCAAAATGTACATTTTTAATGAAATATTAATTTTTTGCTAAAAACAAGTATTATAGCCTTTACGTTAATATCTCACTTTATACTGGTTGTACAAAAAAAATTATCCTACAAAAATTTTAGAGGACAAAATTATCTACAAGATGGTTATACATATATATCCAATCGCACTTGCGGTATACGAATTTTAATGTTTACCATACAAAATTAGGATAATATTATATACCTATTATATACCTATGTATACCTATGTTATGGTGAAATACGAAAATTGGTAAATGTCGTCATTCTCCGGTCAATGACGTCATTAACCAAAATTATTCAATTATGTATAGGTAAATGTTGTAATAACACATTTTTAAAATTCAATTGTACATCTTTCACCGGTCATTGACCTCATTTACCAAAACTTGTGGTAAATGAAGGTAAATTTCAAATAATACACTGATTGTTTTAATATATCAGACTTGGGTAGTATTCTGAATACTTTTTAAATACTTTTTTTTTGAAAGTATTCAATACAGTATTTTGAATACTTTTTACAAATATTCTTAATACAGTATTTGGAATACTTTTTTTCCATCCAATCACACTAAAAATAATTTCATTACTTCTTCTGTCATAGAAATTGCTTTCGCATTTATACATAACCATATAAGCACCTATAATCTATGTATATTTTTATTCAAAATATTTTATAGTAGATAGTAATATATTATTTTGTTTTATACTATTTTTAGTGGGTAATATTATTTCCAATTTGAAACGTTGAATTCGTAATTTATTATTATTATTTAAGCCACAGTAACTTGGCTATTGGCTTAAAGTAGTTGATTAATGTACTAATTTTTATAATAATATTAATTTTATTATAATTAAGTATTAATCAATAGTTTTTTTTTTGTGAGTATAATGTTCCTTTATTAGGTTTTACTAAAAAAATTATCCATTTTATTACTTAAATATATCACATAATATTATAATTTGAATATAATTTATAGGTAATGAATAGATTGGGCAATGTTCACTTACAACATTTGAAAAATATATTTTTGTTATTGAAATCTATTTAACATTATTTTTTAAGTCAAAACTATTTTTTAAAATTCGATACAATTCTCTACATAAATGCATTAAATATCATTCTCAAATTAAACTCGGGATTGACGTCAATAACTGGGGAATGTCTACATTTACAACATTTACCAATTTTTAGGTAAATGATGTCATTTACCGGAGAATGACGACATTTACCACGTTAACATCATTAACCGTAACATATATAATATAATAACAATATAGGTAATAAGAATTCATTCATTTCCATACCACCGTTGAGGTAGAAACACGGCGCGTTTTTTTCATGGTTCCCCGCAGTACCTAAGCCTAATTCATGTGGTCAACAATTATATTATCATAATAAAGTTATCTAATAATAATTTTTTTTCTACAACCAGTATTATAAAGCGAGATATTAACGTAAAGGCTACTTGTCTTTAGCAAAAAATTCATATTTCATTAAAAGTGTACATTTTGATGGCCTTATAACGCAAAAACTATAACTTTTACGTGAAAATGTCATAATACTTTTTTGTATATAATTACTTCCTCTACAATCTCTAACCAGAATTTTTATTGTACAACTCGTAAAAAGCGAGATATTCATAAAAGGCCAATTTCTAGACCTTCGACTTCGAATAACCTTGACGCGTACATGATAGGTACAGATGGCGACTTTTCACACGTTGTTTACATCGTATAAAGGTGTGTACCTACCAAAATTTAACTAGGTGGAAATTTTTCCGTGCTGAAAACCTAATATCATGAGATTACAAAGTGTCCTACAAGGCTACAATATAATATTATACGCATATTTCTTATCGCGCGACTCGAACAAAACATTCGAGTTTCAGTGAATATTCATGGGACAAGAGTACAAGACGCGATTGCGATAACAATTAATACTGTAGTCGTGTAGTGTAGATGTTTATTTATACGGTTCAAAAATATAAGTATTATGAGTATAATAATTCAAGAATTTCATGAAGTCTGAACGACAGGCGACAGCTGTCTTCAATATTTCGGGCTGAATGCTATAACATTCTTTATTTCATCGATATATTTTCATTAAAACGATTTCAAATCATCTATAAAAATATATTGTTATTGTTAAGTCTTAAAAGAAATGCTTTGTATATTATAATTTTAAGGAAATTCCTAAGTCCATTTTAAAATGCAACATAGCGGTCCACTGTTGGTGAAAAAATATTTCTATTTAAAATATTTTGAGGAATAGGTAGGTATTAGAAAATCATTGTCGTGATAATAATAATTTATATTCATAGTTATTACTTGTTAAGATTTGCTACATAAGCACGCGGGCTCGTATGTATTATTTAGTGTGAGTGGTGTGTGTATAATGTATATAATATGTGTGCGCGTGCGTGCGCTCGTGTGTTTGTTGTGTAAAGAAACAAAATATTATATACAATATTACCATTATACATTTATACTCGGAACATGCCTATATTTTATATTATTAAATACGAACTATTGAATTATATTGTGTATTATTCTGTCAATATTGAACAACAATCGATTTTTTTACTTTTACGTAATAATATCAGCATTCGTGTGGATAATATTATTCCCAATGATTATAATTAAAATATATAAATATATATATTAATATCTGATCGACTACTGCCAATAACGATCTTCATCATTCTAATTCAGTAAATTATTATTATTATTTATTAAAGTTCAAATTCACATATAATATGAGTAATATGACGAGTAATGATTTAAAAAAAAAAGATAGGTAGGTACACTAAACCCTCCCTCACCAACTATAAATAAAATGTCAGTTTCCGTTAATAATGCAAAACATTTTTTTGTACAACTAAATCAATGATAATAGTGACACGGCCGGCAACAGGTACTCGTCCGGCCCACTTACCGTCCCACCCTATGCCTTTGCGGCGTGGATGGGGGGAGAGTCGACGGGGTCGTGTCGTCGTTGGCCGTGGTGGCGAATGATAGGGTGCGGTGCGGTCGCAGCGGTGTCTGTACTTTGTACCGGCGGCCGTTGCGTAACGTGTCAATAGTTAGTTTTAATACAATTTATTCTCAAATGATAAATATGAAAAATTGTTATCAATAATTCAATAAGAGCAATAATTATTATCTTTACATTTTTAACATATAGATATTAATATGAATTAAACATTACACATTCAAAGGTGGGTGACTAAAGCATCATAACGCACCTTTCCTTGATTTCGTAGGTACCTGAATATAGTTAGGTCTTAGTTACATGGTACACCACAATATTATATTAAATATATGTTGTATACAAGTCAATAATCGATAATTGAATAATAATAATACTAATAATGTAATTTAATTTAATTTATATGAAATAATTTAATAAACATTTGGAAAATAAACACAAGTAGATTAACTGAGACGGCGGCAAAATATAGGAATATATTGGCAGTAAAATGGTACAGCGTCCAAAGAAATAATATTCTTGTTGTGAAGAGGGTTTATTGTTGGGACACTATACAGTAGTATTCGTTTGTGTTCTCTCACTTACATTCTCACTCACTCTCACTCTCTCTTTCCCTCACTCTCTCTCTCTCACCCGCACTTCACTCCGTTTTTCTCTCTCTCTGGCCCGTAAGAAAAATGGACGAAACGCAATCGCGCAGTTATTATTTTTTATGTTTTTGAGTAATCATTAAGGAAATAACCCATTAAAAACTAATAGAGTAATAGAGATTAATATTTTTTTTATAGTTAAAAAACAAATTAATATTCATTTGGATGTAAGAGTTTTTTTTAATTTTTAAAATAGAATATAAAGTCTGAAAGTAGATGTTATTTAAATATAAAACTATAATTTACGTCAAAATCTCAACAATTTTATTCTCCATAATTATTGTAGTAATAATTTTACCATAAGATTATTTATCAAAAATAGATAAATAATTATTAGACGTGAATAGATTTTGTCCGTGTTGTGCGTGATGTGGATTGTGATATAGATAGTAATAGTATATTAAAAAAAAACTAATGCAAGTGGAAATCGGCTTGCGAACGAAGCGATCGTTTTATTTTGCAGTGGTGTTATCTATATAATATTATACATAATAAATTATTTCATAATTTCAAATTAAGCTACATAATATAACATATGTTGTGGACTGCAGTAATATTATGATATATATATAAATAGTTAATATAATATAGTATAATATAAACGACCGTATGTGAGATGTTTTTAAGATGGCTAAACATTATTATTTAACGTGTGGTAGTGTCGTATTAAAATTGTCACGTTTTGACCGTTGTTAGTTTACTTACAGAGTACAGACGTACGTGTTCCGGGTTATGGGTTCAACCTTACAGTATATAGGTTTCACAAGCTATTGTAAATTTCTCTAGAATACCGTTAAAATAAAATGGTATAATGAAAAGGTCTAATAAAAAACATTTATTTTCTGACTTACAATGGGTTTTCGGGATGTGGACCACCGTCAGTGTTAAGGTCTTGCTACATAAACACGTTAACGTCTGTTTCAATGGCATATATCGAAATTTATATAGTAGATATATTGGTTTCTCGTGCGTCGTATGATTTTATGCTTTTAACGTGATTTTCTTTTCTGACGGAGTAAATTCTAAAGAAAAAAGGTACTTATTGTATGGCCATATTTGATATGGGTTAAAGGACCTAATGACAAGATTTTTCAACAAGATTTCTTGGAACTCACAAGCCGACAAAGTAAAGTACTGCGAGTCGGCGACAATGCTGCTCATACAATTGTATATTATAATATATATCGACATATACGTATATACCATTTAAACTAACCCAAATGCGCGCGACGATACAGCCTATAGTCGTTCAGTTTACAATACTGCAGGTTGTCCTTCCACTAGCTATAAGACATTTTCTCCAAAATAAATATATAAATGTATAAATATTTTTAGGTAATTTTCCGTAAATTCCGTTATTATTGTATTATTTAATTTATTATTATTTAGTATTTAAAACACATTGATTACAAAATATATGTGAAAGTCTTACAAATTAAGATATTTCGAATTGCTTAGTATCCGTGAGCCATCTTATTAAAATAATAAATATTATGGAGTTAAAAATTAAATAGGTAAAAATAATTTCAACTACCCAAACGAGTTAACTAATTGTCGTTCAAAAATGGATTTTTGAGTTTTTGATCAAAATCATTATTATATTAACTCAAACACGAACACAGTTCGTCCCACTGCGATGCCTATATAGCCGCTTAAAATATAGCGAATATTATGACAAAAAAATGATACCTCTAGCTAGTCTAGCTATAAATCGTACGCGACTTGTTACGGTTATTATTAATATTGTGGGTGACGACATGTATTCTTCCGCCGCAGAGGTGGTCAATGGTTATATATTTTATATATAGGTATATATATTTATTATTATACATTATGTAATACGATTATACACGGTAATATTTATTCGTTTTTAGTTTAACAAAAAATAACTACTAAAGAATTTATTTATTTTTTTAATGAACTAATCAAATGTATTTAAGACTAAAAGTATCTCATAATTTTATTCTATTCGTATAACTATATCACATTTTGGTTTAATATAAAATATAAATATATTAATAACAATTACCTATATGGCTGTATTATAAATTATATATACTATATACATCGATGTCATAAAAATACTGTTAATATAGATTATTTTTCAATTTCATATCAATGTTTATTTTTTATAACAATATAGTTATATGCAGTTATTTATTGTTAAATCCAAAAATGGATCAATATTACCGTGTATTATGTATGACGGCCGCAGTGCCGCCGCGGTCTAACCTAACCGAGACTCGAAAACAGATAGTCACAGACGAATTTTAGTTGTGAGTATATCATTATGCTAGTTAGTAGTTAGACTGTATTCTATTATTTATTATGGTAATAAAAAAAATATTGATTTTTCAAGTTTGATGCTCCTTGGTTAAACCTTATCAATATTATCTTAAAGACCTGGTATACTCTATTTTGAATTAAAACACATCACAACACTAAAAACAAGTTTGTTTAAATTTAAAGTGTATGTCATTATCTATGAAATATAGTGTTGGTCTCGCCAATATACACTATAATAATATTCAATGAGATACGGCCATACGGGCATTCGAAAATAGATGTTTGACGTCATATTATAGTCCATAGAGCATAAGTCGGAACAGCGTCGTATGTTTTACGTGCAAAAGTGTCTAGATTATAACAACAATTTCAATCGTTAAATATAATATTTTAAAACTAGCGGCTGGTGTGCCTCGATTCCAGGCTTGTAAAAGCCGCCTTCGGCGCCTTCGAGGGGGTCGAGTGAAAATCGTTTCATGGGAAATTCGGTTGGAAATGATAGTCGGGTGTCTAGAAATCGGTCACTAAAATTGTTATAGTTTATTACTATGAGTGTGAGTTATCAGTAATCAGTTATCATTCGGTGTAAAAGTTTGTATTGACGCTTGCCCGGTGCTTGTTTGAAATCAATAAGAATAAATGTGTACCGAAAATGGTAATTGAGTGTCTAGTTATCAGTCATCATTTGGTGTAATATCGCTTCCCGTCCCCTGCCCGGTTCTTGTTTGTATGTAAAAAAAAAAAAATAACATATCAAAAATTGTAATTGAGCGTCTAGCTATCAGTCCTCAACCTGGGCAAATATAATATATTATACCTGGCTGAGCAATTATGGATTGGATACATATCGTATCGTTTGCCCGGTGCTTTTTTGCATGAGAATAAAATAAATAAATAAAATACTGGTAATTGAGAGTCTAGCAATTAGTCATCAACCAGTGTGAATCGATAATTGTGCTGGGCAATCCGCCAATGGCGGATTGTTATACCTCCTGACGTCGTAAGTCTGATGTTGTATACTCGAGATTAAATATTTAATAATTATAAATATAATAAAAGCGCGTAAGTGGGTATCGCTCTGCTGTATATTAGCCATTAGGGGGTGTGGTGGACCTCAGACTATGGTAGGTTAAATTTGAATGCAATGATAGGTATCATTGTATATACTAAAAACGATTCTGAAAATCTGAACGAAGATGATTTGTCAGTTTAGGATATATAATATTTAAATATTGTCATATATTCTATTTTGAAACAAATAGTATAGTTACGTTATAGTAACTGTTTATTAATAAAAAAAGTATTTGGCAACATACGCATAATGAGAGTATGAAATTTAATTTAAATTTTGACATATTTCGTATAAATTCGAACTTTAAGCACTTTTAAAAAAAAATTGTGACTAACGATTTCGGATTTTTTTTTTTATCACTTTAAGAAAAACTTAAAAGAAACCTTGTATTAAATTTTCAAGATTTTCTGGCCGGCCAAAAATTTTTTATCGTTATCTTAAAAAAAAATACTAAAAAAAATTAAAAATTTCAATTGTGTATAAATAGCTTAAAAAAAGTCAAAATTCTTTGAAAATTTAGCTGTGTATGGAGAACGCTAATATAAACATTTGGTAAAAATTTCAAGTGTTTACATCAATTAGTTTTTGAGTTTTAGCAAAATAAAAAATTCGATTTTGTCGAAACCGGTTTTGCGTAAAAATTCCCGTTTTTCTGTCATTTTTTTTTTGTTTTTCTCGATTTTTTTGAAAACTGTTGGAAAATGTTTACTTTTCACCTCTATAATGCACCAAGGATATCCGCTTGGCCATCGGAAACCACCCCCAAAGTTTGAAATTGAAGCATTATTTCGACTAGTTATGCTGTACACAGACACAAAAAAATAAAAACACACATCATTGTAAAATCAATACATTCATCACTCCGTTCAGAATCTAAAATGACAGAAAAACTGCAATTTTACGAAAAACCACTTTTCGACAAAATCGATTTTATGATTAACTCAAAAACCAATCATTGTAAATACTTAAAATTTTCACCAAATGTTTATATTATAGTTATCTATTTACAGTTAAATTTTCAAAATATTTTGACCATTTTTAAGCTACTTATAGACAATTGAAATTTTCGACTTTTCTAAGTTTTTTTTCTTCAAATGCCGATAAAAATTGTTTTGGTGTCCAGAAAATCTTGAAAATTTAATACAAGGTTTTTTATAAGTTGTTCTTAAAGTGATAAAAAAAAATCCGAAATCGTTAGTCACAATTTTTTTTTATAAGTGCTTAAAGTTCGAATTTATACGAAATATGTCAAAATTTAAATTAAATTTCATACTCTCATTATGCGTATGTTGCCAAATACTTTTTTTATTAATAAACAGATACTATAACGTAACTATACTATTTGTTTCAAAATAGAATATATGACAATATTTAAATATAATATATCCTAAACTGACAAATCATCTTCGTTCAGATTTTCAGAATCGTTTTTCGTATATACAATGATACCTATCATTGCATTCAAATTTAACCTACCATAGTCTGAGGTCCACCACACCCCCTAATGGATAATATACAGCAGATCGATACCCACTTACCCGCTTTTTTTTTTGTTTTTCTCGATTTTTTTGAAAAGTGTTTTAAAATGTTTACTTTTGACCCCCCATAGTACCAACTATATGAATTTTCCTATTCAAAGAGGGGCTGAAGTCAAAAATCTGAGTATAAATAATTTAATGGTTGTTTTTGGCTTTGATGAGTTTCAACTGTTGTATTTATTTCATATCATTTAAACGATTAAATTGACTCGCTACGTAAGTTTGAGGATTATTCAATTTAAAAAATTTTACGAGTGTTTAAAGTTTTAATTTTAATTTGAATTCAAAAATACACGTGTAAAATAACGTTTTACAACTAAATCATTTTCGATTTTTGTTATTTTTAAAAAATTACTTGACGATCTTGAAGCTTTTACTTAAATGTTTGAATTTATTTCAAATTAGAATATAATATGACAATATTTAAATATAATATATCCTTGAATGACAAATCATCTCCGTTCAGAATTGTTTTTCGTATACAATGATACCTATTATTACATTCAAATTTAACCTACCCTAGTCCGAGGTCCACCCCACCCCCAAATGCATAGCAGAGCGATACTCACTTACCCGCTTTTTTAAATTAAGATCTACAAAACCACAAATTATAATAATACATTATAATATACCGGATATTAGATTATATAAGTATCTCCGTAATTTACTGCAAATTAGTTTTTTTTATTTCATTTACTATTGCATTCATATTATTTTGTTAGTAATTATTACAAAATACAATATTAGATAGAAGTATACATAATTCCAAACATGAATTTTTTTCTTTCATTTTATACTATTTTATATTATTTTTTATAAAAAATTGTATTTATTGTTTGTATATTTAACTTCCCTATTTTACGAGCTATATATTGTAACCGTGTATATATTAACATATGAGGGCAACTGGTACATTCGGTTGGAGGCAATTGGTACATTTGGTCGAGGGCAACTGGTATATTTTTAAAATCCCGATAACAGCTGTTGAGGGCAACTGGTTAAGAGGACGCCATACCCGCATGTGTTGTCTCTGTCTTATACACGCGTAACATAGTTAAAAACTGTTTTGCGCGGGACAATTTTACTCCCTCAATATTTATATCAAAATTACCAAAATTTCAAATCACATTGAGAAGAACTTTACCTGTGACGTAGCGTTTTAATTTTTTTAATAACATGAATGCAATTAAAGTTATCGGTTTGAGAACTTTAGGTTTTTTTCATTTAATTATTAAAAATTATTGGTTACCACTATCAAAAAAAAAAAAACGCTACGTCATAGGTAAAGTTCTTCTCAATTTGATTTGAAATTTTGGTAATTTTGATATAAATATTGAGGGAGTAAAATTGTCCCGCGCAAAACAGTTTTTAACTATGTAACGCGTGTATAAGACAGAGACAACACATGCGGGTATGGCGTCCTCTTAACACCCGTATTAGTATCTACCTAAGTATAAATTATATTTATTTATACAAATAAACTACCTACCTATAATAATTGTATAATAATGTATTTATTTTAGTTGTGGAAAGTATTCAAAATAATAGGGACTTACTACTATAACTTATTACTTAATACGATTACTATTGTCTATTACTACGTAGACAGAGGAATCGCAACAAGAATAGTATACGAATAAACATTTTTATATAGAGTCGTAAATATGAATTTTTTACGAAATGCTTTGTAAAAATTCGGAAATTATTTTACGAATTTTTTTTTATTAATTTTAATTAATTTTCAATTTTAGTAACTACATTAGGTACAAGGTCCTTATAAGTTGTTCTTACATAATCCTATAAATCTCAATAAAAATAAGCGAATAATCTTATTTTAAACACTTATTTTCAAGTTTAAATTGTATTTTAAAGTTTTATTATTTTTTTTCCTCAGTTCCTCGGTTGAAACATCGGTGCAACAAATGTGCTCATAACCAAAAATAATCAGAATATATGTAACAGGAATGTATGCGGTGATTGTGACAGCGAGCAGATTGCTACCGTGACCACTGTGACCATTTATTTTTTAATACAGCCATGGCAGCACGGCTACGCCGATGAATGCCGAAACTAAAGAAAGTGTAACGAATGGCCCGTGCGCCCCTGGTACCGTGGTGCGGTCTCCGTTTCGATTCCATTTCAACGAACATTTTATTTTATTTTATTTTATTCAAAAAACCGTTTTCACCACTTATTAAATAAATAATATAAATATAAATAATAATATTTATTATTTGCAAAAATTTTTAAAATATTAATTAATTTTAAGCTAATAAAAGTTTATTAGATTCATATCGTTTTTTGGTAATATCTCACTATGCAATATTTTGTTCACGATATGCAAATTGCGTTCCATACAAGTTCGTTTCAGTAATCGAAACCGAAATTATACCGCAATGATGTCTTTCACAAAACATAATATATTAAACATCAATTATCAACATCCTTACGACGCAGTTTAATACAAACATATTATGCACGCATTATTATTTATTCCTATATGAATCATTAATCCAGAGTTGGATTTACACAATTGCCGCCCCTAGACAAATTTTATTTCGCCACTCCATTAAACTTATAAACGAGAAAACATATTTTTAAGTACTTATTTAACATAACTACTTAAAAAATAAATCATAAATATTGATACTAAATAATAACTATTGGTTATGTTAATAAACTGTTCTAATCTATAATCAAGTAAATAGTACCAATACAACATTTTTATTAAAATATAATATATCACCATGTTTTTGAATACATTTGCTCTACCAATTAATTATAATTATTATACATATATAATTAAGCTCCTTCAACAAACTAACCTGTTCAATCAAATTTAAATTACATTATTATAAAAAAACAATAGCAAATAATCAAACTTAAATATTCATTATTTTTATTATACAACATACAAATAATGATAAAAAAATAAAATTTTTCATTTGTTTGCGTCTTGCTTTTAGTACGTACACATATATTATATAAAAATATTCACAGTGACTGGATTATAATTAGATTATCGTTCCAATATGAACCGATCGTCACCCATATTCGTATAGAATATATCATATATTATGTATGTATTTTGCCTGTAGTGAGTACGCCATGCGATCGAACGACCCACGACCGATTATTAATAATTTTTATGAATTAGTAAAAATAACAAAATAACGAAATATGTTATCTAAGGTTAGTATTTAGATAATAAAAATACTTTCTGGCTGTCATTCGATATTTCGATAATTTACTTGGACGTTAATCAAATCTAAATATTTATATGATAATAATTTTAATAAATCTTAAAAAAAATTAATTAAAACTTATTTTACATCAATTTGAATATTTCTACATTCCTCATATTTAAGTATTAAACAAGATAATTGCAACAAAAAAAATAGTAGCCACACATTTTATTTCTGTAGACCCCGAAAATATTCGTAGGCCCTATGTGCTAATACCGCCCTGAATGTAGGAGTTACACGGCGTCAATAATCTACAAACAGGTTTACACCATTTAAACAGTGTACATTTTGCTGTTTTTTAACCGGACCTAACTAATAACTTATTAGTAAGTTTTTCGTAAAATTGCAGTTTTTCTGTCATTTTTTTTTTTGTTTTTCTCGATTTTTTTGAAAACTATTTGAAAATGTTTACTTTTATTGACCCCCCCCAATGTACCAACTAGATGAATTTTCCTATTCAAAGAGGGGCTGAAGTCAAAAATCGGAGTATTAATATTTTAATGGTTGTTTTTGGCTTTGATGAGTTTCAACTGTTGTATTTATTTCATAGCATTTAAACGATTAAATTGACTCGCTACGTTACGACGTTGGGTGCGTGTTGACGGGACATGAGAGTTTGTAGATCTACTTATTTTTAATTTTGGCATATCAAAATATTAAAATTATCAAACACACTTAACAGTTGTCACTTATACTTTATAGTTACCACCTACTATATTACATTCCACTTACAAAACAGTTTTGAAGTTCGATACTCAAGTATCAGAAAGTACCTGCGACGGTATGAGCTTCTTAAAATAGTTAAAAGCGGCGTATAAATGTATAACTGAGAAGCGAAAAACTGTGCGAGTGACGTAAAACTGTACGAACGGCGTCACAGACCAGTAGACCAAAGACGAATAGATTGCACTACTACTGTATAGTGAATTGTGCTTTATTTGTATTGTGACTGGTGCGAGATTTGATACGATTAGAATATAATGGAAGTGCTGATATACTGCAGAGTTCGGATGGCGAACTTGCAGCAAATCACGACTTCGCGCGTTTTTAAAATAATTATGAGTATTAACGACTTTACGCCGACGAGACGTGTTATTTGTGTTAAACTGTTAATAGTGTTATACTGTTATTGATCTGTATTCTGTGTTGGTGTATTAGTGTGTTGTGTTGACGGTCGCCCTCATTCGTCTTCCAGCGTAGTGCGTATACGTCCATATTTGTTTTATTTTTAAAATAACGAATAGCTATTAACCAATAGCGATAAGGATGATAGCAGTATACCGAGAAGCGCGGGCAACGCACACTAGTTTAACACGACTCGACGTATTGTCGTATTCTAATGTGTATTGTGTACTCACTCACTCACATTGACATACAATTGACTTTATCTGTACTCTATTTTAATAATTATCACGAACTATGATTATAATCATAGTTCGTGATAATTATAAAATACAAAATCTATCAGGAAATATTATACTTTAATATTAATTTTGATATAATAATCGAATTTTTCTTTTAAATGCCGTTACATTATAATATAGGTACTATTTGTTGTATTATACCTTGCTAGGTACAACAGCACAATATTATATATTCGTAATAATATATTCTATCTAATATCTGTACCTATGTCTTGTAACTAAGATCATTATTTAGTCTAGACAATTATTATTATTATTAATTTCGTAAATTTCGTTATTAATTATTATATATTATTACGTTGTTGACGTTGTTGTTAATGTCAGTTTACGTAATTTAAGAAAAACCTTTTTTAAACATGATAACATACGATAGATATTAAAATATCAATATTCAATGTTTCTATAATACACTCGCCGGCCGCCGCCCACTATACAGATCCATATTTTTTCTTAAAAATCCCAAATGTACATCCCTTCCCTCAAATACTTCTAGTTCTTCACAATATTTATCCTATTCGTCTACCTGGTATTTGTAAAATTGTTTTAAAATAAAATTAGAATGAGTTATTATATATATATTGTAGGTACCTATAACATAATAATATAATATATAATATGTCTAATTATGTCCCTATGTATTAATTTAATTTATTTTTCTTAAATCTTATTTCCAATAATAAATTATCTCCTGCAAAAAAAAAAATTATCATTAATAAAGTATAAATAAATTTTGTTTGTTTAAAATCATAATAATATTGTATTTTTTATTAAGCTTACCATACATAATAATATACTTACAGTGATAACATTTCCGCTGTGGTACCTGCATCATATATCTCATTTGAGTGTCTTGCCGTCGTATAACAATTAACATTACTTATAAATTATCCGATAAGTAGGTGATCAAAAGTTGATTCACCCATCCGAAAATAATTATAAAATTCAGTGTCATAATATTGTAATAATTTTGTATACAAAATATAAAAAGCACCTTCTACATATTATTATTATCATTTTACTGTAAAAGAGTTGTAACCAAAACTTTTGGCTAGTTTTTGCGTTCATTACGATTTTTGTCGCAAAAATCTATTATATATGATGTTATTTTTCATATGAATTTAAAAAAATGAATAATGTTATAGGTAACTACCTACCTTACTAAAATAAAAATATGAACGTTTAGTAGCACACGATGCAATTTGATAGTATACATCAGGGGTCACCAATTAATATTTTTGAAGGGCCACATAAGGAATCTAAAAATTTTTCGCGGGCCATCAAGATCCTAAGTACATATTTACATTATATAAAAACTAATAATATTAAACAAAAATAATAATTTACAATTATAACACATATAATTTTGTCGTAATATGTGTTATTTATTTTTTGTCTGCGGGCCAGATAAAATGTGTTGGCGGGCCGCCATTTGGTGACCCATGGTATACACTATACACTCATTTAATTAAATTACTATATAGTAAAAAAAAAAATAATGAGTATTTCATGATTAAAGAATCACCCTAGCTGTATATAAATACTGTTACTAAAAACCGATTTTCCAAGGTGAACCTACATCAAAAAGTAAAAATATTTGTATTTAGTAGATACCTATGTACTTAGAACGTCGATCATTGATAGTGTTAAAGAATTTAATGAATCTTTAAATTTTTTTTGTTTATTTATCCCGATTATTAAGAAAAATACTGGGAATTTTTTACTTTTGAAAAGTTGCTGAAGCCGAAAATCAAACCATTATTTCTACTGCTTCAAAATGCAGTGTCACCAGACATAAAAAATAATAATAACATATTATATCATTACGATATCAATACATTCCTGCTCCGATCAAAATCTAATTAGATGTTCATATCCAAATATTAAGTTATAAATAAATATAAATAATAAATAATTAAATATAATGTTTCTAAATTGTATGCATATTGTCAAACATATTATCTCAGTTTCATAATAATTTTAGAGGACATCCTAAAATAATTTTCAGGCCATAATATTTAGTTATAATAAAATGGTAATAGTATTATTATTATTATTATTATTTTACGTTTTTATATACCATTCTAATGTTCTGTTTTTTTTTTTATTATTAAGAAAGAAAATTTACATCCTGTACACAATAATTACAATAAGCAAATTAGATAAGTTATGTTTTTATATTTTATGTCGAGAGAATGTGCGTGTGAAATACACACGTTTTGTTCTCGTCGTGTTAATGTTGCATCCAAAGATGTTTTGTTTTATTAATTAAACGAAAATAATGATGAAAGTTTATTAGTATTTCTTATATATTCATATTATATATCCATGGATATTAGATACTATCACAGTTCGGCTGTCCTGACTTATCCCGGACTCTGGGACTAATACATAAGTAATAATTGAATACGTAATACAACTCAATACATTAATATATAAACATAAACAGTACATCAGCATAACAATTTATCAAAATAGAATATAAATAATACATAATATACTATGTTAATAAGAAAATCTAGTAAAATAAAAAATTGAGTACATTCTTAATATAATAATAATAATAACATCTAGTAATAAAAACAAATACACCTAATGTAATAGAAAATATAAACAAAAACAAATTATATATTTTTTTTGTTTATTCACTTAAAAATTACTTAATAAATGTAAGTACTCAATACTGAAAATACCTATCACATCAAAGAATTTATTAAAATAGTTAAGCAAAATTGGAATTTGTATTTTATTACTTCATTAGAAACAAAATACTAATGAGATATGGTGTCATTTTATAATGTATTTATAATTTTTTTGTTAATAAAATATTATTGAATTAAACATAGAATATAATGAATATTATGTATTTTTTTTTCTTTTCTTTTTATTGTAGTTTCAAATCTGTGACAGTACAAATCGCAGATGGTGATATTGAAATATAGACTTGATCTTATTTCCATAATTCAATCAGTTACCCAAACCATTTAAAAAAAGTGACTTACTATAATACTAGTTTATGGTTATAATATCATAATAGG
Organism: Schizaphis graminum; assembly: GCA_020882235.1. Lineage (NCBI taxonomy): Eukaryota > Metazoa > Arthropoda > Insecta > Hemiptera > Aphididae > Schizaphis > Schizaphis graminum. Next base: position 103,935,040 of record CM037033.1, read on the forward strand.
TATCTATAGTTTTAAAGATTAGTGATTACCAAATATATATTCTCCCCTTAGGATCTAATTGATCAACATATTAAAGTTAATATAATGCTCGTTTTAATAATAAAAGCATATTTACCTACTAGTAATTTGAAATGTATGATTTATCAGACAAGGTTCCATTGTCTTTACTATGGAGTCAAAAATATGATATGGTCAAAAACTCATAAACATATAATATGATAATATCATCTGTCCGCATAAACGCAAAATGATTCCAACTAGGTACATATAATATATGTATAAGATTTTATTTTATAAATTCTCAATGCTGACTCGGAATAGTTTAGTAGCATAATATTATGTTTATTTAACCATATTAACTAATTATTTAAATATCTATATAATAATAAATTGTTAGAATAATTAATAAATACACTTATTATATAATAATAGAATATAATAAATTGGTAATTTACTAATTGTGAAATTAAAATACTTAATTTTAAAATATTAAATAAAACTTAAATACTTAAAAATTAAAGTTCCATATTTTACAATATAGATTTGAACAACTACATAACTTAGAGAAAATATGAATCATACAATTATTGTTACTTTAGTGTTACGTGTATAAGTTTTGTTAAATATTCAATACCAATTTCCTCTTCAAGTTGTTCACAGAATTTTTGTATTTCTTCTTTTGAAAAGTCTAATGGAGCATCTCTTGATAAGTATTCGGTAAGCATACAAATAAATATTGTGTTATCATAATGATGTTTATGCTGTGGGCAATCCTTCACATTTATTAATGACCAACCGTTTGGATTAAAAAGTTTTTTTTTTCTTTTTCTCTTTTCGAGTACTTCTTGTACTAAGTAATTCATTATTAATTTTAAGCATTTCATACCTTGTCGTCCAGAGCTATCATAATATTCAATAAATTTATGTGTAAAATCAACATAAACTAAAGACCACATATGTAGGTTAAAATATTCTTCGTTTATTTCTCAATAATATTTTATTTTTTTATTATTACCTTTATTGAGTATTAATTACTGGATGAAAATAAACAAACAAATGTATCACAAATCATTGCATTAAAGTCGAGTCAAACAAATTCATCTGTTCATTAATAAACACAATTACTAATTTATATTTATGAAATATAAGTAAAAAAATGCGGATAAGTGAGTATCGCTCTGCTGTACATTAGGGGGTGGGGTGGACCTCGGACTAGGGTAGGTTAAATTTGAATGCGATGATAGGTATCATTGTATACAAAAAACGATTCTGAACGGAGATAATTTGTCAGACTAGGATATATTATATTTAAATATTGTCATATATTCTATTTTGAAACAAATAGTATAGTTACTATATTATGTTACTATAGTTACTTTATAGTATCTGTTTATTAATAAAAAAAGTATTTGGCAACATACACATAATGAGAGTATGAAATTTAATTTAAATTTTGACATATTTCGTATAAATTCGAACTTTAAGCACTTATAAAAAAAAATTGTGACTAACGATTTCGGATTTTTTTTTATCACTATAAAAACAACTTATAAGAAACCTTGTATTAAATTTTCATGATTTTCTGGCCGCCCAAAAATTTTTTATCGGCATTTAAAGAAAAAAAACTTAGAAAAGTCGAAAATTTCAATTGTCTATAAGTAGCTTAAAAATGGTTAAAATATTTTGAAAATTTAACTGTAAAGAGATAACCATAATATAAACATTTAGTGAAAATTTCAAGTATTTACAATAATTAGTTTTTGAGTTACAGCAAAATCAAAAAATCGATTTTGTCGAAAAGTGGTTTTTCGTAAAATTGCCGTTTTTCTGTCATTTTTTTTTTGTTTTTCTCGATTTTTTTGAAAACTGTTTGAAAATGTTTACTTTTGACCCCCCCCCCCCACAAAGTACCAACTAGATGAATTTTCCTATTAAAAGAGGGGCTGAAGTCAAAAATCGGAGCATTATTACTGCTTCAAATGTTGTCGTCACACACAAAAAAAAAACACATCATTGTAAAATCAATACATTCTTCACTCCGTTCAGAATCTAATATAATATTTTATGACTTTATTATATCGTACATAATTTTTTCAGTGGGGAGCTAGAGCCCCACCTTGCACCCCTTGGCGCCGTGCCTGTTTTGTGTTATATCAGTGATTTGCTAATTTTTGTTTTAATTTTTTCTTTCTATGATTATTATATATATTTTTTTATATACATCAACAACGCTCGACGCAACGACGATAGTCGATAACGAAATTAAACAATCAAAAAAATATGATTAATACCTGAATGTGAGATAGCAATAATGAAATGCGTCGTAACGGAGTGGGGGAAACCGGCCGGCCCCGCAACGCAAACTGCGGCCGCCGTGATTCCAGGTTTCATTATAATTTACCATTAAAAAGTTTGCACGTTATATTAAATAACTTAATTTTCAACTGTATGATTTCAATGATTTTGGAAAAGGATCATCTGTTTCATTTTTCTGATTTTTTCCAATTTATTAGGTATAATTTGACTCAGTAAATAATTACTTATTAGTTAGGTCCGGTTAAAAAACAGCAAAATGTACACTGTTTAAATGGTGTAAACCTGTTTGTAGATTATTGACGCCGTGTAACTCCTACATTCAGGGCGGTATTAGCACATAGGGCCTACGAATATTTTCGGGGTCTACAGAAATAAAATGTGTGGCTACTATTTTTTTTGTTGCAATTATCTTGTTTAATACTTAAATATGAGGAATGTAGAAATATTCAAATTGGTGTAAAATAAGTTTTAATTAATTGTTTTTAAGATTTATTAAAATTATTATCATATAAATATTTAGATTTGATTAACGTCCAAGTAAATTATCGAAATATCGAATGACAGCCAGAAAGTATTTTTATTATCTAAATACTAACCTTAGATAACATATTTCGTTATTTTGTTATTTTTACTAATTCATAAAAATTATTAATAATCGGTTGTGGGTCGTTCGATCGCATGATGGCGTACTCACTACAGGCAAAATACATACATAATATATGATATATTCTATACGAATATGGGTGACGATCGGTTCATATTGGAACGATAATCTAATTATAAACCAGTCACTGTGAATATTTTTATATAATATATGTGTACGTACTAAAAGCAAGACGCAAACAAATTAAATATTTTATTTTTTTATCATTATTTGTATGTTGTATAATAAAAATAATGAATATTTAAGTTTGATTATTTGCTATTGTTTTTTTATAATAATGTAATTTAAATTTGATTGAACAGGTTAGTTTGTTGAAGGAGCTTAATTATATATGTATAATAATTATAATTAATTGGTAGAGCAAATGTATTCAAAAACATGGTGATATATTATATTTTAATAAAAATGTTGTATTGGTACTATTTACTTGATTATAGATTAGAACAGTTTATTAACATAACCAATAGTTATTGTTTAGTATCAATATTTATGATTTATTTTTTAAGTAGTTATGTTAAATAAGTACTTAAAAATATGTTTTCTCGTTTATAAGTTTAATGGAGTGGCGAAATAAAATTTGTCTAGGGGCGGCAATTGTGTAAATCCAACTCTGGATTAATGATTCATATAGGAATAAATAATAATGCGTGCATATAATATGATTGTATTAAACTGCGTCGTAAGGATGTTGATAATTGATGTTTAATATATTAAGTTTTGTGGAAGATATCATTGCAGTATAATTTCGGTTTCGATTACTGAGACGTTAAATGAACTTGTATGGAACGCAATTTGCATATCGTGAACAAAATATTGCATAGTGAGATATTACCAAAAAACGATATGAATCTAATAAACTTTTATTAGCTTAAAATTAATTAATATTTTAAAAATTTTGCAAATAATAAATATTATTATTTATATTTATATTATTTATATTATTTATTTAATAAGTGGTGAAAACGGTTTTTTGAATAAAATAAAATAAAATAAAATGTTCGTTGAAATGGAATCGAAACGGAGACCGCACCACGGTACCAGGGGCGCACGGGCCTTTCGTTACACGTTTTTCAGTTTCGGCATTCATCGGCGTAGCCGTGCTGCCATGGCTGTATTAAAAAATAAATGGTCACAGTGGTCACGGTAGCAATCTGCTCGCTGTCACAATCACCGCATACATTCCTATTACATATATTCTGATTATTTTTGGTTATGAGCACATTTGTTGCACCGATGTTTCAACCGAGGAACTGAGGAAAAAAAATAATAAAACTTTAAAATACAATTTAAACTTGAAAATAAGTGTTTAAAATAAGATTATTCACCTATTTTTTATTGAGATTTATAGGATTATGTAAGAACAACTTATAAGGACCCTGTACCTAATGTAGTTACTAAAATTGAAAATTAATTAAAATTAATAAAAAAAAATTCGTAAAATAATTTCCGAATTTTTACAAGGCATTTCGTAAAAAATTCATATTTATGCCTCTATATAAAAATGTTTATTCGTATACTATTCTTGTTGCGATTCCTCTGTCTACGTAGTAATAGACAATAGTAATCGTATTAAGTAATAAGTTATAGTAGTAAGTCCCTATTATTTTGAATACTTTCCACAACTAAAATAAATACATTATTATAGGTAGGTAGTTTATTTGTATAAATAAATATAATTTATACTTAGGTAGATACTAATACGGGTGTTAACCAGTTGCCCTCAACAGCTGTTATCGGGATTTTAAAAATATACCAGTTGCCCTCGACCAAATGTACCAATTGCCCCCAACCGAATGTACCAGTTGCCCTCATATGTTAATATATATGTCGTAGGCCATATGGAAAATTAGTTATTTTGCAAAAAGACTAGGCTCTTTGCAATGGGGTAGCCCGTTTGCGAACTACTTATTATTTTTTCAAACAGCCTGCTGTTTTTCAGGCTCATTGCATACAGATTAACAGCTGTTAGGCCTTTTAAGAACTACTTACTACTTTTTCAAACAGCCTGCTGTTTTCCAGGCTCATTGCAAACATACTAAGAGCAGTTAGGCCTTTTAAGAACTACAATCATTTTATGGTAAAAACCATTTTAATTATTTTATTTTAAGGGTTATTGATAATAACACAGTACAAATATGTAACATAAATGTAGAACATGTAACATTGTACATTTTGTTGACCATTAAATTACTAGTTTTATTATATATTACTAATAAAAAAAAAAAAAATGTAAAATATTAAATTAAATTAAATTAAATTGAAATATTACAAAAATATTACATATTATATAAAGTAGGTATATAAGTAAGTATAGTATATTTTTTTGTCTACAACTTTTATATTATATTATAAATATCTACTTTAATAAGTAATAATAATGTTACATGTTCTACATTTAATTTGCATATTTGTACTGTGTTATTATCAATAACCCTTAAAATAAAATAATTAAAATGGTTTTTACCATAAAATGATTGTAGTTCTTGTGGAATCCCCATATAATTGTTGGAGCTATTCTATGTTAGAATCATAATTTAAATCAAAAATATTGTTAGTTAATTGGCTACAAACGAGTAGTGTCCCAAATACTGAATTGTGTCCAGCACTTTTTTTCCGGTTACACGAATTGAGTCTAACAATTTTTATAAATTCAAATCGTGAATTTGTTTATTAAAAAATTAATAGTATGTTATATATTATAATATTTTACACTAAAAATGAAAAAATTCGTATAAAAGTCATTATATCATATTATCATAGTAAAATTGTAATATAATCTAAAAAAATCGATGTTGTTTCGTCTAATAAATATTAATACAAAATAAATATAACTACAGCATTAATAGTTTTAATAAAATTACATATTTGGCAAATATTTAAATGATATATTATGATGAAAAACCTTATACAATAATTGGGACTCAATTCGTGTATCCCTCTTTTATTATTGGGACACAACTCGTGTACGAGAAATTTCGTCGGGACACAACTCGTTAACTGCGAATTAATTTATACCATTAAAAGACCGTGCTAATTTGTGTTAATCCATCGGTCAGCTCTATAGGGTAAACGGTTGAACATAATATAGTTGTATAACTGTATAAGGTATCAATCGATCAGAAATAATGTGCAGATGGGATCAAAATAACTCGTTAGCAGATTGGCTTGATGGCTTACACGTTATAACCAAAAATGTCCAAGTACTTTCAAGAATGATTATTCGTACGCGACGAAAATATAATTAATACCTCCCCCCGACCCACCGCTCATCAATTTTATGATGTTATTACTCAATACTTTTGTTACTGCGGAAACGGCAGCGACGTACGACGAGTTATGACGACACCGGACTCACGGCGATAGGCCGATAGCCGTATTACCATTGTAACAGGAATGGTTTGGGCTTTATTGTAAAAGTTATAATGGGCGGTTTTATCGGGGTTTTCAGTAAAAACCTCTAACCGAAAAACTCAAAATTTTTTTAATTAACACAGTTGGTTGTTAATTTTTGTTTGAATTATTCATTTAATTTCAAATATTTACTGGAAAAGTTAATTTATATTTAATCAATGCCTTATTAATAGTTGTTAAACTTATTAAAAAAAAAAGATTGTTAATATTTCTAATGACCGTTGGTGTGTAATTTTTTCCATTTTTACTTTTAATTGTACCTACCTAATTAAAAAAATAATTATAAAATTTTTCAAATCAGTTTAATACTTTAATCGGAAAAATAAATTAACAAAAGTTAAAAAAAATAAAAAAGTGAATTTCTAAGTTTTTGCAGCTGGGCTTTTTTTCCAACCCTACGTTGTAATAATAATTATTGGGTACTATATAGTATTTATTAGTATATATTATATACTTATAAATAAAAATGATCAATACTTGAAAATTCATCTTCAGGTTTAATTAACAGTCAAATAACATCGCACCTTTTTTTTAAAAAAAATAGCTGATATCACACCAATAAGATTTTTATAACACTTATTATAACATCGTGTAAAAAAAGCCAAGTTAAAAAAAAATCCTGTAGTAACTTAGCATAAAAATTTAGTAGGTATAATGATTAAATCTTTAAAAGACATGATATAATATGGAAACTAAGTAAAATGCCATTTTTAATATTACAAATACTTATTACTTACCTATAAGGTATATGACGACCAACATGAATAACAAGTAACCACTAAACTAAACTTAATAAATTAATTAATAATTTATAAACAATATAATATGTTAAGCGGCCTCGCTACGGTTATTATTTAAGGAACAACATTAAGGCAATTCATAATCTCGTCTTAGCCGCCCGAGATCTGTGTGTTAGTTGTAAATGATTATTAGTGTAAGGGAAATACTATGCGAGTACCTATTGGAGTATGCGCATGCACATGTCAATAACCCGATAATAATAAAAATTCACTATACGAATTTTACGACAACTTTACTTAATCATTGATTTAACAAAATTTAAGTTAGTTAACGTTGTTTGATCTTAATTCTGAAAAAATATTTAAATTCAACAGAAAAATTTCTATAGATCGTACGAAACATTCTGGTTTTAATTGTAATTTTAAATTTAATATTATGATTTGAAAAAAATGCATATTTTCAAGTTTTTATTACCAATTCATTAGATTAAAAGACTTAATTTTTACAATTTTCTACCGAATTCAGCATTTTTTATAGAATCAAAACCGGACATCTTAAACTAACTTTAATTTTCTCAAAACTTTACGTCTTTTGAGCGAGGCCCCTTAATTAAGCGTTTAACTTTACAATTGATCTTATTTGTCTTCATAAGTATTTATAATATAAAAAATGATATTTTATACTTATTTTCCATATAATATCACGTCTTTTAAAGGTTTTATCTTACCTACTATAAATGCAATGTCACTACAGGATTTTTTATAACTCACATTTTTTACACAGAGTTTATACAAAGTGTTTAATTGGTGCTATATATATTACCTATTATATTATACAGAAAAACCATAATTTATCTTTTCGCTAATCGAGATTATTATTAAAACGTGCACATTAAAGTATTAAACGGTATAATTTATACCTAAACTCTAAACCCATTATTTGTATGCGGCGCTCATAATCTATAGACCAGCTAATAAGCCGACTATCAATGTATAACAAATAGGTACATAATATTATAATATTTTTAAGTATAAAGGAATCGGAATAAAACGTATTTCTGTATTATATTTTAATTTTTAATTAAATAATAGAATCAATTAAGTATATTATATAAATATTTTATGTTTGTAAAATAAATCATTGTTATAAAGAACTTGATGTTTACAATCAACTTCATTTATTTAAAAAAAAATTGTAATTCAAATGCAATGAAAAAATGCAAATTGTTATTTATTGTTACATGTAATCATATAGTACACATGATGACTTTCTAAGATTATACCAAAAATTAAATATACTTTTGAATTATATTTTAATTTTTAAATAGATAACAGAACCAATTAAGTATAAAATAGGTATAAATATTTTATTTTTGTAAAATAAATTATTGTTTTAAAGAATTTGATGTTTACCATTGATTTTATTTATATTTTAGGAAATTTGTTATTATATATAAAATACAATAATAATAATATTAATATTAATATATACCTATATATAATAATTATTTATAAATGAGAAGTTGTGTTGACTGTATCTACAAAGTGCTCACACCACATAGCTCTCCCAGCTCCCCCTTCCCACATAAAAATGATAAAATAGGACTAAGTTCCTCATAAGTCACAGTACTTGTTTAAAATAAATTGTAATTTCAGTCGTCGGATGTAGAAGACTTGTTGTCGCTTTTAGAGTTGTCCCAATTATTTTATTCAAGTTATTTATTTATGTAATTAAAATAACTTACCTGTTCTAGACTTTTTTTAGTATACATAGATTTATTAGCAATTATTTATTTTTAATGATACGAAAACAATAAATGGTAGGACCATCATAACACTTTATCACATAAAAATAAAATGTTTGAACAGACCTTTAATTACTTAAGGAAGTATGTAAGCTTATATTTTTATGTAGCTTTAGTCTTAGCTGTAAATAGTGAATCCTAGTTACATAACATAATATGTGTCTTCATAAACATGTAAATTATTTTTAAATACATTGAAATTGTTAATTTATTTTGTTTTAAAAATAAATGTAAAAATGTAATTTGATTATTATTATTATAGTTTATTATAGTAATTAATATACTATGTATTAAATACTTCTTTTTTAATTATGAAGTTAAACTCCTCAATCTAATATACTAATACCTTTAACTTATATTAAATTAATTAAAAAATTATACAACACATCTTAAATAGGTAATATCTAACATAAAGCATAATAAGTACTAACTACTAAGTATAAAGTATTTATTTTCTTATTTGGTATAATTTTGATATCTTCTTTGTATATTTTATCTAATATCTATCGTAATAGAGAAGTGATAATGAATAATGAATATGGTATTTTTCACATAAAAATGATAATGACAGTGGTGGGCTACACGGGGGCAAAGGTGGGCAATTTATGTATGTATAATTTACTTCATTATAGGTACTAATTATTGTTCATTTAATATATTGACGACACTTTAAAATAAAATACATAACGTATAAATTATAACGTTAAATATACTTACTGAATGATGATTTTTTGACTTTGAAATTTTTACTAGTATTAATAATAATATTAGTGTGATAGGTAAGTAATTATATGAACAAAAACATTTTTTTTAATAAAGAATGAATCATCGATATTATAAAAAAAAATTTTTTATTAATAGTTTATTAGACCTTACAATCTTATTTGTTATCTATGTTATTCATAGACCTCCATTTCTTCATAATTTGACCAAATGTTGTGTCTTCATTGGTCATTTTTAGTATTGCTATCTTCTTTCTTCAACATGTCTGGGTTTTCAGCGAATACTGTCTGCAGTTTTGATTGATGCTGTTCAGTCAATGTACTACGGCGTTCTCGTCGGAAATTAAATAATCCCAAGAATTTATTTGTAGACATCCTCTTCTTAATACTTCGGGCATCAGGGCTAGGTGTTGTGCCAAAGTACTCATTGGTTTTAACAAACGGTTCAACCGGATCCCATGCTTTGGGGGGATTTCCGAAGTTTGGGTCCCTGATTGGAGCTGTTATAGTTGTTTCTGAGTCTCCAAAACATCTTTTCTTCCGTGAACTTCCATCCAATTGTAAATCTATTTATTAACGAACATAATTAATTTTAAGGAGTGATATATAAAAATACGGCAATATTGGATAGGTAGGTATAAAATCAATAGGTACCTATTTGCGAGCTAAAATGTTAATAAAAATAAACACATTTCATACATTTTAAGAGAATGTTAACGTAATATTTGTTTTTTCTTTAAGACCCACAAGCAACATATTATATAGGTTTTCACACAAAATCATTTTTATGACTTTTAAGTAAAATCACAATAATTGTAATTGAAAAAAAAATAGTATTTTAATTTCTGTTTCAATTTTAAAGCTTAACAAAATACAAAAATAAGAATAATTTTAAAAGGTATATCATTTAAATTTACTGTAATTAATGTATATAATAAATATACTTTTTTAAAGGATTGAAGTCGTATTAAAAAAAAACATAGGATAACACTGGAGACATTGTTAATCAATAAAAAATATCACTATCACAGGAAAATTCTAACAACAATCTAACTATCAAAAACATTACGACCAAACGGTCATGAACTAATATAACTTATTTAATTTTAATTTTTTTTTAATAATCTCATTCACATCATAAAAATAGACTTATTATTTGTTATATAAATATTATAATTAATTAATAAAGAAACAAAAAATTTGTTCATATTACAACTATTATTTTCTAATTATTTAGATATAAAAAGTTGAAACATGATGAGTATTTTAAAAATCTATTTTTCATCATTTTATAATTTAAATAAAGTATTAAAAATATTTTTAAATGATTTCTACGAATAAAATTTAATATTTTTTATATAATTTGAAAACATTTAAAAAATGTTTTAACATTTTATTTTAAATAAAAAACTGGTCATTTGAACATTTTTTTAAGTTTATAAAATAATCAATAAACTAATATCCAACGTTTTTTTAAACATATAAAAAACATTTTTTTGCTACTTAGTATAATACAAGCTTAAAATTAAACATCACCATATCTTTATAATAGCTAATATCCTCTGCATATCATATCATTTTTTTTTTTACCAATTTACCATTATTATTATTTTTTATTATTAGTACAGTAAAATTGTGAGATATTATAGATTGTATAAAGTACTTATACAATATTTATAACAATCACGTTAGAAAAAAATATAAAAAATTAAATGTGAATGAATAAAATATGAAATACTAAATTATACTGTTTAAAAATAATAAAACAAAATTAAATAGGAACATTGGTAATGATAAAATAAAGTAATAAGTTTTAACAATAAATACAAATATACATTATATATGCACAAAAAATAATATCTATAAATATTTTAAAACGATAAAGATTATAATTTTTACCTTGTTGATCCGGGAACTTTGCTTCTGATTTTGTCAACGGCAACACATCAGGTGAATAGGAAATCGCTTGTATGGAGAATGTTACTGATAGCAGTAACAATAAAATGTCCATGGACGCCATCAAGTTGTGAGTTTGATGCAAAGCTAAAGTAATGTGAACAGTAAAACGTACTTAGAAAAAGTCTGGAATAAAATTAAAAATTACACGTAAAAAATAACTGAAAAATAAAGATGAGACAGAATGGTGATTGGCGCTCCTATGCACCTCTTTTTATGCGTTGGCGCTGGAGTGGTGGACGGTGGTGGTGGTTTCCACCACCGGTTGCGCATCGAAGACCCATTAGGCTACAAGCTTACAGGAGTACCGGGTGAATACTGGCAATTCTATTGGGCAAACTGCCCTCCTACCTTCCTGCTCACCCATTGATTAGCCAGCCCATCCAATCACCCATCTACCCACCCCCCGACCAGTACTGCGTACAAAGGCATGTGCACACGGTCAAACTTCCCTGCTCTAACACAACAATGATAGTTTGATATATTCATATTATCTATTAAAATCTTTATATTTTTTAAATAAATAGAATTATCCATTGATTTTTGAAAACGGTATAGGTAGGTACCTTTATAGTTATGTTTGTTAATGTATAAATATTGTAGATTAAACTCTTAGTTAACATAATATTGTCTATAAATTATTAATTTATTTACAAAATTTACTAGGGTGGTTATTTATTCATATTTATTTTAGTATTTACGTGTCCTGCCAAGTAAGTAAACACTATGTTGACTAAGTGTTTAAGACTGCCGTTTAGTAACGGCCGTTTAGTAACGGCCGTTTAGTAACTTTTTAAAATGGCAGGTAAGTATACCTATCAATATTTATTCTAAGATACGCCGAAATATAAATTCGACAGACAATATATTTTTTGTCACGCCTGCACCGAAAGTTTGGTTTTCGACCATGGTTGAAGCGTTCGAAAGCGTCCTTTTTCCGTCCAGCGGGCGGTAAAGTGGAAATCCCCAAAGTGCCGGGTGGAAAAGAGGAAATCCCAAAAGTGCCAGGCGGAAAAGAGGAAATCCCCATAAGTGCCGGGCGGAAAAGAAGAAATCCCCAAAAGTGCTGGCCGCCGGGCGCGTATCCCCTGCACAACCAGAAACTAAAATGTATACTTACCACGGTTCTTACAAAACATAAACTTTTGGTTACATCTTAAATGTGTAGTATAACCTCCTTGCATGACGCATAAACATTTAAACATACCTATTTAATTTGCACTGTTCCTAGATAAGTGCGTCGAACGATGCGTTAGTAAGTTTGTAGAATAGTCTATAATTGTTGCATAGATCCCTGCATTTTCCATGAACGCAGGGGAGTGACAAAAAATAGTATTTGTGGCTCGCGCGGGAAGGCCATTTCCCGCCCTTGTCACACAATATACTATTTACAACAAAGGTAACGCAGTACGGCGTCAGAAAGGCGGACAGCTGCATCCCCTGTCCCTATATATATGATACATGTGCACTGCTTTCTTTTCTTTGGGTTTTTCGTTCCTTTATTCTACCCTATACAGCAATAAATAAAATAAATTAACCAATAGTTTTTATACGTATTGCATTTTAGGTGTTGCTTTTGATGTCCAATGTTAGCTATACGAGTTATAACTAAAATAGCCAGTTTAGGGGTCAAAAATCTATAGGTATACGATGTCACGATCGTCAAAATAATATTACACACGTTTAATATATATATGGTCAATTCGTAATAAAATTTATTAATAAATGTTTTTTTTTAAAGATGAAACAAAATATGATTTAATTATACGAATGGAAATGTTATGAAATGCTTTCATAAATACATTTAGTTAAGTTAATCGAAAAAATAATGTTTATTAGCAGTTACTTTACTTTAAACAAAAAACGGATAAATATTTCCATGTAGGTATTATAATAATATGGTCGTCGCTGCGGAAAACGAATCCGTGATAATGTCAAAACTCACTGTGATTAGCGAACGAATGTAACATATGAATTTTAGTTGTATCATTATTCTAGTTAGACTATTCTATTTATTATGGTAACAAAATAATTAATAAATTTTTTAATTGGTTTGTACTTTAAAATAATTATTGTAATATTTTTAACATTTACAAGCAATATTTCAAGATTAAAACATAAGTTATATTATATGCACCTTAACATGTATATTGAAATTGTATATGTACAAAAATGTATTATTTCCCAAGTTGGTTTAAACTACTTAACCTAGTTACTAGTTAGGTTAAAATATACTAGAAACATAGGAACTGCCATTGATTAACATTTGTCAAAATACACTATCTTTCATAACAATACTTAAAAAATAGTACAAAACAAATAATTATGTGAATTTGTAAGTTATACTAAATCCAAACTATATGGTATTATTAAATTAATTTTGTGTTTGTCCATTTTAAAATGTACCTAATGTCTATTTATAAAATGATTATTTTTTTAAATACATTTGTTATGACTAAAAAAATGTATTTCTAAATAATAATTTTTTTCTGATAAATAATAAATTATATAATTTATTATTTTGTTAACATTAAAATAATATAATTTTATATGTACATTGCACACCCATTTATTCTTCTGTATAATATATTATATTACACAATATACCACAATAGGTATCTTATTATTTTATCTACAACTCAAATAAAGATTCATAAAAAGTATAAAAGATATTTCTACTCATTTCTTTAATAATGAAATAATTGATAAATTATACTAGCATCAATAAGAACATTGATAGAAATTTATGTTTGTTTTTCTTGTATAGAGATGCCTAAAATTAATAAAATTTCAAGGAGAAATTTATCAAATTGCATACTCTTAGGAAAATTATTCAAATGCAAAATCAAGATGCAAAAATGGCAAATAATATAGTACAGTCCTCTACTCAATCAATTATTCTTTATAATATTCAATGAGATACGGCCATACGGGCATTCGAAAATAGGTGTTTGACGTCATATTATAGTCCATAGAGCATAAGTCGGAACAGCGTCGTACGTTTTACGTGCAAAAGTGTCTAGATTATAACAACAATTTCAATCGTTAAATATAATATTTTAAAATTTTTTATGTGATCTTAATTATTTTTTTGTTTTTATAGCACTGAAGTGATTATAATTTTTTATTTAATATTTAGTTTTTTTTCAAATCACATCATCGTCTTGAGCACCTAAATATACTCAGGATTATGAAAAAAAAAAAATTCTGAAATACTATATAAGTAAAGTTTTTAAAATCATTGTATAAATCAAACTACTTTTACATGTTAATCTCAAAATTCCATTGATTTATGTGCTGCAGCATGTTCGGACAATTTTTTATACGATATTACTGTGTGGATCGAAAAATCTATTCATTCTGTCGTTAAAACATGATTATTGATTAATGACTAATTAATAATGACTATATTGAGTAATGAATATTCGCGAATACATTTAAATACAAATATTTTTTTAAATTATAAAAATTAAGTTAATATTCTTAAGAAATTTAAATTAATATGATGTATCTTTAGCTATATTATTAAAATAATATAATTGACAAAATAAATATAAATGTATTTGTAAATTTAAAAAAAATAATATTTTACAAATAATTTCAATAATCAATAAATATTTTTAAAAATGTTATAAAATAAATCCTTCTTATTACTACAATTATAAATACAGGGTGATTGATTAAGCGTAAAACACTCATTATTTCAAAAAGTATTAACTTTTTTCAATTTTTTTTTCAAAATTTTTAGTTTTATGCTTTTCTAAAACTTTGTAAAGTTTTTTTTTTTTCACTTTAATATTTAATAGTGAAATCACTATCAACTTTTGATTTTCAAATGGAAACCTATACTTAAAATGTTATAAAATAGTAGGAAAATAATTATTCTACGCTTAACTTATGGACAGCATAGTATTAAATTTTCAATTCTTAGCTTTTGATAGTAAAATATTTATAAATTTTTAACTACCAAATAGTGAAAAATATTCATGATTTTGACGAATTTTTGTCAATATTTGAACTTCAAATGCTAATAAAAAAAAATTGTGCCTATGTATTTTTATAATTTTTGAATGGGAATTAGAACAAGTTATGTGGACCCTTCAATTAAATTTTCAAGTAATTTGTCCCAGCTAAATTTTTTTTATCAACATTTATAAAAAAATAAATAAAAAAAAATTGAAAATTTCAATTGTCTATAAATAGTTCAAAAAATGTCAACATTTTTGAAAATTTAACTGTATATAGATAACACTTACATAAACATTTGGTGAAAATTTCAAGTATTTACATCAATTAGTTTTTGAGTTATAGCAAAATAAAAAATTCGATTTTGTCGAAAACGGTTTTGCATAAAAATTCCCGTTTTTCTATCATTTTTTTTATGTTTTTCTCGTTTTTTTTTGAAAACTGTTGGAAAATGTTTACTTTTCACCTCTATAATGCACCAAGGATATCCACTTTGCCATCGGAAACCACCCCCAAAGTTTGAAATGGAAGTATTATTTCGACTAGTTATGCTGTACACAGACACAAAAAAAAAAAACACACATCATTGTAAAATCAATACATTCATTAACTAGATTAGATTATCTACAAAAAAGATAATAAAAACCTAATAAACTTCCTCGTAAAATTGAATAATGTTACAAACAAAAAATATTTATACACACCTATGATTGATATTGTTATATGTTGGAATACTAAAATTCAATATAGTATTTTAAAAGAATTATTTTAGTTTTCACATTGTTCTCAATTTTTCTAAATACAATTGTAGTATAATATAATATGTATATTATTCAAGTCATATGTCCAAGAATATTCTTAGTACATGGTTGTAATAATCTTAGAATTTTAATATGCAATAAACATTCTGGATTAATTGAAGCCAATAGCTGTATAGTTAAAATGCAACTTGATTTTAAAACAAGCAATGTATTATCGACTTATGAATAATACATTAATACATAATTGATCTATAATATTGTCTATCGATATACATTTGAACAAAAATTGTATAGAACTGACAAAACTGAAATTAAAATATTTTAAATACATTATTATTATTTACTATAATTTTAAAAGGTTTTTATAAAATTAGTAAAACATACCAATAAATTATTCCAAGTTCCTGATATTTCGTCAAGTAGTATTCACATGCGTAATACCAATTTAAATGAAACTTAGGTTTAAATAAATAGTTAAACAAAATACGTCATAAAAAAAATAATTGAATTTTCAATCACAGAAAAGACGACTTAAATTAAACTTATTAAACTAAATGTCAAATGAATTTTATATTTTTTTGTTTAAAAGTTATAGGACATTATTTTGCATATTAGCATAGGCCATAGCAGTATAGCACTGAAAAGTGAAAAGTGAAAAGTAAACATATGTATTATGTATTTTTATTGGTAATACCCAACGGTTTGGTTCGATGAGTTTTTCTGTGATTAAAGTATTATCATTTGTCACGTGTAGTGGTTTAGGAGGTATTTTCATATTATGATATTGTTACCATAATAAAACCATGATAATAAAAATTTAAAATGATAAGATCTGTTTCATTTGATTTATTATTAATCATAATTTTTGATATTACGGATACAGTGCCATAGTCCACGATAGTCCATAGTTCGTATTCTGTATTCATGTAGGTAGTAGGAGGTACAAATTAAACTATAACGATATTAGTACCTTTGGGCGAACGATATCGATTAATAATTTGAACTACTGGTCTTTGCAAATAATAATTGTGTTCTAATCAATGCCTCACAGACGTAATAACCTTTGGGACTAACATCTAAGAACCTCAAACCACCCAACTTTGAGCATCTATAACTCGCGAATGGTTAATGAAAAATAATAATTTAAACGTTAAAATTCATAAAAAAATATCCCTTCTATTTTATAACATTTTAAGTATAGGTTGCCATTTGAAAATCAAAAGTTGATAGTGATTTCACTATTAAATATTAAAGTGAAAAAAAATTGTTACATAGTTTTAGAAAAGCATAAAACTAAAAATCTTGAAAAAAAAAAATTTTAAAAAGTTAATACTTTTTGAAATAATGAGTGTTTTACGCTTAATCAATCACCCTGTATATATTTGTGTCTTAAGTCTCAAATTGGAGATATAGTATATAATATATATACAAAATAAGTATTTTATATAATTTAATATAACATTGTAATGATATATATATATGATATATATCATTATTCATTATTAATTAATTAATTATATGTAATTTATTTTAACATTTAAGAATTTGACTGTACCAATTATTTATAATTTAATTTAACATTTACATTTAGGATTAAATAGATAAATAATATACTATCAAAGGTCATATACATAAATGCTTTGTAAGATGTAATGATATAGGTATATAATATATCTTTATAAATTATTATTTATTTATAATTAAATTTAACATTTACATTTTACATTTAGGATTAAGTAGTTTTAAAAATGTTCTTATAAAATAAATTCTTCTTATTATTACAATTATTATAAATATATATTTGTGTCTTAGGTCTCAAATTGGAGATAATATAAAGTATAATATATATACAAAATACGTATTTGTTCAATATCAAGTAATAAATGATTATATTCAGTTTATTCTCTCAAAATAACTACGCACATTATATATTATGATCTGTTTAATGTAAGAAACTATTATTTTTGAAAACATGGATTTTAAATAATTTTAAATTCTTCCAAAACTACATTTTTGCTAAGACAAATTGTATTTATTGCCATTTTTTGTTGTTTAAATTTGTTTACTCTTTTGAATAACATCAACAACGTTTATAGTTTTAATTTACGAACGTTTCATTTAAAACTCAATTTTTAAGATACATGGAGTTGTTCCAAACAATATTTAGTTTTGAAATACGAATTATAAATGCATGTTGTCAATAAAATAAATTTAAAAATGATAACGATAAAAATATATTTTTTTATGCGAAAAAAAAGAAAAGTTGTATTTTAACGATTTAAAATAATATTATAAAAAATATTGATATTCAACATTTCAAAAACGTTACCTACCTAATTGTTTTTGAAATAACGAGTGTAGCACTTAAAATGGATCACCCGGTATGTATTTTGATTTAAGAATTTTTATATTTGGTTTCGGTGATAGCTTATTTGTTCTATATTATTCATTATAGTCCGATGTTCTTTAGCTAAACGACCATACTTGGGGCATTTATAGACACAACGAAAAAAATTAATTTTTAATTTTATTAAATCTTAAGTATATATTTTGTAGCTCAACAATATTGTATTTTTGAACGACTCAAATACATATTCTGTAGTTCTTTGAGCATATATATTATTTATTATTATAATTTAAAGTTTTGAGGCATATTGACAATACATTTTACACTTTTACTCGACTTACAATAATATTATGTATATTGTATATACTATGTCATGGACAATATTTGGTAACGAATTATGATTACAATTTAGCCTATTGTCGCGGCGCAGTCGTAACAAGTTTACCAAAAAGTATTTTTAACCTTTGGTATCGCGGCCGTCGTGTGTACGTCCATATTACTATACGGCAGTACGTTAATTTATAACGCTACTAGTGTTATAATGAAGACATAATATCATCGTGCTAAATTCATGTACAGACTCGGGATTACGAATTTTTGGGGTAACACATGATTTCGCTAATGTACTTTTATACATGGTTCTTCAAATTTTTGTTTAAACAAAATATTTTTTATATTATCGGAATGTTACATGATTCCAAATAAAAAATACTGTGATGTTGCAAATTATTGTAAAAAATAGATATAATTATGCGATGAATTTTTGTCAGATTTTATTGTATTCAAAATTAAGATGACTTAGTCAAAATAAATTATGTATATATTAATTAAAATAATATATTATTTAATTATTAACAATAAATTAACCGAAATTTGATTCTATTATTTTTTTGTAGTCATCAGTTTTTTTTTAGTATCTGATTAGCTTTTATAAGTATATTTTACAAATATTTTACATTTCTTAAGTACAAGGCATTTAAAATCGCATTAGGCGTACTTAAAGTAAAAATTCCAAGATGTCAGCGCTCAACAGACAACAGTGTTGTATTGAACGTTTAAGAAAAATATAAATAATAATAATATTTTATAAATAATAATAATATCATCACGACGGCGCGGCGGCTATAGAAGCTTATGATGTGCGGTGATTTTTGTCGCTCAAATCGGACGGCAACGATGCGCGACGTGTTTAATTTTGTATTATTATTTTATCATTTTAATTTTTTGGGTGATATATTAAGTATAGTTCTTAAATTTTTACATCGCACTCCTGTGCTTAACTACTACGAGCCATCCACTGACAGTGAGTAGTATAATCATTAATAGCATATATGTAACTAGGGTAAGATAACAATAATATCACTTACTAGGGTATAATTTTGAATTTTATGCATAGTCAATAAGATAACTTAGTTAAACATAAAAATCAACAATATAATATAAGGATATTGGGATGACTAAACGCCACTAAACAGTGGTCAGTGGTGGTGATCGTGGACTCTGTGTCTCTGTCACTGCTAGACACCGAGCGTTAATACAGTGGAACCTCGATTAATCGTTAGTCTCGGGACCAGAGCTTTGATGTATAATCGAAAAAACGGTTAAGCGAGCAACAATATTTTTGAAAACATACATTTTATATATTATTTATTATTATTTTTTAGTAATTATGATATACTTAAAATATTTACTCACAAAGAGACTAAAAACGCAAACAAACACACGTGTAATATAATATGACTAACTGCAGACTTTTCAAAAACAAAATGCGATCACTATCGTCTATCACAATTAATTGTTTTCATCTCACCCATAAAATGTATTTATATATACAATATACATATGTACCTATCGCGTATCTAGAAGATATTTCCGGAAAGTTTCGGATTATATATATTATTATTTAATGCAACGCATAAGTATTCCGTGCAAGTGTGGCTTGACGGTTAACCGGGGGACGGATAATCAAAGGACGGTTAATCGATGTTCTACTGTACTAAAGTATTTACACTACCTTGAAAAAAAATAATAATTTTATTCATTATTATTCATATTTAAAAATCAAAATTACTTCTAATAACTTCAAATTTAAAACGTCTTATTTATAAATTCAGTTGTTTAATAATTTAAAACTAACATGAATAATGTGTTTAAAAATGTTCATATTTACAAATTATTTTATGCAACTTGACTTTTAAATTATATTTTATAATAGTGGATAATAATAATTCATAATCGTATAATACATGGATTGATGAATAGATTATTCCTATATATTACAGAAATAAGTAAGTACCTACCTATAAAGAAGTATTTTTTTTTTTAATTTTTCAGTGTTCTTTTATATATATATATTATTTTATAAGTATTAAAATCAAAGTAATGAAGTGATAAGCAATTAAATTATATTAATTAAAAAAGATGAGTAACATTTTATTATTTTACATTAAATTTACTGAAAATAATACAAAAAATTATAAATTTTGCACAAATAACAATATAAAATTAATCAATGGTGATATCACTGATTTTATTATAGTACTATTATAGTAATTAATATTCTTATTATACGCATTAATTTTATTTATAAATAAATCATTTTTTAAGACTATTAGGTATTTCAGTCATAATTACAGTTTATATGTATAAGTAGGTACCTGGTACAGGTATACTTTTAAATATAATAATAAATAATAATATATAATTAATAAAAATGTATTTATTTTAAATTAACTTTCATATTTAATTTTTAAGAACATCTAATGCATGCCAATAAAACGTATATACGTTTTTCAATTTTAATTTAATTTTTATTTTGTTATTGCATAATTGCATATTTTTATTATTAATAATATGCAATAAAATGTAGGTTTACCTACTGAATTTAAGACATGTTCAAGTGAGATAAAAATTATAAATGTGACGTTTTTTATGAGATGCATACCTATACCTAATCTATACCCATATAGTTGCAGTAAGTGAGTAGATAAATATAATACTATTCGCAAAAGAAGTCCACAATTGTGTACTTATTAACAATAATGACCACTGACCGTCTTCAGAGCCACAACAGACAACGGTTGTTGGGTTCGTCCGGTTTTACAAAATTACTTCTTAAATTATATCATAGCTGTCGAGAAAAAAATATATCGTATCGTATACACAATATACTTTCAATAATACTACCATTACATAGTACAATCTATTAATCTTAAATAAATGAAATAAAATATTTTTGTCAATGTACGGAATCAATTTGGCGCCAGTTTATTCAGGTATTTCTTTAGTGGCGACGCATAAAATACGTCTTATATAGGTAAATTCCTACATTTTAGTACATTATAAGTTGCATAACAATATAAATATAACCCTTACGAAAGCCATCAGGTGGATCTTTGGCTTACGTAGATTTTCGGATATGCGGCATAATATGCAGGGTTTTTAACCGAAGGTCAAATTATTTTCGAGCGTTTGAAAATATGCATGTGACGTAGCCCTACAGCCGAAGTCGGAACAGCAACTTACATTTTACGTACAAAAAGGTCTAGATTAACACAACAAATTCAATCGTAAAATATAAATTTTTTTTTTATGTTAATTTAAGTGTTTTTTGTGGTTATGACACTGGTGTGACTATAATTTTGATATACTTTTTATTTTTTGTTTTAGTAGATAAAACTAGTCAATTACGAAAAATTTGGTTTGCGTGGCAATATAACGCGAGTCACGAACTCAATCATTTTACTAAATTATAATTTAACGATGAACATTAAAATACGTATTATTCTCTAAAATC
Source organism: Schizaphis graminum (assembly GCA_020882235.1). NCBI lineage: Eukaryota > Metazoa > Arthropoda > Insecta > Hemiptera > Aphididae > Schizaphis > Schizaphis graminum. The sequence continues at coordinate 103,957,524 of CM037033.1, forward strand.
GAGAGTGAACCTTAATATAATACAATAATACGTGTAGGCATTTCACAATCATGTATTTCAATGACCTCAGACCGGCTTCAGAGTCACAAAAAACCACAGTTGTTGGGTTCTTCCGGTTTTACAAACTTACTTCTTAGAATATATCATAGCTGTAAAGAAAAAAAAACGTCGTACCCTATACACAATATACTTACAATAATACTACCACTATATACCACATTCTATTAATCTTAAATAAATGAAATGAAAATGTTTTTGTCAATATATCGGATCAGTTTGGCGCATGTTTACACGGGAAGTTTTTTTGTGGCGATGCACTAAAACATCGTGTATAGGTGAATTTTATACATTACAAGATACACATAACAATATTACTACCCATTCGGCGGATGTGGCAGCACAATATAAGTTTCTAACGGAAATCGAATTATTTTCGTTAAGGCGATACAATTCCAGAGTAAATAATAATTTAAAACCAGTGTCGTCTTTCAGAGTTCATTATTGTGTATAGACATATAGTAATTCAGTGAAACCTTCCACAGTGGACACCTCCTAATAATTTAACAGAATAGCGATCACCAATAATAGCTAAAACCATTTATCTTAATTTAAAAATAATTAAAAAACGACAGAAAGATGATAATAGAAAAACGCGTTTATACTAGTACAACAAAACGAATTCGTATAAAACCGATTTTATTTTACACACGTAAATGAAAGGTACTTATGCGTGTATGCATTGTTTTTTTTTTTTTAATTTTATTCTTATACAATTCAACTAAAATCGAACATCAATAGGCTAAATCCATTATAAGGACATCACAACATTAAATACAAATTTGCTTAGATTTAAAGTATGTTATTATAACTAAGAAATATGTGTGTGACATCCTACGGCCAAGTCAGAACAGCGGCGTATGTTTTATGCGCAAAAAGGTCTAGATTAACACAGCCATTTTTATCGTTAAATATATAATATTTTTAAATTTTAATATTACTTTTAGGGTTTTTTGTGTTTATGACACTGGTGTGATTATAATTTTGATATATTTTTTATTTTTTGTTTTAGTAGATAAAACTACTCAATTACGTAAAATTTGGTTTGCGCGGCAATACAACGCGAGTCGCGAACTCAATAATTTTACTAAATTATAATTTATAATATGTATATAATAACAAGATATATTCAATTTCAAATCACACCAATGTCTTAAGCAAAGCACATAAATATACTTGGGTTTATGAAAAAAAATTTGAAATACTATTTTAAGTTATTAAAATCATTGTGTAAATTAAATTACTTTTACACGTAATAAATAGGCGATTGCTCAATGACGTCATGCGGCTATTCATCAACTCTCATTTTCTCGTTGAATAATTATTTTTTTTTAATTTGAATTTTTACCAAAATAGTTTTCATTGTGTTGACTATAATAATATAAAAACTAGCTTAAAATTAAAAAAAAAATTTAGTGTTGTGATGTCCTTAATTTAAAAAATAATGAAAAAAACGATAGATAAACATGTTTATACTAGCAAGTAGAAGAACGAAACGAACTCGTTCAAAAACCAATTTAACACGTTATTCAATGGAACTTATATGTATATACGATGCATTCCTTTTTTTAAAAATTTTTTTATTTATTTAAAAATTATTAAGTGTTATAAAAAGTTACATATTATATTAATTTAAGAAATAACGGAATAAAAAGGTCGAGAAATTAATGAAAAATAAGCTTCATATATATATTACATACATCACAAAATCAAAGTATTGCAAATAATTCACATTTGCAAATAAAAAATTATACTTATTCATTTTACTCGGTGCAGAATTTTTATGTAATAAGAAAGTTACAATATGTTTACATTTAATATTATGTAATAAATATTAATTATTGATACTTTTATTTTATTAAATATTAAGAAGGTGTTATAAAACGTTTTTATTTTTAATCGGAATTAAGAAATAAATACAATTAAATTATGATTTTAACTAAAAATCTGGGTCTGAATAATATATTTATATACACTTTGTTTATATTTTGTTATTTACAATAAGAACATCAAGTGCTATTTTATACATTTTTAACTAAACATTTTTTGTTGAAAAATCATTTTTAAATTTTTACTTATTTATAACACGTATAAATAATTTTAATACAAATAATTGTTAACAAATTTGTTTAAAAACAATTGAAAGTATTTACCGCGCGTTTATATTCATTTTTAAATTAAAACAAGCTATTTAATTTGTCTAGTTATTTCTTTTTCCTATGTCCTATCTATATACGAGTATCTATTCATAATTCATAAAAAAGGATGAACTTCGAAATAATAAGTAACAAAAAATTTAAGTATAATATAATTTATCAAAGAGAAATTATTAAAACCATTTTTAGACACTAGTCGGAGTCTGAATCAGAAGTCGCCGATGATCCAAAACGTAACAATTTTTTCAAATATTATTTATAGAAATTTTTAAACATGAATTAGTCAGAATTAATCCTTAATTAATTTTTATCCCTATAATTTCAATATTTTTTTCATACGTTTAGCTTCTATTATTTTATCACATCAATTACTGAAATAATTATAGCGTTAACCGTATTTAAAGAGTTCGAATATTGTTTTTTTTTAAGTACAATATTTTCGTGAAAAGTTTTAAAATAATTTCTATTATAAATTTTATTTTTTTGTGTATATGTTATACAGACCATTGATTGAACAGAAAAACTATAATAATAATATAATATAATACGGACAAACATGTTAAACATGTTATATACAAAATTCTTAAATAATTATATTAATATCTGAGTGTTTTTTTCGATATTCAATATATTATTAATATTCTTTAACTAATATTCTATCATTGATGCAACCGTACGTACGCTATATTATTTTTTTACAACGTTTCCAGACATATAGGTTTACGGTAAATCAGTACGTTACTATAATATATAAAATATTATTCATTACTTATATTAATAGGCGAAACTAGACACTTTTATTAGGGCAGGCCAAATGAAAAATATAAAAAAAATTTCTATTGACTACTTTTTATAGCAATTTTGTTTAATATATAAATAATGAATATTTCTTTACAATTTTAATATTTAATAATAAATAAAAATTTTAATAAGTAATACATATTTTATTAAAGATATATCTACACGAATTAAAATTTATTTATTTTTTATTTTTTACTATTTAAATTATTATTATTAAAATGCCCATGGCCATATAATGTTAAAAAAAAAAAAGCGGGTAAGTGAGTATCGCTCTGCTGTACATTAGGGGGTGGGGTGGACCTCGGACTATGGTAGGTTAAATTTGAATGCAATGATAGGTATCTTTGTATACGAAAAACGATTCTGAACGAAGATGATTTGTCAGTTTAGGATATATTATATTTAAATATTGTCATATATTCTATTTTGAAACAAATAGTATAGTTTTTATATGTTACTATATTTACTTTATAGTATCTGTTTATTAATAAAAAAAGTATTAGGCAACATACGCATATAATGAGAGTATGAAATTTAATTTAAATTTTGACATATTTCGTATAAATTTGAACTTTAAGCCCTTATAAAAAAAAATTGTGACTAACGATTTCGGATTTTTTTTTATCACTATAAGAAAAACTTATAAGAAACCTTGTATTAAATTTTCAAGATTTTCTGGTCACCCAAAAATTTTTTATCGGCATTTGAAGAAAAAAAACTTAGAAAAGTCGAAAATTTCAATTGTCTATAAGTAGCTTAAAAATGGTCAAAATATTTTGAAAATTTAACTGTAAAGAGATAACCATAATATAAACATTTGGTGAAAATTTCAAGTATTTACAATGATCGGTTTTTGAGTTAATCATAAAATCGATTTTGTCGAAAAGTGGTTTTTCGTAAAATTGCCATTTTTCTGTCATTTTTTTTTTGTTTTTCTCGATTTTTTTAAAAACTATTTGAAAATTTTAATTTTGACTCCTATAAAGTACCAACTAGATTCAATTTCCTATTCAAAGAGGGGCTGAAGTCAAAAATCGGAGCATTATTACTGCTCCAAATGTTGTCGTCAGACACAAAAAAAAAAAACACACATCATTGTAAAAGCAATACATTCATCACTTCGTTCAGAATCTAAAATACATATTATATATGATTTTTTTTAATGAAATATTATATTTCTATATATAGGTAGTTTTAAAATTATTCCGAATTGTTTTCATTTAAATTTTGATAATTTACACGGTTGTCCTGTATCATGTGTTAAATATAATATAGGTAAAAATATTGAGTTTTTTAATGAAATTATATGAACAGAAAAACGATAAAATTGATAAACTATAACTATCGATAAAAAAAACTCAAGAAACGATTATGATTGTTTTTTTTATTTAAAAAAAAATAATCACTGACGAAAATAATATTGAACAAAGTTAATTATTATCCGAGTTGTCACACACAGTCTATTTGACAGGTTTGTGACTTTAAAAATAGATGTAAATTCAACAAACAATAGATAATTGTTTTAAAAAGCATTAAAAGATAGCCTGACTTCTTGGACAATGAAGGTATGAAAATACACGAAATAATGTAGATTACTTACAATGAGTTATTTAAAAAATTATAAATGCCCGATCTTCTAAATAGAGACTAACGGGGGTTAATAAAATCATTTGGTGCGTGATGTATTAATGTGTATAATAATAATATGGTATTATATTTTAAATAATAATTAAAATATTTGGCTATGCTCTATCCATAAAAAAAATATTCTAATTACCTATCCATTTCCATAATTTTGTAATGTTAAACGCAAGAATCTTGTAGACAACCGCTGACACCGTTCAATGATAAAAATATGAATTTATAGTAAAAGAAATAATGTGAAAATATTTAAATACGTGTAATTGACAATAATTTTCTACGGGTATATCACCACGTAACAAACATTACCGATTGTTGACTTGTTTCGTACAATTAACTACCTAATAATTGCTATAATATAAAAATAAATGTCAAATGTCTAAATTAAACAATATAACTAATAAAATCGATTATTCGAGTACATAGATATAGACTATACGACTTCATATTTCCATAATCAATGTTAAAAATGAATGTTATTATTATGTTCATATTGTGTATAGTATGTACAATTTTTTAATGTAAGAAATCCGCATATTATTATATTTCTAATAGGTACGAGCGGTATAATAATCGTGTAGTAGGTATGAAACATTTAAACGAAAAATTTCACAAATTTTATATGCGAAAAATAAAGTTTTTAATTTTAAATAAATATGCTATTAGTCATTAAAAAAAAAAAAAAAACATTTTTATTAGGTACGTTATATTATAATCCTCATTTGTACTTATATAGGTAAATATAGTATATTATACTATATGATATTATTGTTATTATAATATTATATAAAACGTACAGATGTATATGTTAACATGTATAAATATATTATTTATTATACTTAATTATTCTTTTATTGTATCAAAATACTTCATACAACAATATCTTTAATGTAAATTCCCATACATGTAAGAATATACCTAAATACCAAACTATAAATGCACGCGTTTTGTCTAAACCTATTTACTATCAGCTGTGTTCGTGTAAAAATTCTGTCAGCCTACGTACTTTTTTTTCGAAGTGTTAACATTTTGTATTTATATTTTAAATGAAAAATGAAATTCCCCAAATAATTTCGGAATGGAAAGTGATTTATTAGTAGTGAATGAGCACAAATTTCGATACTTGAGAGCTGATGGAGATGATGTAATACAAAACAGTGTGCGTCTACACAGTGAGCATAACCAGCCCGTAGATTCAATTAAAAATATTGATAGACAAATATTACGAGAAGAGTGCGAGTACAAAGCCCCAAGTTCTATATATAGCTGTAGCCAAAAAAATTAACTTTACTTCTATGTATAATTAATTAAAATTCCCTCCCTACTCTAAATCTTTAGAAAATACCATTACACAATTAGAGGAATTACGAAGTGAAGATTTTTTTGATATATATAAATGTTTTTAATGATGTATTTGTATTCGTATCAGTATTAAATAATAATATGAATTGAAGTTTGTTATAAAAAATTTGATAACGTCACACCTAATTTCATGCGTAATCATATACCTTTGAATAGTCAAAATCGTGTTCTTTGTTACTCCGGGCGTATGAAATTTGCTCCAAAAACAAACAAAAAAATAATACATGTAATTTGCGCCACAAGTAAAACGAACTTCAAGTATATTAAATAAGTAAATTTTCGTTTAGTAATAAACTAATAAAACGTATAAAAATCAGTCATATTATAATTATAAATAAATGTATACAAGTAAAACAATACATTGATAATTTTCGTTAGATTAGACGTAATCTAATAGATACGAAGATCCTATGCGATATCAGTAAATTTATCTGCTGGTAAATTCCAACAATATTGAAGTTGAAAGTGTGGCGCAAATTACTTATTTCATTTCGTTTTCTGTCGTGGCGCAAAATACATGTTATATTTTTATATTTTGGCGCAAATTACATACGTCCTTAAATGTACCTTTTGATGGCGCAAATTACAGGTAATTAAATTGGTGCAAAATACCTACTCCCGTTACTCCGGCATTACGCACAGTCGCGACTAGTCGTATTCATAGAAAAAGCGAAACCGCGCGCCATATCGTACTCCACCGGGCCATGAAACGATTGCGCGCGGTCCTTATCGGTGGTACCTTTTTAGGCGGACGATTGCGCGTGCTATATTATTTTTAATTTTAAACAACGCTGCCAAATATTTAGGTTTATTGTAAATCTGTTTACCATTTCCAAAAGAAAAATACAACCAAAATCGAAGGAAGAAATACAAAAAAATGAAAATTTAAAAATTGAACACTAACATTATATAAATAATAAAACACCAGAAAATTTACTTAAGCATATTATGGCCATAATTAGAAATAGGTATCAGGGCTTTCAAATTTATTAAAAAAAAAATTAAAAATGTAATTTGACAACTTTTTGAATTATTAACTTTTTTCATTTAATGTTATTTACGTAAATTCAACGAAATATTTTTAACGATAATTTTTTTAAATAATTATTTATTTATTTTATGATGGTATGATAACATTTTTTTAATATCATATCATTCTTAGTTTCTGAATAAATTAATGTATTCGTATCTGTATTTAAATATCAAAAATAATTATGATACAACTTAATTTTCATTTAATAAATAATTTGGTAACTTCGCACCCTATTTCACGTGCAATCGTACGCCTTGAATAGTTAAAATCATATTCTTTAACTTTTGAAAATGCTGAATACATTTTCTGTTACATTGTATAAAGTTGAAAGTTAATTTTCTACACTTAAAATGCATTTTAATTAAAATAAATTCACTATTTAAATTTAATAAATATATTTTTTTTAACTTAGTATATTTCTGATTGAGTTATTGAATTCTATCACCAAATTGTATAATGAGTCACTGTTAATGACTAATATGTACTACAATACGATAATGCCTAATGTTACAATGTGTTTGAACTTCGGACGGTCAATTACCACACCGTTCACACCCATAGAAATGTAAATAAAACCAATAAACTAATATATTACATTTGTCATTACATTGTTAATCAATTGACTTACATTTTCTATTTACTATTTGGACCGTACACGAGAATATGGGATTAATTAGTATTAACGAGCATTATATTATACGATGATATACTATAATTTATTATTATGCTACGATATCAAATAAGTAGAGCGTTTATCGTATAAAGAAATAAATGATTATATTCGTAGGCATTCCAATGTTCAAACATACTATTATATTTTGTTTATAAACTCTGAGCACCAGTGCGCACACAACGAAGTATGATTGTTTCATTATCGAACATCGAACCTCGATAATGTATTATTGTTGAATTTGTAGAAATAATCAACTGTCCTACCTTGGTTAAACGTTGCTAGAAACACGTATAGTATACCTACCTCAGACTATGGTAGGTTAAATTTGAATGCAATGATAGGTATCATTGTATACGAAAAACGATTCTGAACGAAGATGATTTGTCAGTTTAGGATATATTAGGTATACTTAAATATTGTCATATATTCTATTTTGAAACAAATAGTAAACATTTTCAAATAGTTTTCAAACTATAGTATAGTTTTTATATGTTACTATAATTACTTTATAGTATCTGTTTATTAATAAAAAAATATTTATCGGCATTTGAAGAAAAAAAAACTTAGAAAAGTCGAAAATTTCAATTGTCTATAAGTAGCTTAAAAATGGTCAAAATATTTTGAAAATTTAATCGTAAATAGATAATGCTAATATAAACATTTGGTGAATATTTCAAGTATTTACAATAATTCGTTTTTGAGTTACAGCAAAATCAAAAAATAGATTTTGTCGAAAAGTGGTTTTTCGTTAAAATGCCATTTTTCTGTCATTTTTTTTTGTTTTTCTTGATTTTTTTGAACACTATTTGAAAATGTTTACTTTTGAACCCACAAAGTACCAACTAGATGAATTTTCCTATTCAAAATCGGAGCATTATTACTGCTTCAAATGTTGTCGTCAGACACAAAAAAAAAAAACACACATCATTGTAAAAGCAATACATTCTTCACTCCGTTCAGAATCTAAAATATAATATTATCAATATTGCATATTTTATCAGTATACGCTTCCTATACGGGCGTATATCTGCGTATTGTGTATATTTTAAAAGCTATACGCTCTGATCAACAAATACGTTTTGGGTATAACAATAGTATGAATAAACAGAAAAGTAAACAATACTCGATCGACGGTATAGTCGTATAGATCAGTAGTGCCCAATTTTTACTCGAGGGCCTTATAAAAATTAAAATCGGTTTTCGCCTTACGTGGGTACAATCGTACAATACACCGCATACAGGTCGTGTTCGACCTTCGACGTACCTGCGACTCGATAAGCTAAGATACCGTTTTTTCCTGTGTCGTAGATATCCCGCCTATTCTAATCGACAATTTTCTTTATCTCTTTTGATTTATCGTTTCCACCACACTCCCCGACAGCCTGCAACGCTCGTGGTCCCGACGCACCGCCGACCTCCGTAGGCTCCACACTGTTTGCGACGGGTCCGGCTCCGGCATTTATTTCACGCGCAGCTACCGCAGCAGATGCCCATGTCCCGAATTTCGTCCGTCTTTGCGCTCACTCGTCGCTCTCGTTGAAAGGTAAAAATTATTTCGTTAATATTTTTATTTTATTTTTGTTTTTTAATAACACCGACAATAGTATTATTGACGTCGATCGTTGTCGTAGGTTTACTTTGTTTCGGAGACAATCAGACAACCGCATAGCTGTCCGCCACCTCTAGCGAAACGTGACACACACGTGGTTCGCATTGCCTACCCTTACAAAGAGTAACACCGCCCGCCATGTCTGTTTTTTCGGAAATCACCGTACAGTTAAACCGTCCCGACGACTACTCCGCACCACCGCAGTCAAAGGACGTCGTAGACGGTCCCGAAAAGCCGCCGAATAAGAAACCCATCTTGGAATCGTCTGACGTCAAAAAGTACATGACCGTCTCATCGCCTATAGAACAAAAATCCTATGCAGATTCCAGGTAATATAATATAATATTAATTTGATTTTGATGAATAATAAATCATAAATAGTACATAAATAACACGACGCAATGACTATATCATTGTTGGCGCGCACTGTTTCGTCCGTATTTATTATTATTATTATTAGTTAAATCAACATGTGCGCGGGATACATAGATATGTAAGAAAATTATACAGGTATTTGGTTACTATCTATACTGAATCCCGATGTTTGGAATTGGCCGTGATAATTAATAAAAGATTATGGTAGTATATTATTACTGACTACTATAGTTGTAGTTGATGATTTTTAATTTTATATTATAGAGTAGATAATATAGATATGTAGATTACGTACATAATGTATATTATCGAGTATTGACCAGCGTAATACTATATTGCCATATTGGTTATAATATTATTATTATTTACATTTAACTAGACTTAAACTAAGTTATCTTTGCCAAATAGTACTAAACATAATGACGTTATGTTCGACTATTATTTTTTGTTTCTATCGACGTATTAATATTTTCAGTACAATACATTTACCATATTGGTGTATTTGGTGTAACATAAAATATGTTCCTAATGCACCGACATTAATTCACCGTCAACAAATTAATACGGTCCTCACGGCACCTATTTATTTTCTATTCAACCATATTCCAGTAGGTGTACATTTTAGTTTTTGATAGTCACCGCGAACGTGAAAAAAATATTTTGCTATATTATATATAATATATTTTTTTATTTATTCCTCAAGTAGGTACTTAACTGTAGTACATCAAAAGTAGTTTAAAGTTTTATATATTAATTTTACATAATAAACTTTATTTTCACGAATAGTTACTAGGTATTATAATTTTAGATTCTGAACGGAGTGATGAATGTATTGATTTTACAATGATGTGTGTTTTTTTTTTTTTTTGTTTTTTTGTTTTTTTTTTTGTGTCTGTCGACAACATTTGGGACAGTAAAAATGCTTCGATTTTGGACTTCAGCCCCTCTTTGAAAAGGAAATCGGATCTTGTTGCTACTTTGAGGGGTCAAAAGTTAAAAATTTTCAATATTTTTTAAGTGAGTCGGGAAAAACCTTAAAAAAATGACGGAAAAACGGGAATTTTTACGCAAAACCAGTTTTCGCCCAAATCGAATTTTTTATTTTGCTATAACTCAAAAACTAATAGATGTAAATACTTGAAATTTTCACCAAATGTTTATATTAGCGTTCTCCATACACAGTTAAATTTTCAAAGAATTTTGACTTTTTTTAAACTATTTATAGACAATTGAAATTTTAAATTTTTCTAAGTACTTTTTTTTAAAATAACGATAAAAAATGTTTGGCCGACCAAAAAATCATGAAAATCTAACACAAGGTTTCTTATAAGTTGTTCTTAAAGTGATAAAAAAAAATCCGAAATCGTTAGTCACAATTTTTTTTTATAAGTACTTAAAGTTCGAATTTATACGAAATATGTCAAAATTGCGAAAATTGGCAAGTAATTTTGTGGTTGAAAAATCGTAAAAAATTTTTCTTTTATAACTAAGATTTGAAAATTTGGTACAAGGTTCTCCATAAAATTTTCTTCAACTATCTGCAAAAAAAACTCTACTGGACTAAGACAAAAAATTTTTATGAGTGTTTGAAATATAAATTTTTACAAAACCGCGTTAAATAACGGTTTAGCCTCAAACGATTTTTGATATTTGTTGTTATTCAAATAGTATACGTCGTAAATACTTGAAAATTTCACCAATTATTTAGATTGCCATTTTATTTACGTGATTTGATTTTCAAAAAATGTTGACTTTATTTGAGCTATTTATAGACAATTGAAATTTTCAATTTTTTTTTATTTTTTTTTTATAAATGTTGATAAAAAAAATTTAGCTGGGACAAATTACTTGAAAATTTTATTGAAGCGTCCACATAACTTGTTCTAACTTTGATTCAAAAATTATAAAAATACATAGGCACAATTTTTTTTTATTAGCATTTGAAGTTCAAATATTGACAAAAATTCGTCAAAATCATGAATATTTTTCACTATTTGGTAGTTAAAAATTTATAAACATTTTTCTATCAAAAGCTAAGAATTTAAAATTTAATACTATGCTGTCCATAAGTTAAGCTTAGAATAATTATAAAAAAGTTTGAGGATTGTTCAATTGAAAAAATTTCACGTGTGTTTAAAGTTTTAATTTTAATTTGAAATCAAAAATGTACGTGTAAAATAACTTTTTACTAATAAATAATTTTCGATTTTTGTTATTTTTAAAAAATTACTAAACGTAAGATCTTGAAACTTTTACTTAAATGTTTGAATTAGTTTCAAAGTAGAATATATTACAATATTTAATTATAATATATCCTAGACTGACAAATCATCTCCGTTCAGAATCGTTTTTCGTATACAATGATACCTATCATTGCATTCAAATTTAACCTTCCCTAGTCCGAGGTCCATCCCACCCCCTAATGTACAGCAGAGCGATACTCACTTACCCGCTTTTTGTTATGATTTAACTTAATTTTTATTTTATTTATCGTGTCTAATGATTAATTGACATAAAAAAAATGTATCAAATTTGAAATAATATGCAAGTTATATACAGAATACAGACATGTAGTAATTGCTTAGTGTTGGTTTTCACAAAATGATTATAATTTATACTTATCTATACAAAATACAAATATAAAATCCAAATACCACTTATCATTGTCCTATGCTTCTAATGTTTCTATTGAGTTTCTTAAACTCAGAACCCATGTGAAAGGTACCTATAATATTGGATAACATTTAATAATTAAATCTATAAAAACAGTTCTCTCAAGTCGGGTACACATAGAGACCAGAAGTGCCAATTAAGTTTTAAAAATAGGGCTACCAAATTGTTAAGTAGCCAAAATTTGTCCATCATATCAGAACATAGTAAAAAATAAAAACAGAAATTTATTACTGTTTTAAAAGAATTTGAAATTTGAAATTAAGAGTTTTTGAATAATTAATAATATAAATAACGTAAGATTGATTTTTTCATTTTTTTTTATAATTTATATTTATATTATATAATAGAGTGATTACAATCTTAATTAGTTAATAAGACAGAGATAAATATATTTTTTATTTTGATCCATTGATTATAATGAATATAATCTTACAACTGTCAAGAAATGTTAACTACAATACATAAAGATTAAAACAATATATTATTTATAAAATATTTTTCAATAATTATTTTATTATATTTTAGCTATATCGGCAAAGTATAAAATTAAGGCAGGCTAATATGGTACAGGAAAAAATAGGGCCACCAATTGCCCCTGATAGAGACAACAAAAATATTGGTATTTTTTTTTAAATCATTTAGGTACCTAGTACTGTTTGTGATTGAAAAGTTTTTGCTCCCAACATAATAGGTAAAAATATATAGGAAATAAAAATGAATTAATCATAACTTAGTTTTACAAAATAAAATCTATATACATTAATTTGCAATTTTTTTTTTCAGTGAATTTGAAGACAAAGTTACTATCAAAGACGAAGTTGTGGATTTAGGAAACGAACCTTATTTTTATGATGATAAAAAATTTAAATTTAAAATCTTGCCAAAGAAAGTGGGGTTTGATCGTGGACTTGAACCCAAACGTATTGTTGGAGCAACTAAAGATAAGGGAAAATTAATGTTTTTTATAGCATGGAAAAATTCAGTAGACGGAGAAGTTGACTTGTTGGAAGCAAAAGAAATTTATGAAAAATATCCTCAATTGGCTATCAAGTATTTTGAGAAACGTCTCAAATTTGTTCCATCTGCCAAATCTAACAAATAAAAGTATTAATTTTTATACCCATAAAATATATTATTAATTGAATTAAACTATTATAATTAATACAAAGTATATTCAATAACATTTAAGAATTAAAAATAAAATATTTAAATATATTTTTTTGCACAGATGTTTTAACTTTGAAGTATTTGAAATTTTTTTGTAAGTAAATACATATAGGTACTCATTTAATTTTTAAGAATTCCCTATTTTATGATATATGTAATTCAAGATTTTTGTATTCAATAGCTTATAATTTTATATTTTATATGAGTTATAATCTATCCTTAAAAATACAGGTGTATCAAAATAATTATTAATGGTTTTGTAATTAAGTAAAATTTAAGACTTAATTTTAATGTCTTTTGGAAGTTTTTTGTTGATTTATTTATTTTAAATAAATTGTGATCTAATTAATAATTGACGTATAATGAATATAATCTTTATTTTTGAGCTTATGGGGTTACATAAACACATAAACAAAAACGAATTATTTTCAATAACTTGTTTGTTTTAAAATTTTCAAATTGTATTTCATTTTAGGTAGACTCGAGTGGGCCAAGTCCACCCAAGCTACTCCCTATTTACGTATATATGAGTATACACCTAATATATCGGTTTTGTAAATGATATAATTAATCCCAATGCGTATGAACGAATATATTATGGATTATATGACATTCGGTTCTAAAATGACGAGAACAAAAACAAACATTTTAACGTTTAGATGTAACATCTGGTTATAGTGTCGGTCACTCGGCCGTTCTCGGCGTTGTCAAAAAGTTTCGATATCTAAAAATAATGTAACGCGCTTCCGGTATATTATGACGTTACGCAATAATACAATTTTCTGTAGACCCACAGAATGTAAGTGAACGATTTAATTTTACGTCATACCTTTAGGTAATTGATAAAAGGTATGTGTTTTTTATTTGTAAAAAATATAATTTTTATGATTTATTGATTGTACTTATAGTACAGTAATACATGGACTGGTAAGGATGTGTTGGTATGTCAGTAGTGTACTGTAGTAGTATAGTCTGCAATAGCAGATGGGATCGGTTTAATATGTGGCCGCGTGTGCAGAAGACCACTGAACATTTAACAAAATTTATTACTTATTGGATACTAGTTTATTATTGTAGAATACTGAGCAAAATACCTTTCATTT